>CM037852.1:145316621-145512621 GCA_021234595.1 Delia radicum
TTAAAAAATGGTTCTTTAACTGGAGCTCTAAAAATGGTGAGTATTATTTAAATTTGAGGAAGGTTGAAGTTATATTAAATAAATTCGTTGCATATACGACTACCACGCGGCATTTGAGTGCAAATTGATTAAAATTTTTATTTATTTGCTATTGTTCTTTGTTTACCGTTATATGTAATTATAGTTATGAAACACTAACAAAATATTATTACACAACTCTTCTCTTTCATCTACTAAGTAATCTCTCAAATTTTATACAATCAGAGATCAGTTATCACGCTCTTAAAAACAGTTACAAGTTGTAAAAAAACTGTTTGTAATATTAGAAAAAATTGAAAAATCCTTTGTAATTCTTGTTAATATTTTTACTAGTATTTAGTAAAAATTTTTGTTGAATCGATTTCATATTTTTTTTTTTTTTTTAAGAGAAGGAACACTCAGGAAATTCTTTCTTTTAATTAATATGTTGCTTTCTTTGGAAAGGGGATAGTGGAGAGATGAAAGGTGGTGATGAAAGATGAAGGGCTTCAAACATGGCAACACTGTAATTCCGCGAGATGATAAGTCTTAGAACAGTTGTTGGTCGCCCCCTGATGTAGAGTTAGTTTCATAGCCCTGATTCATTATTTTACTTCGGTGGGGTTAAGTGCTATGGGAACACCGAAGGTGGGCGCAGCGATACATATAAGTGATAGAAAACTCATACATATTATTTCTCTAAATTGATGTTGTCGGCACCGGGAATCGAACCCGGGACCATCTGTCTAACAGTATTGTTTGTATGGATAATAGTAGGACTCAATTTAAACAATAAATTTGAACTGTACTATTTCTCCAGGTGTAGGTATATTACATTCAAGCACTTGTTACTTGAACGTAATGATGCATCAATAAATAAAAAGCGAGTTTTTACTATTGACAATAATTAAAAGTTTTATTGGGGTATTTATACTAAAATTAATAACACAATAATGATTAGTCAACAAATAATTAAAAATAAGTGTGTTGTAATATAATACGCTTAATACAAAATTTACGTTAAATCGACCAATCAATGTGAAATATGATCTTCTTGTTGATATTTTCTACCTTTTAGCCAATAAATAAAGGTAAACAACATGAATTAAGTAGAAGTAAATATTAAACGGATTCAGTAATGTGTATATTAACACCGATAGTTATTAAGTGGGTGCACAAGTGTTTAAACATTCTCCCCCGCGTTGAACGACTGTTCAACAAAGAAAATTGAAGCGTCATTTTGGTCATCTTAGTTTGATCAGTAAAAAAAAGGAAAAGTTTGTTATTTAAATGAATGTTTGAAAAAATATAAGTTAGTAAATTGAATTGGTCGGTTCCCGCCTCCAGCTGCTAGACATCAAGGGTGAATTTGGACTGCTGGCGAGGCATTGGTATAGGTGTCATCTTGTGTTCCTTGATGTATGGTTGAAGTTCAATGTTTACTTCAGTGGATTCAACTGATGTAGTTAGATGTGAGTTTTGTGCACTTTTATTTAATTTGCATTTTGACAGCAGAATGATTAATGCAATGATGCTTAGTAAAAGTGCTAGGTAGCCAATTGTATAGCTGTGCGTCTGGTGGGTCTTCAATTTATTAGGTAACTCAGCGATATCATGTTGTTCTAGCGACCTTTGTAGAGTTGTTAAGTCCTTAATATTTTTGGCATATACACTCTCCAAGGTTGTTGAGTTTGATTCATTGTGGTTTATGGGGATAGTAGTGTTCTTTGGTAATAATAAGTCTGAAATTTTGCCAAGACTTGTGTATGAAGACCTCACCGTGCCTGATATAACCTTTCGTCCGTTCATATTGACGAACTCTTGTTTGAGCATGCATTCTGGATCAAGCGTTAGCAAACCGGAGCTCTTTAGCGATATAGGAATGATTTCCCTGTTGCAGACAGCTGTGGCCCTTGAGGATGGTGATGTAGCATATATCCATTGATTTCCCTTGCTGAGTGGTATCCATCTGATATTAGTTTTTTCCAGGATACAAGTTGGTGTCGTTTTGTTGTTGAATAAATTAATTTCACATGTACAAACTTCCGAGCCATAATTGTAACGCATTTGAATGTTGGAGCAAATGAACACGCCTTGTTCTATTGTGTCGCAGGCGCTTAACTCTGAACTTGTAAATGGAATATATTGCTTATGGGATGTAGATATGCCCAAAACAGTAGTACATGGCTTAATGGCGACCATTGTACTGTTCATTATATTGGGTACAGGAATCAGGTGAAACATCTTGAATTTTTTTACGTTCAACCAATGGTAGAGTTACTTTAAAAACAGCGTGTTGTTGTGTTAACCTGCCCTTTACTTTCATAAGTTTGAATAGTTGCAGCAATTCAGTTTTTTCTGTTACTGGAAGATTCATTGACGGTGGTGAATGGTGCGTGATCTGATTAATTTCACTCTGTAACTATTCTGGAGTGAGAAGCCATGGACTGATTTTTCCATGATGTGTATCCATGAGAGTATCAAGGATTGATGATTGTATATTTTTTATGTTGTTTGCAATTAGGGTTAATTCAAGAACTGCTGAATTAAATAGTAGATTTAGTTGTACTTGTAATAGTACATTGTTGATGTTGTTTATATCGTCTGAATAGGTTTTAATTTCCTGCTCCAATTGTTCAAATCTTGCCTTAGTTGTTATTTGATTCTGCCGAATGATGTTAATTGTAGAATCAATAATTGATGTTTGATTCTTCAACAATTTTAGCAAATACGATTCATTTTCGTTGACTTGTTTTATTGTTTCTGATTCGGAGTCCAGAACGCCAAATAATGAATGGGCGAGATTACCAACAATATCCAACGCTCCTCTTTTAACTCGTAGTAGTCGGTTATCAAGTTGTAACTCACTCTCCATGTGGTGAAAATGTTCAATAATACCGAAACATGATGAGTTGGTTCTGATAATCTTACACAATGTTTGTAATGATCTTGTCCCATTGATAAGAGTTGATGTTTCGGACCAGTAAGAAGCTAAATCATAGTATACAATTAGGTTCCATTCGGTAGTTGAAATAGCTGCTGTTCCGATTTGCTCAAAATGAATTCCGACTTTTGACCCAAACTACTTATTCTCGACCGGAAGTACCAAGTGCGAGTGGTAATAATAATAGTATCGTGAGTAATGCAAGGGTTAGAGAGTTTGTTGGCAGTTTGATTCTCTTTGTTTTCGGTTCTTCGGTTGGGTCAGGAGTGGAATTGTCGATAGTCTCAGTGCTGTCTTTAGTGGGAAAAAGTGCTTCTGGATCCTTTTATATAGGTAATATGGCCAGTCGATGGATTGGGCGCTTGAAGACTCCTGACGCAGTTTTCACGTCAGCAACTCTTGCTGCCCCGTCATCACCTGGGTGAACTTCAATTATTCTCCCCAAAGGCCATTTCATAATAGGTATATTGTCCTCTTTCATAATAACCATGTCGCCACTATTGAGATTATCAAATTGCTTTTGCCATTTACACCGTTGTTGTAGTTCGTTCAAATATTATGTCGACCATCTTTTCCAAAATTCTTGCTTAAGCTGGGTTACGTGCTTCCAATGAGATAATCCTGACGCATTTATTGGCTCTGCCCTGCTATCTACTTGTGATGTAAGTGCTTCGCCAATAAGAAAGTGGCCAGGAGTTAGGGCCTCAAGGTTATCTGGATCATTTGTCATGGGTGTTAGTGGACGCGAAT
This sequence comes from Delia radicum, assembly GCA_021234595.1. Taxonomy (NCBI): domain Eukaryota; kingdom Metazoa; phylum Arthropoda; class Insecta; order Diptera; family Anthomyiidae; genus Delia; species Delia radicum. The sequence continues at coordinate 145,320,334 of CM037852.1, forward strand.
TTAGTATCGCCTCAATTTCCACTATAACTGTCTCCAATTACTCGTGTGTTAAAGATGAATTCGCGACACTTTTAAGTAGAAGAGTTTTTGCAGATTTTACAGCTGCTTCCCATAAACCTCCAAAATGCGGCGCTCTCGGCGGAATAAAATGAAAATGTATTCCCTTTGAACTGGAAGTGGAGATAATTGATTCTTGGGCCTTGCTTGAATAAATGCTATCTGCTAGTTCTGATAGCTGATTTTTCGCTCCGATAAAATTGGTGGCGTTATCAGAGTAAATATTTTGACATCGTCCTCGACGGCCAATAAAGCGTTTTAAGGCGCCAATAAAAGCATCCGTTGACAAGTCAGACACTAATTCAAGGTGAACGGCTTTTTTGGAGAAACAACAGAAACAACGTTTGCCTCTGACCTTGTAGTGAATCCAAAAGGGACCACAATAGTCGACACCAGCGTTGATAAAGGGTCGTGCTGGAGTAACTCTAGTCTGTGGAAGATTGCCCATAATTTGTTGACATAGTTGTGGTCGTGCCTTGGCACATCTGATGCATTTTTGAACAGTGCCATAATTTTGCCTCTTATTGGCCAAAATCGTTGTCGTATTGTGTTTAATAGTGCCTGTTGTCCGCAATGTTTATTTTCCTCGTGAACCATTGTGAATAGAAGTTTTACTAGGGGATCATTATATGGAATCAGCATTGGGTGTTTTGCGTCATATGATAATAATGAAGCCTCTAGTCGTCCTCCAACTCGTAGGATGTTTAATTCATCTAAGAATGGGGACAAACTTATGATAGAACTCTTTTTGTCAAGTTCCTTATTTTTCCGAAGTTGCTTGATTTTCTGGGAAAAATCGGACATCTGAATGGTTTTGATGATTAAGAACAGTGAATCGTCCAGCTCTGCCGGAGTTAATGATTTATGTGTTGGGCGATCTTCCTTTTTCTTCCTGGAGTTGCTGATGAATCTGAGAATGTATCCCAGTACCCGCTGCAGAGTTCTGAAGGAATTTCTATGTGGAATCTTGTATATGAAGTCATCGTTGGAGACATTTATTGCTGAAATGTTAGTTGTCTTCTTTTTCTCGATGTCATTGGAAATTTGGAGTTGTTGTGAGAATTTTGGTGGCCACATTTCTTCTCGTCCGTGGAGGAAAAGTGGTCCATAAAACCATAAATTGCATCCAGAAAGCTTTAGTGCTGGTAAACCCCTGGACAGTATATCAGCTGGGTTGTCTTTTGACCTGACGTGACGCCACTGATCAGGCAACGATAGTGATTGTATTTTAGATACTCGATTGGCAACAAAAGTGTGATACAAGGAAGATTGAGCGTTTATTCATGATAGCACTATTTCGGAGTCAGTCCATAGAAATACAGGTTGATTTTTTATCTGGAGATCTGTTTTGATTCTGTGCATCAGTTGAGCAGCCATGACTGCAGCGCATAACTCTAGTCGAGGTATCGTTTGTTGTTTTAGTGGAGCAACCCGCGTCTTAGCACACAGTAACTGCACAATGACCCTTCGACCTATAAGCGTGGTCCGGATATAGGCCACTGCACCAAACGCCTTTTCAGAGGCATCCGAAAATATGTGCAGCTCCGTTTTTGCAGGGAGTTCCCCTTTGAATATATGTCGAGGAACCTTGAAGTTGTTCAAACTGTCTAGGTCATTTCTGAATTTGCTCCAAATATTATGAAGGTACTTAGGCAATGGATCATCCCAGTCTAACTTTAATTGCCATAACTGCTGAATAAACATCTTTGCCTGGACAACTACAGGTGCTAGTAGTCCAAGAGGATCGAATAATCTTGCCAGATCTGAAGTTGCTGTACGTTTTGAAACAGTTTGTAGATGATTAATTTTTACCTTGACACAAAACTGGTCTGTTTTAGGCAGCCATAACAATCCTAACGTTTTATGGTGTTAGTGTTGTTACTGTTGAAATCTAAATCTACCTCCTGATCACCGGGTGGAATATTCTTCAACAATTGTGGATGATTAGCACACCACTTTTTTAGATTGAACCCATGCTTTTTCAGAATCGCTATAAGTTCCCTTTGTGTCTCAAGCGCGATGTTGAGACTATCGGAACCACCAAGGCCGTCATCAACGTAAAAGTTATTTTTCAGCATGTGAGAACCGAACGGATAATTTATAGCGTTTTCATCAGCGATTTTTCTTAAACATCTTGTGGCGAGATAAGGTGCTGCTCGAGTCCCATAAGTTACCGTGTTAAGTTTGTAATAGCTGATTGGCAACCCTGGGTCTTCTCTCCAAATTATTATTTGATATTGTTGGTTATCGGGATCAAGTCGTATTTGTCGATACATTTTTTCAATGGGAGTGGTGAATACAAATTTCGGTACTCGAAAACGTAGTAGGATTGAAAACAATTCACTCTGGACAGTTGGGCCCGTGTACATGAGATCATTCAACGAGAGGCCTGATGAAGTTTTTGCTGATGCGTCAAACACTACTCTTAATTTTGTTGTAGTGCTATCAGGTTTTAATACACTATGTAATGCTATCAGGTTTTAATACACTATGGTGCGGAATGAAGTATTTAGGGTCTAGCACTGTATCGATGTTGACCTTTTGCATATGTCCTAGTTTTTCATACTCCTGCATGAATTGTATATATTGTGTTCGAATGTCTTCATTTTTTAAGAGCCTACGCTCTAATCCTATAAATCTGTTGAAGGCCATGGTATGAGATTCTCCTAGTGCTGTTGGATTTTCTCGGAAGGGAAGACTGACTATGAAGCGGCCGTCCATATTGGTGTGGACATGTTGTGTGAAATGTGATTCACACTGTTTTTCTGCTGGTGAAAGAGCACTTTCGCTGCTCTCAATCTCGTCCAGTTTCCAGAGATGTTCTATGGCTTCTTCTAGCGAAGTGTTGTCCCCAAAAATTGCACATGTGAGTGCACATAAGGGGTTAGGAGTGGGATTTTTTCCTATTGCACCTCCTACAATCCAGCCCAGTGCTGCATTTTGTAAGGTCGGGAGATCATCAGCGAGATGTATCGTCCCATTTCTAGTCAGTTTATAATAGAATTCTGCTCCCAATAGCAAGTCTATTTTTTCTTGTTGCTCAAAATGAGGATCTGCCAGATGAATGTGGTTGGGAATGTCCCAAGCTGAGATGTCAATATGTTGATTTGGTTGTGCAGGAATTATACTCGGGAGTACGTATGCTTCTACGTTTGTTGAGAAGCTTAGATCCCTGGACTTCATTTGAATATTTGTGCGATATTTTGAATTTCGTTTAGTTTTGCCAACGCCGTCTAGGCATAGAGAAGCTCCTGATGGTGCAATGGATACAATATACAATATTCACCTGTGATCCTGAATATAATACCGCTCTAAATTGATCTGATGCACCATTTGAGGCTGTAATTATTACTTTTGTTGTCGCTAGCAAAACATAGCCCTGGGGGCCCGCAGCGACGTTGGTTGTTGCTGAGGTAACTGCTACGACATTTGAGGAAGAAGCCTTTTGTGAATTGGAATTTGAGGGTTTTTTTCTCTTTTTGGTTGTTGTCTCTTTTCTCCAAGTGAAGCAAAGTGTTGTGCCTTTTCCCACATTTTCTGCAGTTATTTGATTTGCAGTATTTTGCTGCGTGGTTATTCGAGAAACAGATGACGTAAAGTCTTTGTTGTTGTACCCAGTTAAGTCGTTCTGCTACTGATAATTGGAAAAATTTTGGCAGCTATAATTTTTATGGCCGCTTCTATTGCAGAATTTGCAAGTTGATGAATTGTGTTCGTTGGACGTAATAATTGTTGAAACCGCTTTATGTGGGTGGTTGTTTTTCCTTTGGAACGATTGCCTCCATAGATTGGAATTGAATTTCTAAGAATGATAAAAATTCAGCTATAACTGGCACATCCCTTGGTTTAGATAGTGACTGCATGTACCTAATATGAGTATTCTTATCAAGTTTTTTGACCAATAATTGGACAAGGATTGCATCCCAAAAAGATGTTTCGATCCCCAAATTATTTAATGCCAACAAGCACTCCTTTGTGGTATCCTGCATAGCCTTGATTGATTGTACAGATGACGTCACGGGCTGTTGGTTGAGGATTTTTTCTACTAGATTGGCCACTAAAATTCTCCTGTTGTTGTATCGATCCTGTAGAGTTTCCCATGCTGTGGTGTAGTTTGTCTCGGATAGAGAGAATTGGCTGATTAGATGTTCAGCTTCTCCTGACACATTACTTTTTAAATACTACATTTTCTGAATGGCGGGAATCGGCTGTTTATCCACCATTTCAGAGAATAAGTTAAAAAATTGTCTCCACGTCAAATAGTCGCCATCAAATTTTGGAATGGTAATTTTTGGCAAATGTAATGGAGACGTTGACTGATTTGGAGGAGGAGTTGTCTGAATTGTAGCAATGTTTTGTACCCTGTCAGCCATTATGGACAGGTTGATTAACTGTTCTTGAACCTTGTCGTTCAATTCATAGTTATGGTCGATGTCAAGACCAGAATTTAATGCATCGTCAAAATTCTCGCATATCTTGTCGTATAAGTCCTGGATCTGGTTCCAATACTTGTTGATCAGTGCCAAGTTGAATTCATAGAATTGGCGTGGCTGTAATTCATTGGTAGTGGTTACTACACTTAATACTTTGCTTAACAGTATCATTGCATTTTGTGCTTTCTGGATCAAGCTGCGGTTTTTCTGGGACTCTTGCAGATCCACTGAAGCGGTACTAGTATTTTTAGTTTCTAGTAACTTTTGTTGGGCCAATGCCCTTAGACGATTAGCCTCTTTTGCGAATATAGGTATATATGAGGTTGCTAACTCTTGTATTTTGGAGTAATAATCTTGTGTAAAATAATCATGCTCCGTTTTTAGCGTTTTAACCTCGTCAAGCATGCGTAATTCTGTATCCCTGGCCTCAAACTCATCCCAGGCTTCTGATAATCGTTTCCTCCGTTCCTCAAAGTATTCTGCGTTTGATTTTCTATCCGCAGAATCCTTTTTGAAATTTCGGACTATTGCTTGAATTGTTTCGCCTGTTTTCTGTAGGGTGTCCAATAACGCGTTTGCTGTCGCCATTGTATATGATCAGGAATTGGCTGTCTGTGGTGTTGATTAAATCCAGGAACTGTTGGCAACAATGTTGTGATGCCCGTTGTATATGTCCACCGAAATTTTGATTAGTGGAACTGATGATGAATTCGTCGCGCCAATGGTATGACGCTTGTTGTAGCCTCCGATGAAGACAAGGGTTCGATGGGTCGATTTTGTGTTGTAAATCACCGCTGAAGACCAATGTTGCTGGGTAGGCTGCGTGTAGATTTTTAGATTGTTCAAAGCCCCTTACCACTGGTGGGGGAAGCTTAAAACAGTGTCTAAAACCGTAGTAATTGTCACCAAAAAATTCCAAGCTCCTTACCACTGGTGGGGGGAAGCTTAAAATTCAATAGTGGTCGGGGTCACCAAATGTTTGTATGGATAATAGTAGGACTCAATTCAAACACATAAATTTGAACTGTACTATTTCTCCAGGTGTAGGTATATTACATTGAAGCACTTGTTACTTGAACGTAATGATGCATCAATAAATAAAAAGCGAGTTTTTACTATTGACAATAATTAAAAGTTTTATTGGGGTATTTATACTAAAATTAATAACACAATAATGATTAGTCAACAAATAATTAAAAATAAGTGTGTTGTAATATAATACGCTTAATACAAAATTTACGTTAAATCGACCAATCAGACTAAAATGGCTCAAAGGTACTGGCTGCCACTACAATGTGAAATATGATCTTCTTGTTGATATTTTCTACCTTTTAGCCAATAAAATAAAGGTAAACAACATGAATTAAGTAGAAGTAAAATATTAAACGGATTCAGTAATGTGTATATTAACACCGATAGTTATTAAGTGGGTTCACAAGTGTTTAAACAAGTATAACGCGTTAACCATTACACCACAACGACCACATCGATTTCCATTAAGAATTTAGTAAAATTTTAGTAGCTTTTACAAATTGTTTTAACTATATCGATAGACTGACTTGAAATGCTTATAACTTTTTTATATTCGCAGTTTTTAATTTAATTTGTCTTCCGAGAATAAAAAATTTAATAAAATTTCTTTATGTCAGCTTACTCAATGCAAGAACGTGTAAAAATTGTTGAATTGTGAATAATTTTTCCTGCTGAATCACATTTTAAGTCGAATGGATGAATTATATTTTCAGTTAAATGGATATGTTAATATAAAGAACAGCGACATTTGGGGTTATCCAAAATCCCAGAGCAGTACATCAGCGAGAACATCTCAGATACACGGTTTGGTGTGGTATTTTGGCTGATCGTGTTATCGGTCCATATTTTTTCGAAAATGAAGCTGGCAAACCATAAACCGTCTCCATGTTGGAAAATGTTAAACGTCCGGCAATTGTTAACAATCCATACTTATGGAACCAGCAAGTTTGAACTACAGCTCATACCGCGACAGCCTTAATGTTGATTCTGCGAAAACTTTTTGATGAACGAATAATTTAAAAAAATTCTGCTTTTACGTGGCCACGTCGTGCCCCAGATTTTATATGTGGAGTTTCTTTAAAGGACGGGCTTAAGTCAACAAACCACAAAACATTCAGCAACTTAAGCAGAATATTGGCAAATAAATTACAACACAATGCAAAACGTCTTGAAAAGGCCATTTAATGCCATCAGGAAAGTGGACGCCATTTACTCAACTAAAAAAATGTATAAGTTATAGTTACATTTAAAAAAAAATATTAAAAACTGTAAGAATAAAAAAGTTATAAGCATTTCAAATCAGTAAGACGAAGTTGGCCCACCCTGCACTTTTACTTTACTAAAAACTTGCAGTCATGTTTTGCACAACAATCTGATGGCCTGATTGAGGTCATTTTTTATTTGAGTGTACCATACTTGGAATTTTTTCATTAGCATTAAATTTTCATCAGCATTAGTTCGCTAATGCTAATGCCAAAAAAAATTGCATTACCATTTAATTGTAATGAACTTTTTTGGCATTAGCATTTGTCATACTAATGCTAATGAAATCACACTAATGCCTAAAAAACTAATTACAATCGAGCAAAAAAGGCATTTGTTTACAATAAAAGTGGAGTGTATATTGCTTTATAAAGGAATGGAACGGAGAAAGATAGAAATTGTATGTTTATTTGTATTATCAAGTAAATGAGTAAAAATAAATAAGTAAATCACCAAATGGCTGTTTTATAAAAATTGATCAATCGGGATCCCTCCCGGACCTAGCCCATTTATATTGTAAGATAGTATTAATAGTTATTTTGCTTAGTTTCGGAGATACTGGGCATTTAAAAAAACGCCATTTTATAAAATAGCTAGTATCTTGAAAATTCCGATAATTCAAATGTGTTAAGTGTTGCGATTCCATTCGTTCACCGGTCTATTCCATATCGTTCCAGTGTAGACGAATGTTCCACTTTATTATCAGAATGATTAAATTGGTATTGTCCTGTTTTTGGATAAACAAATATTTTGGACACCCTGTGGCTGTTTTATAAAAAAATAATCTCGGAATCTTGCCCGGACATAGCCTATTTTTATTATGAGCGTTACTTAAAGTTCCGGTGAAGCCCAGATTTCATTGATATTAAAAATTAGTTTTTCGAAAATCTTGTCTGTCAGTTGTACTTTTTTCCTTTAATTGATGCATTACTAATGGTAATGAAATTTAAAATTATTGCTATTAATCACTGTAATCAAATCAATAAAATTCATTATCATTAATTAAACAAAAGCTTAAAATTAAACTTGCTCTTAAGAGTGTTTTTTCTAAATTTTTAGTTTTCACGAATTCTATTGCTAAAATTATAAAATAATCTATCAAATCAAATGCTCATGTAGAATGACGCTGGTTTGATTATTACACCTGAGAGGTTGTTAAAAAATTTTGTCATATAGAGACAATCTGATAGATAATACAAAAATTAATAATATATTTTAAAATAGAAAATCACTGATTACTGTTCATAAAAAATAGAGATAGTGTTTATAATTTCTAGAAAATTAAAATATTTATATTTGCAAAAGTTTTCTTACAAAAACATCCGTTTTTAGTACATATTTGTCTCAAAAGTATGGTTTTTGTTAGAAAAACTAGTTCAAATATAAACACTTTTGGTTGATTTTTCACATATCATACTAAAAGTTGGACTCTGGATATATATCGGAAAACTATGCTGCCATATAAATGTTTTGACAAATCGCGCGTTTTGCATATAGAGGGAGCACCATATTAAAGAATGGTTTTCTTGGTCTATCACCAGTTGCTAGTTTAGCTATAAAAGTCGTTTAAACCGTAAACATTTAAACCGCTATATAGCGGTTTTTCTAATGCTATTATGAAGTTTACTGTTTGTAGTTTCAGTTATGTTAATATAATAAAGGAACATGCATTTATTTTTTAAATAAATATTTGTTTCAACTTTTTATACTTCCCTATAGAAAAAAACTGATATTTATATAGCTTTATCTAATTTATTATGAACCCATAATTAATTAAATAAAATTTTATCCGAAGAAAGGCCCGATTAAATTGCATCAAATCGCATCTTATTTTAACATATTAAATAAATTAAGACAGAAATCGAAATGATTTGATACATTTTTTTCCGAATTTTGTCCTCATCCAATTATATCTAATGTAATATAGTATATATAATATATATAATATAATGGCATATAATATGGTCTATATTATATCGACCATAAATATCGTATGGTTCTTTGAATTTTAAGAACATTAATATTAGGTCTACTCATACAAACTCGCATTTAACTTGTAAATATGGTAGAACTATGATAAACATAAAATTTATTACAGTTTTCAAGCCACAAACGTTATATTTATTTTCTATTGATATTGAAAATTTGTAATTAAAGATTTTATAAATTAAATAAAGATTTCCTTTAAATTTTTAAATGACATTTGGGAATATTCTAATTGAAATTAAGATTTTTGGTTTTATTACTTTCGGATGAGATCTTAAATTGAAAAATTACAAATTAAAATTCATTTAAAATTTTTGTGTAACTCAATTATATTTGAAAATGTTTAAATTTGTAACCGAAAAACATAACAAACTTTATATTGTCAGCTAAAATTCAAAAGGGCGTAATTAGAATTTCTGTTTTTTTAAGGGAAAATCAAAAACGTTGTTAAACATTTTAACAATTTTGTCAATAATATTGTATTTAGCGATATAACATTATATATGACATCATGCTAAATAATATATTCCGTACAAAGTAATATATGAAACATCTATCTTAACATCAATCGATATATATTTAAATGTTACTATGTTTTGGACCATATCAAACATTTTCTATAAAGCAAATGCTGGATTAATTTATATGTGGTCACATGCGCCATCACATTTATCTGTATTGAGCTGTATAAAGCTATATATTTTTATATATTATTCTATTATATAAAATATGATTATGTATCAACGTTTTTACTCGGGATTTGTTCAAAATAATTTACTGTCATTTACCGCTTATTTTCGTACCATGAGTTCCACGATGCATCACAAATTGGCCGAGGGTTTTCAAATTTGATTTAATTTTTGTAAACACACAGTCCATGAAGACCATAACAAATATATGTATTTTATTATTAAACGTAACTTTTTATTTATTATATTATTTAATAAGATGAAAAACATAAAAAATGTTTTTGGCTCGCTTTTTACTACTGCACCAAAAAGCATATATAAATATGTTTTATTATAAAATTCTTTAATGGTGTGAGTGTAAAAAACAGATACATGAAAGAAAAACCAACCACTCACGCGTGTACACATGCGACCTATAATTTTTAAATATAGCCAGTGTTATCATATAGCCAGTTTAAAGTGCTTTTCCCAGTTTCTTGGGATGCTTAACATAGAATTGTCATAGAAAACCCCGTTTTTATGAATTAATGCAGGTTTTAGAGCTTTCCATGTTGTGTTTCCAGCATATTTGTTCAATTTGCTATTTGTTTTGATAAACAAAACTGGCCTATTGTGGAATCAGGAAAAAACTAATTTAAAATTAAGATCATAATATGAAAATAATTACATTTGATATTTAAACATTTTTTTAATGCTGTTTTTTCTTTGATTGCCATATAACAAATATAAAATAATAATATGACGATGACCAGCATAATAATGGCATATGTGACAATATTATGAAAAAGAAAAACGCGTGTAATTTGTAATCGAGAGATCAACGTTATTGTTCCGTTGCATAGTTTTAAACAAAATTTTACAATTATAAAGGACTATACTTCGGACACTAATTATGTAAAGACCGCTGTAAATCTAGTAAAAACTAATGATATTTCACTTGAAAAAAGGACGACTTACATTTCATTAAATTCATTTGTTGTCATTTGTTTTTGACTGTTAATAAAATGAACCACAAATGTAGCAAAAAATTTACTAATGTTTGTTTTATATTTTTTTTTTTACTAAAAACAAAAAACCGATCAAATGAATGTGGTTTGGTTTTTTTTTTAAATGAACTACAAATGTAGTCAAAACTGAAATTTCGTAGACAAATTATTGCCTGTTCATATAAATACAGAGCTACTGTATTACTTCTCAAACAACAACAAATATTTATAGCAGAAGTTCCCTGTACGCTACAAATGGTCGTTTTTGCCTCAATTACGTTTGAAAAGAAAACGTTATAAAACATGAATATATACACAGAAAACAGTTTTGAAGTTGTTACCGATTTTTTTGCCAACCGAATTTGTGTAATTCCACGTACTATCACTATTATTAAAGTTTAATACTATTGTAACAACCGACATTTATTTACAAATTTCGAATTTTTATTGTAACAATTGAATATTTTATGTCTATGGACTATAACATTCTATAAATAGATTCACATGCGTTCATCAAAATTTCATTTATTACTAAAAATGATATGCCTCGAACTGGGCTCTAACCGGCGATAATCCGTTTGCCAGGCAAGTACTTTACCTCTAGCCTTAACCCAACTAATATATGTTTTTTTTCAAATTTCAACCTCTATATTTAAATATTTGTCTAAAAATAAGATATATTTTATTATAGTTACCAAAACTATTAAATACTTTATATTATATTAAAATTGGTAACGAAAACTTACACAAACAATTATCGATTTAACTGAGAATAATTTTCATTTTCATTGCACAATTAAAGGTCGAAAAAACATAATTTTTATTTTTTAATAAAAATTATATCAAACTTGTCTAAAAGACAAAGAACAGTCCAGTTTACTCTCCGTGTTTTGTTTATAAACGAAACAAAAAATAAAAAGAAGGAAAAAAAACGAAAACCGTGTATTAAAAATTCACTAGAGGTGGACCTTGCATATAACAAACAAGTTTTCAATTTTTTTTTTGATCAGTGGTAATAATCTTTAACTTCAAGCTCATATAATACATATTAGTTCTCATGTAGTGAGTAAACTAGTTTATATGAATGTTTGATGTTTGGCATGGGTTTGTTACCTCTTTCAAAACGTGTTCTGATAATGGGAACCTAGAAATTTCCGAAATAAATCTATCAACACATTCCTGAAAGGGTCAAATAATAAATTTGAAAACAATATTTGTTAGGACAATATCGTAATATAGAAATATAGAGTATGGCCTTGAGTTTGAATAATTTTCATTTTCATTGCACAATTAAAGGTCGAAAAAATCATAATTTTTATTTTTTAATAAAAATTATATCAAATATTTTATTTAATATATAAAATAAAATCTCCGAAAAGTCGTTGGTTGTTGGTATTTAAGTGATATAGAAGATAAAATTTTTTCAATATTGATAAGGAAAACCAATAGTTTGAATGATGTGACTGTGTTTTGGTTAATTTTATATATTTTCTCTTTACAATATAGTTTAATAAATTGATGAAGAATTTTAAGAACTTAAAATTAAAATTATTGAATAATGATTACATATTGTTGGTTACAATAAAATTCCAACCAATTTATTCTCCGCGTGTAGAAGTAGTATTTTTTATATTTTTAAATATTTTAAAAAGGAGTCTTAAAAGGGCAGAAGTGATTTTGCAAATAAATTTTTGGAAACGCTTATGAAATGATCAAGACTATAAAATATTTGTCAGCAATTTTTATAAAACTCTTCGTCGTATTTATGAAAACTTCATAAATATGATAAATAATTCATGGCAAATGATTTATGAAAAATGTTCATTAATATGATGAGACTATTTTCCTGAAAGTAGATTTGCGGTGCAAATATATTCTAATTATAGTATGTTTGTCCAATTACCAGATTACTTACATAATTTCTTTTTATATGATACATTTGCTTACAGTTGTAAAATGACAGGAAAGATTTTGAAACATATGAAAATTGTTTTATAAACCTTTTATAAACCTTTAAAAACCGATTGTAATCGTTCAAATCAAAATAATCAATTTTCTAAAGACTAGCTCAAGTTTCTATGTGGTAGCACTTACCTAAATTTTATTTTACCCCAACTTTTTAAGATACTCTCCTTATCATCGAAACAATATTTTCTTTATCATTGCGACAATAGTAACTCATTAACAATTATAACTCATTTAACTTTTATTTTAAAATTTCATTAAGTTTGAAGTGGTTTTTACCAATTTTTTCAAAATGATTATTTTTAAAAATAAATCCATACAAAATTAAAAAATACTGTTAGGTAATTATAGTTAACCCTACGAAGCGCATGTGGGACACGTCACCTCCTACGAATTTTATGAAAACAGTAAAAGACAGACACAAAGTTTGAGGGCACTTACGCTTCTGGTTCCGGATATATGTGGTCTTGAAAATCGGAAAAAAACTATTAAAATGTGCAAAGTAGTACTTACTTAACTGAAATCGCATTTAAAATGTTATTAAATTGAATTTAATTTGATAAACAACATTATTGTTATTTGGGAAGGTCACTATTCTTGACCTATAAGCCGGGAGGCTATATCTATGAAAACGACCTTTTTAAAAATTTAAAAAAATACATATTAAAGACAGTTTCCTACTCTACAATTGTGACAAATTTTAAAGTGTGGGTATTCTTCGATGCAGAGATATAAATCATATTTGTAAAGTTAGATATTTTACATGGAAATTAAAACTATGTAACAAAATGAGTCCCCAAGCCCACATTTATGCGGTTGAACAATGGGGTCAAAAATTACTCAGTTTTTTTGTTTTTTTGCCTTTTGTTTCTCATATAACTTCCAAATAAACTATATATGAATTTGGTATCTAATGAAAAGTATTTTAAATGCACATCACCAGTATTAACTAGGACATCCGCGAATGCTCACATTTTCGTGGTATTCGAAAAAACACATAACACATTTAAGTGGGTCTTGTACTAGGAGGTATAGTTGGTTCAGTTCCAAACTCGATCCAAGTCCCAAAGTTCACAGGTGTGGGTTTTAACAAAACAATTTGGGAATTTTTGAGATTTTTAACGTGCAAGTCAAAAACATTTTTTATAATTATAAAGCTTTTAAAGCTAATTTTAGATTTTAATAAAAAATTTTATGTAAATAAAATAAAAATAGTCTATATTATGAAACTTGATGAAAACAAAATTATAGTAAATACTTGATATGATTTTTAGAATAATTTAAAACATAAAATTTTAAACTAAACATAAATCATTTGACAGCTGACAAAATGGCCGAAAGTTCAAAAAGTGTTGCCAACTTAAAGTTCTAAACCTGTATAAAACAATCTTTATTTTAAATTTATTTTCATCGGGATAAACATTAATTGCATTTATAGTAATTAAATGTGCTAAGTCCCAAAACTTATTTAACAAATTGTGAAAAGCAATCTGATGTAGGCGTGTCCCTATCCGGATTTCATTCCTGCCTTTATTTTAGATATGAAGTTTGAAACCCATACTGGCTATGTTTTGGCCATGGAGTTGCCACCCTGCGGCAAAATATAGTGCTTCGGGCAACTAAGTCTAAAATCCAAATGCTTACGAATATCTAATTCAGAAAAAAAAAACTAGTAAGCGAGTTATTCTGTATGAAATCACCAAATCGGCAAAGCTGGCATTTCTTAGATTTTACTCAAACTAACTGGAAATGATATTTAGGGTCTGAAAACCCAAAATCCAAGAGGATTTAATTTTTGCACACGGCACTACCGGTTCACGCAAAATAAAAAAACTAAAAAGTCTTGTTTTTGTGCGTAGTGGTTTGAGCTGTTAAAAAATTTTCTGCTAGAGATATCTACATGATGAACACATTGTTTTAAAGCTGAAGGATTATAGTTTCTACCAAAAATATAAAATTTGACTTAATTCATACACCCGAAAAATAACGTGGTATTGAAAATAAGCATATTTCATTGGTTTTTTGTGTTTTTCAATGAACTCCAGTGTCGGCGCTAATGAATATAAAAGCATAATAATTCTCAGATACAAATTAGACATGTCGGAGAAAAATACAAAATTAAAATTGGCTCAATCTGGCAACTCGTTATGAAAAAATCGTTAGTTGAAATTTGGAAATTTTGAAAATTTGCATATTTCAGGCTACAATTTGGTCATGTTTGTTAGCAGACACAAACTTGAAAATTACAGAGTATTTACTCCCTACTTTTAGCTTTATACCACTTCAAGACCCGTTTAGTTATTTTCACTCCTCTCGGATTTACAGGGTTTTAAAGAAAAGCCTTTTTGATTTTTTGTATGTATTTTTATACTTCCCTCAAGTGTTATATACAGAGAAATTAAAATAAAAACATGTAGTATTATGAAGTAACAAAGAATAATTATGGACTAAAAAATTTATTTAATAAATTCAGTAGATTTTTTATGTTTACAAAAATTTTACAAAAATAAAAAAAATTTTGTAAACATTTGTCATCACAAAGACGATTTCGGCTTAGAAAGTGGGTGTCACTTGGCAAAAGTCCTTGTGACGGAGCAGAAGGTACAATTAAGCGGACTGTAAGGAAAGCAAGTCTACAGCGAACTGCGGATCATCATATCCTAACACCTACAGCAATGTTTGATTTTTGTTCCACCCAAATTCCTGGTATAAATTTTTTTTTGTATCCATTCCTGATTTTGATGCTATCGAAAACTTTTAATCAAAAAGATTTATTGATTTTTGCACAATTAAAAATACAAGAAACTACCACAGTTTCTCTCCGATTTCTCACAGTCAGTTAAAAGTACGAAAGTTTTCAGCTTCTGATAACTTTGAAACTCCGAATATTATAAGAACAAATACTTTATGAAAATAATATAAAACTTATTCCACGATTCTTAATTACCCACATTACTATAACTTTTCTACTTTAAATGATAAAAATATACCATTTGCCTATTTTTTGCCACCACTGTAAAATTTTTTAACATCAAAAATCTACTGAATTTATTAAATATATTTTTTAGTCCATAATTATTCTTTGTTACTTCATAATACTTGTTTTTATTTTAATTTCTCTGTATATAACAATTGAGGGAAGTATAAAAATACATACAAAAAATCAAAAAGGCTTTTCTTTAAAACCCTGTAAATCCGAGAGGAGTGAAAATAACTAAACGGGTCTTGAAGTGTTATAAAGCTAAAAGTAGGGAGTAAATACTCTGTAATTTTCAAGTTTGTATCTGCTAACAAACATGACCAAATTGTAGCCTGAAATATGCAAATTTTCAAAATTTCCAAATTTCAAGTAACGATTTTTTCACAACGAGTTGCCAGATTGAGCCAATTTTAATTTTGTATTTTTCTCCGACATGTCTAATTTGTATCTGAGAATTATTATGCTTTTATATTCATTAGCGCCGACACTGGAGTTCATTGAAAAACACAAAAAACCAATGAAATATGCTTATTTTCAATACCACGTTATTTTGCGGGTGTATGAATTAAGTCAAATTTTATATTTTTGATAGAAACTATAATCCTTCAGCTTTAAAACAATGTATTCATCATGTAGATATCTCTAGCAGAAAAATTTTAACAGCTCAAACCACTACGCACAAAAACAAGACTTTTTAGTTTTTTTATTTTGCGTGAACCGGTAGGGCCGTGTGCAAAAATTAAATCCTCTTGGATTTTGGTTCTTGGAACCCTTAGGAACATTTCCACAAAATTTTAACAAAATCCAAAATGGTCCAGCAACAATTTTTCATTTTTTTCGGTGTTTTCATAGAGAATGACTCAAGCTAAAACTTAATAGTGAACAATTGATAGTTTGGACCTGAACCGACTATACCCACTAATACAAAACCTCCCTAAATTTATGTTTGAGCATTCCAAGTAATTTTCAACAGATACCAAACTTATGTATAGTTTCATTGAACAAATATGAAATTGCAAAAAACAAAAAATGGGGTCATATTTGATCCCACTTTTTAACCCATAAATGTGAGATTTTGCAGCTAAAAATACAAGGGTCTCTTATTTTTTAGTTCTTTATAACATATTCAAATTTCATTGCAATCGGCGTTAACCCATGAACGGACTCATCTTGTTACATAGTTTTAATTTCTTCACTGATAGAATTTTCCTTCGTAGTATTAATAAAACGATTTCATTAAAATCGATTCATTGGTTTAATGAAAAATTTCATTAACTGAATGAAAATTCTTTAATATTGGTATTTTTTCATTAACATTTTTTTTATTGTTTTTTCATAATTTCATAAAAAAATGCATTAAATCAATGAAAAATTTTGAATTTTTTTTTTAATAAAAATTTTGACTTGTAATAAGAAAAAAAAATTTTTTTCATCATTTTGAAATAAAAAAAACTAAAAAATTTCTTTTAAACAGAAACCAAAACTTTGATATAAATATAAATATTTTTTTTATTAAGTTTGCCTAGAGCTACCAGTTTTTGACGAATTTGAATAGTTGGTAACTAAATTCCAGGAAACAGATTCTCTAGGAAAACCGATATAGTTTTGTTCAAAACGAGACCTTAATTGTTATCGTTTTGACGATGTTACACAAAAACGTTATGCTAAACGATAATAAATTTATGTTTTTTAACAACATTGTTAACAATATTTAACATTTTTATCTAATATGGTCGTAGTTTAACTTACAGAATTCCAAGCCAGATCGATAAAAAATTACATATTTTGCACCGACATATAAAAGAATATGATATCTTTTAACATAAATTATAAAAAATATAGACAAAGATTGAATGTAAAGAAAAACAGAAATTAAGTAAAATTGGTTTTTTGTTAGTTCAGCTTTTAATATTTTAATGCCTGTAAAATATATTTTAACGATTTTTCCAATCATTAAAGTTCTTAATATACATAACCTACAAAAGCAAAGTAATTAAAATATTTATTTTTTATGAATAAAACAAATTTTATTTTCAAAAATTGTAATTTTCGATCAGAAATCTAATCAACTACTTTTCAAATTTTATATTTTTCGAATTCGTCAAAAATTATGAGCTTTAGCAAATTTATTGAGAAACAATAGAACTTTCCGCACTGTACTACATGGGTGGCACAGGGAAACCTTCCTTGTTAGATTTCTTTTTTACATGTCATCCTATTCCAAGTAACGAAAATTTGCTGAATCAGGCTGAGTTTAATAAAAACCTGCCATCGCTTTTGCAGAACAGCCTGTGATGTTTACTTTCGAACTTTTCGCACTTGTTTTATAAAAATATTGTATAGATCCTATAAAGACCAGACCTTATAAATAATATCAACGAAAGATAATTTCTCAATAACCACCAAATTATTAATATGCTAAAATAATCATAAAAAGTGCAAATTATTAAATATCAACAAAAATATTTCATACACACTATGAATTTTATTCCTTAAACACATGAAACTTTCATAACGATTATGCCAGGATTAATGAAAAAATTTCATATACTTTATGAAATTTTAATTGGGTCAATGAAACCAATCATTAAAATTGATTTAATGAAACACCTTTCATTGACTCAATGAAACGTTTCTTTTGGGACTTTTTTATGAAAAAATTCATTGGATTAATGAAGGAATTCATTAATACTACGCACAAATTTCTATCAGTGTTTGTAAAATATCTACCGTTACTTATATCTCTGGATCCAAAAATACCTCCACTTTGAAATTTGTTACAACTGTAGAGAAAGAAACAAACTTTAACATGTAATTGTTTTAAATGTCGTTTTCAAATAAATATACTCCCGACTTTTAGGTAAAGTAAAGTGACATTCCACCTTTTGAAATATAAAGTCATGCTGTATATTAAATGTAATTAAATAACCTTTCAAATGCGGCCTTGATGACTTTCATACCTATAACACTTTTCAATCAAATGACAATTAACTTTGTACATTTTTATAGCTTTTTTCCGATTTTCAAGACCACATATTTTCGGATCCAGAAGAGTTCTCTTTTATACTTTATAGCTACCAAAATCCAGCAATTTTAGAAACAGTGCTGTCAAAGAAAGTTATATTTTACATTGAAAGGAGATGGTTGAACCCATATAGAAGTATAACTGTAACTTAAATTAAAACATTATTTTAAAATTTAAGATTATAATTTTTTTCAAACAGGACCTCACAGATCAAAATACGAAATGTTTAAAACGTTCAATTAGTATGAATTGTTGAACTTTAAATTCATATTTACATCTGAAATTTCTAAGGTACAAGATCATGATCAAATCTTACCATAACATAGAAAATAAAAATTATGTTTAATTGTAAGAGAAAACAATTAAAATTCTTGAGTAAATCGTATTTGTGTCTGTTAGATCATGTTTAAAAAACTTATAATATTGTATGTATTGCTGATCTTTTAAATTGCATTTAATTTCGAATTGTTAGGCTTGAGATGATAATTAAAATGTTACTATTACAACACTAATTGTTTTTAAATGTAAAAGAAGAAGAGAAAAATCTTGTGTGGAACAGCGCTAGATGTTGTGCTGCACTTTCGACCTAGGTCCTCTTCAGGATTATAATGAATCCACCAACCACAAGAAACTCAACCAACCACAGAAAATCGGTGATGTTAATTGATTACCCGAACAACATGAGTCATGCAAACATTTTGGAGTGGAAGTGACAAAAATTGTATTTTTTGCAAATAGTTTGTGTTAATAAAAAGTTTATTAACTCAGTCACCCATAAAAATTTTGTTTTGTTAATAAATTCATATATAGTATGGGTCCTTTATAAACTGTTTAGCAAAAATGAACTACAATTATACACTTACAATATTTTTCCGTAAAGACTACTTAATATACACATTAAATTGATTGAAAATCAGTTAAGAAAAGGACTACTTACTTTTCGTTTAAAACAATTGCATATTTTTGTTTATTTTCAACAATAAAAAAATTAATTGACAAAATCGGTAAAAACAATAGATTGTTTTCGTTCATTTCAATACGCAATATCATATAATAAGTTGTTGTTTTAAATAGAACATTTTAATTGAATATTTTAACTATTACTGAAATTCCGTTTTTTCATTTATTTTGAATAACAGAAAGAAAGTTAAAAAATATATTTCATTGGTAATTTAACTGTATATTCCATTGAAACAACTTTACCGATTAACTTTTTAAATAACTGTTGAACTTTTATGAAAAAGTTCTTGCCAATGTAGTAAAAACTTCACAGTCGTTTATTTGGTTTATTTATTTTAATTAAAACAAAAAAGCTGATAAAACTAAGCAAATTCATATAACAGTCATACGACGCTTTTTTTTCAATTGAACTGCTTTTTCATTTAAAAATAAATATTGTGTATTACTACTCAAGCAACTACAAGTATCTACAACAGCAGTTCTCTGAATGTAATTAATGCTTTTGAGGGTTTTTCTCAATATAATAAATTTTTTTATTAACAAAATTCCCAAAAGCTTTACTTAGGGGCCAATACTATGAGCACAGACATAGAAAGCTAAGAAAATTTCCTTTTTTAACATGCCAGCTGCCGGCGATGCAGGTAAAGATAAACCTCAATTAATTGCAATGAAATTTTTCATAAAAGTGGCATTTATTTTTTTTAAACACTTGCTACTTTTATAGTTAAATACATTGAAATTGAAGAAAGATTAACTTAAATGTTGTCATTATTCAGTGTTATTCAATATAATATCGCTCATACGTAACGTTGGACATTTGAAAATAAATAATGGTCATGATTACTTCGAGATATCCGCACAGGATTTCAAATTTGAATAATTTTTTATACACACATACTTTATAGACCCTACAACACATATCCATATCTATTTTTTATAAAAAAAAATTACAAGTCATAATGTACATATTTTACAATCAATTTATTACAGTTAACAGAACGAACAGCTGATATTAGCTTAGGAGGATTTCGTCAAATTACTTTTCGTCGTACTCTAATGACATCTACAACGAGTCATTACCATACCAAACTTTCTTTTGTTGTCATATCCGAAGCTTACCGTAAGAGTTCATTGCAAACATTATTATTTCCATTTACGACAAACTCGTGGTTTTTCCTGCTTGCTGTAAATTGTATTGCATTAATTGGAGTAGTCATACTAAAACACATGTATGGACAGAAATTACCACAAATATATAATCATGGTGTTTTGGATATTTTACTATCGATATTGGGAATGCCAACAATATATAGTCCAACAAAGAATGCTAGCAGAATGCTAAATATATCATGGATGTTATATACTTTAATAATAAGAACTATGTATCAAGCATTATTATATTATTTGATACGTCTGCATGTAATTGACGATGTTCCTCAAAGTCTAGAAAGTTGGTACGGCAGCAATACTCAATAGTTTTAAGCACGCAAGGTCATGTAATTGTCAAAGAATTGTCATTATTGAACTCCTTAAATATAATTGTTCTCAACTCGTCAGCAAGCATTATGGCATTAAATTATTTGGAAAATTTATCACTTAAAGAAGCAAATAAGACCGTAGCCGCTATTCCCCTTACTTTGCTACAATATTATGCATTAAGTTTACATAAACCGCGAATATTTAAGGTGTTGCAAACGGATATATTTAATTTTGAATATTGCATGTTTTTGACAAAGCATTCATTCCTAGTCGATCAATTTGATGAGTTATTGATGTGGATACGTGGATCCGGTCTAATGGATGCTTGGTCAAGACAAGAAGTCGATGAAAATTATTACAATAGTCAACATTTACAACTTGATCGTGTATTTGGTTTAGAACAATTACAAGTGGCATTTTTTGCTGTTTTGGGTGGTTATATTGTGGCAATTGTAATTTTTATATTAGAGTTATTTTACAAATATTTTAATTGACCATGTAAAAAGTTTGTTCTGATCAGATCTAAAAATATATGATTAAATTTTATTAGATAATAATAAAAAAAGATCTAGCATTTGCGTTACGCATTATGGCCAGATCTGTTCTGGTATAGTTCCAGATCTGTTTATATCTGAAATTGAAAAGTTTTTATACCCAGATATGAGCAGATCTGTTATATATTTTTTTACTGGATAAAGATAGGTAAGTGATTTAAAAACCATAACTGAATTACAAATCCACAAATATGCTGTTTTTTTTTCTTATAAACTTTATTTTGCATGAAAATAAAAATTCTTACACAGAAAATATGAGATTTTTATATGTTATCTATGCATGGAAACAAAATTTAGATCATTTTAAATTATAATTGAAAATTTTTTAAGAAAATTTTCTAAAAATTAGAACATTTTCACAGTTATATTAGTTTTTTGTTTTTATATACATCGAGATTATTTTTATGTTATTTTCAATTTATAACGAGCTTTCAACCTCCGTATATTTACAAAAATAAAGCAAATCAAACATATTAGCTAGGTTGATACTAGTATTTCGATCTGGCTAAAGATCTCATCAGAACCCGAAGTTTTAGAAAAGTTAGAGCCTCCATAATAGGCAGAACTTTAACAAAAAACCTATAAATAATCAATTTTGCTCCATTCTTGTCTTCTTAGTAATCAAGCACGTGGTTAGGTCTTTTCCTAACAAGCATCATGACGTTACTAAACTTTGAAGACCAAAAATGTTCTATTTATATAAAAAATTAATTTTTAATTAAAAAATATTTTAAAAACTACTCTATAAAAAATATTTAATGCGATTTTCGGTTTTAGAAGGCCTACATAGATAATAAAAAATAGTGGAATGCTTGTCGCATTTTTGCTGTAAATTAGTGATATCTATGAAGCAGTTTCATTTGACAAAACCCAAAGAAATTATCAACATATTTATGAAAATTTTTAATAAATATTATGATCGTTTAAATGTAGTTTTCAAATGACAACTTTAACCATTTCCAAAAAAGGGTGTTTGTGTTTTGTTGAAGTAAATCATTTAGCCGTTTTTTAACAATTCAAAATTAAAAAAAAAAATATTGCAAAATCACACACACTCGGCATACGCTTCTTTGTTGGTGGTGACTATAACGCCAAACATCCGTGGTGGGGTTCCAGACTGGTAAATCCCAAAGGAACCGAACTTTTTAAATGTTTGACAAAGAAAAACTATTCAGTATTATCTACTGGATCGCCAACGCATTGGCCCAGTGACCCACGTAAAATTCCAGATTTATTAGACTTCATTGTTTACAATGGCAACTAAGTTCAGATCACACCCCAGTCCTGGTAAATTTCAACATTTCAGTGCATTTGAAAGCTACTAAATATCAACTAAGTTCAGATCACACCCCAGTCCTGGTAAATTTCAACATTTCAGTGCATTTGAAAGCTACTAAATATCACGTTTTGTCAGCAAACACAAATATTCAAATGTTTCAACAGTACTTGGACAATAATATAAACTTGAATATTAGTCTTAAAACCGATATCGAACTAGATGAAGCAGTCGAATACTTTACAAATGAAATACATAACGCAGCCCATGTTTCAACACCAGTACTTGACGAATCAACACAATAAAACTTTTCAAACTCTGACATACCTTTCGAAATTCGATAACTTATAAGGGAGAAAAGAAAACTAGGAAAAAGCTGGCAGATAAGCAGAAATGTTTATGATAAACGTTTATTTAATAAAACTTCCAAAGAAATTATTGCAAAATCTTGGCAGTTCTATCAAAACTAAAAATTTTTGATAATTGTCAATTAATTAAAAAATTTATTAAATATTTAAAAAATCTATTACATTTTTACATAAATTTGATTTTAAACTAACAACTTCTAAACAAAGTATAACCAAACAAAATAATAAAAATAATGCATGAATACTGAATATACCAAATAGTAACCAAATAGATAATTTTATCGGTTCACGTTTTACATGGCCAGAATGTGTAGATGCAAACAGATAATACGATTCGAAACGTTTTATTAAACCCGCTGCTAATATTCGCAAGATCAATTACTGCGTTTGATGTCTTAAAAATGTATGTCGTGGCATATAAAATACTATGGATGCTGAATTAAAGGTTGTGGTAATATATCAACCCTTTCATTTGGATTCTCCTGATTGTACGACAGAATGGACCTATCTAATAAACATTTTCATTGTCCGTGTCAGAACTAATACGTTTGAATAGTTTAGAGGTTGGATTATTTGCATCAATCATGGTAGTGCCAGTCTAACGACTCTTTCTATAGCTGGAAATGCATATATTGTATAATTATTATCTATAATTTCACGGAAACTACTTATGGAAGCACGAGCTCGACCATCTTGTAATAGTTTAAAAAGTTCAGCACAATATGCAGACCTTAAAACAAATGTATATAACATCCATACGACTAAAATATAGCGTGCAAAAGTTCTATAGGGTATGCGGTTCAATGTTGGACCTCCGAATAATGTTGAAAGTAGATTTGTAAATGGTATTCGATTTTTTTGACCTTACACAAAATCCATAATGTTTGATTTTCCCAGAAAACGCAGATAAAGCACGACCATATATAACGAAATGGTTTGTATAAACGTTCAAATGGCGACATTATTCGTCCTTGTGGTATGGCCAAGGTATATGGTATCGTGACATAACGATCACTGGGCTGCTTTACTCTTGAACGTAATTCATTATACATCAGAGATATAATTGTTATATTTGCCTCCCCCTCAATGATCTGTAAAATATAAACAATAATTTTTTGATTTACTTAAAGAAATATCGGTTTGAGCATTGAGAAATTAGCTCATACAATTTAAGTTAGAAAAAAAAACTATAAGCATAATACATTTATGCATAAAGGCAGCCGAATTTATTTACAATCAAATAGTTCGGTTTCAGGAAACTAACTTTTCAGTTGTACCGACAAATTTTATTCGAGGCAACCAAAGATTTACAGAAACAATAAAAATTTCCTCTTAACTAATATTCTGTTGTCATATCCGAAAAACTCGGCTACCACAACCGAGTCATTTGATAGTCAACAAATTCAATTGTCAGTACGAATATGTTTGAATGTGTGCCTAGCAAATTAAATTACACTCCAAATAATAAATTAGTAGAAATTCAGTAAAATGCCTTGTAAATCAAATATACTATTATTCAGCATGTTTTTAGCAGAAATTTTGTTTTCAGCAAAAGTTTTAAATATACTTATTTAGTACTTAACTATTTTGAACTTATGTTTTACTAATATTTTACTAATGTTTTACTAATTTTTTTTGCTAAAAAGTTTGTTCTGATACGCACGTTAACAGTATGGACGACAACCATATTGAAAGATATACGCAGAATGAAGTAGATGTCGCGGCATGTCAAGGTAAATTAGAGACAAGGAAAATGATACTAAAAAATACAACTCTTGTAAGATATATAAAAAAACAACCAAGAAAATTTTTGTATGCGTTTCACAAAAATTGCCAAAAAGCTGTTCTGTTTAAGTAATAAGCGATTTTTAAAGTTTTTAAAATTAAATAGCTCTCTCTAGATTTTTCAGACTTTAAATATAACTTTTGAATTTATATCAAAAGTACATATCTATCAAAATAATGCCTTTTCCGACTTTTGAGATGTTTTTTTTTTTTTAATATGTTAGTTCAGGAATACTGGCTACTGAAGTTTATTTTTTATTTTAAGAAAATCTTTCTCTATATATTCTAATAAAGAAAATGGAATAATTTTCAGCACAGTGGAGTTTTTACAAGTTGGAAAATTCTCGATCTGATCTTTTAATTTAACAAAAAAGTTCATATTGAGCAAATTTGTCTGACTCAAAACTTGGTCCAGTATGTCCTAAACCAAAACATAACATCGATATTTTATTTATTTTTATTATTAACGTATAAATAATGTTAAAAACTGCATTATTCTCTGTCAAAAATTGTGTTCTTAAACACATTTTATGGCAACAGTGAAACAATAATTTCAAAATTTCAAACATTATTCAAATAACCAAGACTTCAACTGTGTTTATAATATCGCCCTTCTATATGAAATTATCAGCCTTACAATTAGGGATTACTTTAAAGAAATATCAGGGGCCGAATTACGGCATTCGTAATCGAGTGAAATCGTTCGAAAACTGATTTTTTAGTGAGTAACTACAAAAATACAAAGTTATATATTTATTTCTAATCAAATGCCAAACCAGAACATCCCCGATAAAAAGTATTTCGTTAAAAGTTTTTTTTTTCGGAAATAGGAAATTGATTTCGATTGAAAAATTACGATCACGAATGCCGCTATCTGGCCCCAGTCCGAAACGGTTTAAGCTTAGCTACGAATTATAAAAGCGAGTTTTCGTGGTAACCTCTAAAACTATTTTGGTAAATATCGCCTAAAGTAGGCAGCGAAAAAAATTGTAGTAGCATTTTTATTTTATTTGTCATGCTGAACATGAGGTACAAAAGGCTTGTCCTGTCCATGTCCTTGTCCTCCTATCTCATAAAATCTTGAGAAATAAGAGGCATATAAAGTTAGATTCAACAGGATTGGCAGAAAAACACGATCGGCACAGTGTTGGCAAAGCGTTGGCGACGGTCGGTTAAGCGTTTTCAGAAAGTGGGATTAACAATCTTGTAAGTATTGTCGTGTTACCCGATTGATGGCAGTAGTCAACCGCCAGATTGAGCGAACTTGCTTCCGTTGGCACAATGTTAGTAATTTAAAAAATTTTGTACATCTAAAATAATTTATATTTAATTATTTTGAGAAATATGTACATATTATAACACACATTAAACCTCTCTCTGCTTTTAACAAAGCTCTATATTATTGCAAGACGTACACTTACAAGAACTTTTTCATAAAAGTTCAACAGTTATTTTAAAATTTAATCGGTAAAGTTGTTTTAATGGAATATGTAGTTAAATTACCAAAGAAATATATTTTTTAACTTTCTGTCTGTTATTCAATAAACAAAAAACGGACTTTCGGTAATAGTTAAAATATTCAGTTAAAACTTCATATTGAAAACATAAAATTGTTATTGAGTATTGAAATAAACGAAAACAATCTATTGGCTTTATCGATTTTGTCAATTAATTGTTCAACTGTTTAAACGAAAAGTAAGTAGTCCTGCTTTTAACTGATTTTCAGTTAGTTTAATGTCTATATTCCCAGTAAAATAGTAAAATACATATAACTGGTTGCAGAACAGCCAGCAGGTTCTAATTTCTGTTCTACAACTGGTTCTTTTTATACAGAGTTTGTCCTATTTGCAATAGGTTCTTAATATAAGTTGTTCTAGAACATGTTGAGGTGTCAAACATTTTTGAAGTAGGTCTCATAGAACAGTATTTAAATAACTATAAAAAAATTTTAAATGGTTTATTAAAAAAAAAGCTGTTTGCAATTGCATGACACAGTATAAACTATAATTTTAAAAATTATTAACTAAATGTCAGACTACCATGGTGGAAATTTTATTAAAGACGTTTTTGAAGAAAGAATCTCTTGATATCGTTAAGCTAAATTATTAAGTCACTGACATAGCCGGCTTTTAAAATATTTGATTTGCATGAAAATTGTAAAAGGGAAAACTCAAAAATTAAAAAAAAAAAAAACACCAGCGACTTGATTTTTACTATAATTGGAGTTTTTCTGCCATTTAACAAAATTTTCAAAAATTATCATAAATTTTTTTTTGCACTAGCTATATGTATTATTACTTTTCATTTGAGCATAATTATGTCAGTATTGATTGAAGACTACAAATATCTCGGAAAAACAAAAATTTACATAGTAAAATTGTTATGCTTTTCAATTTCAGACACATGATCATTCATGGAATGTGTACTTTAACTTTCGATTTTTATTAATTAATGTTTTGATTGTTATTATTAACTACTTAACCCTTGTCGAGCAGCACACAAAGCCTCTTATATATGGAAAAAATTAAAATTAATTTAAAAAAATATATTTTGTGATACAGATTTTCTAATTCTAGACAATATTATGATCAAATAGAAGCATGTTTTGTGAAGTATTTGAGTACAAAAACAATACAATCTAAGATCACTTTTAAAAAATATCTACAAGAGAGGAAAAGACGACATTTTTAATAAAAATAAATCGCAATACCTCGTAAACCGTTAATCCGATTTAAAAATTTCAAAATATTCGTGTTTAGCATGGTAAAACTAAAAAATAATGAGTCGCAAGACACATTTTTATTTTTTTTTTTTATACAAAAAATTAAAAAATCGAAAACTTTAGTAACGTGGGGCCACGGGTTAGTGCAATACAATTTTTCTCAAATTTGCACCAAATTACTTAATAATCTGAACAATAAATAGATTTTTTTACAAAAAGTTGTTCTACGTAAAAAAAATGCAGCTTTACTGCACAGCGGCACCCGATTTTCAATAGTTTGTTTGTTGTAAAATAGGGTAAGGAGTTTGTTTAATATGCTGTAAATTTTGCGTCCAATTTCCAAATGTTTAAAAAAATTATGTATTTATGAAATTAAGTGAAGGAATTTTACAATTCTTGGAAAAGATTATAAACATTTTTAGTATTTACACTGATCTCCATGAGGATTATCTGCATGATATAAATGAGTTTTTGCATTAAACCGAAGAAATTGCACTGGAAAAAATTTCATTAAATAATTAGTTACATTAAAAGCATGAAGATTTTTATCAATGTTAAGGCAATTTTCCTTTTAAATTTAAATTAATTTTTGCTTAGCAAAATTTTCTCTGTGCAGTAAACAATAAAAAAGAATTAAAGAATTTTAATATATCTTGGAGGGTTTCAAATATAATGGTTTACTCTAAAAATATGGATATCATGCATTATGGAGAACAGTTGTAGCAGTGAAATAATTACAAAGTTTGTATTTTTCTGTCAACAAAATAATTATTTAAATATCGTCATAATTAGTTTTTCACAAAAGTGAAAAAACACTGTGCAACGAGTTTTTAGTCATCGCTGTCGGGCTCAGTGGTTTCAGTGCGAAATGAAAGTAAACAATTGGATAAACAAAAGCGCAAATGGGTTTTGCAAAGGTATATCGAATTTATTTTTCATGGCATCTTAAAGTTGTAATATGTTTTAACAACTTTAGAGTTCGTCACAAAAATTTTAATTTGCCATATGATAACTTTTTTACGGTTTTTGCATCGATAAAATGTAGCGTAATTTTTTATATTTCAACAACTTCCACATACCCCTTTTACGCTGATTTTTTGTCCAAACTTTTTCCCATTTTTGAAAGTGCACCGTTTAAGCAAGCGAGTAGGTGGAATACTATCTTTTTTAATTTTTTTTTAATCACACACAATTAAAATGTGTTACCAACTGAGGTATCAATTTTGTTAAAAACTCATAAGAAACAAATTTTTTAACACTCAACACCACTCTATTTTCTAAAGCGTACTCTTTAAAAATTGGAAAAAAAGTTTTTGTGAAATAGCTGTTGGTGTTGAACCGAAACGTAAATTCAAGTTTTATAAAAATAAACTTTTTTTCCTCTGTAGTAAAAGGAAGTTCAAATCAGCGTTTTTGGGCACCGCATGCATGTAGAAGGAGCTGGAATTTTAAACAAATAATAACGGCATTTTTTTATTGATGCAAAAACATTTTTAAAAAGTCATAGCATGCCTAAAAAAAGAAATTTTATTCTTTTCTGACGAACTATAATAAATATAGTTACTAAAACGTAGTAGTGTGTACTTGTTTATCCGATGATCTACTTTCGTTTCGAGTTGGAACCATTGAGGCTAATTTTTCTTGTTGCACAGTGTAATACAATCTAGATAGTAAGCAAAACAACTATTTTAAAAAGTGAATATTAAAAGTTGTTGAATACACAAATACATTAAATACAAGTTTTATAAAGTTTTGAAATTATCCTCAATCATATGTTAATGAAAAGCTATTGGTTTGCAATATTCTTTTAATACTGAAAGTGTCTCGTTGTAATGAAAATGAATTTAACGGCTTTATATTTCGATTACAGTAATAAATCCACTGAGCAATTCAATTCCATTAATCAGTTTGCTGCTGCTGCTCTATTGCATATTATTGTAAATTATTTTTCAAAATGGTCCAATTTTTTTGTGTTGACACTGTCTTGTCGTAAGGATCGTACTTGTGATTTTTACAATGATATGATTTATAAAATGTTTAACGAATGGAATGAATGGCCACGTCAAATTGTGGTAGTGAATGGAAATGAAAAGATGAAAGTTCCAGGATTAAGACAATATAATATGATATTTACTGATTCCTATAAAGCATTCAAGTAAGTGGTCATTACATTTTAATATAAATATCCCAATAGTTACACTTTAAACTTTACAGAGAAACTGAAATACATTTTTATACGGCCGATTACAATTACAACGAATATTATTATATATTTCTACAAACTCACGATCATTTAATATTTCGAGAAATGCAAAAGATATTTGAATATTGTTGGCTGCATTATCTCCTCAATTGCATCATACAAATACAAACGGAAAAGGGAGAAATTCTAATTTACACTTATTATCCGTTTACTGAAAAGTATTGTGGTAAAGTTGAACCGATTTTAATTAACGAATTCAATGGCACATCCTTATTGCACGAGGAATTGTTTCCCAAGAAATTGAAAAATTTTTATGGTTGTCCACTGAAAGCAGCTCTTTGGCATATTCCACCTTTTTTATATTTATCTTCAGATTCAAATAATGTCACATATATCTCTGGTGGTTTTGAAGGTACACTTTTATTGGAATTAGCGAAAAAATTAAATTTTACTTTGGATATAAAAATTCCCGAAAATGATAGTCAACGTGGTTTTATGTTAAAAAATGGTTCTTTAACTGGAGCTCTAAAAATGGTGAGTATTATTTAAATTTGAGGAAGGTTGAAGTTATATTAAATAAATTCGTTGCATATACGACTACCACGCGGCATTTGAGTGCAAATTGATTAAAATTTTTATTTATTTGCTATTCTTCTTTGTTTACCGTTATATGTAATTATAGTTATGAAACACTAACAAAATATTATTACACAACTCTTCTCTTTCATCTACTAAGTAATCTCTCAAATTTTATACAATCAGAGATCAGTTATCACGCTCTTAAAAACACCCAGCCTCTGATGATTTAAGTGCTTTGCCAACTCCAAAATGATAACACCGGACAGGGATTGGCCGTTCTTTTTTTAAAACATTGGCAAAGCACTGGCAATAAGCGCTTTGCCAGTACAAAACCCATAATTTTAAAACGTTGGCAAAGCATTGGTAGAACAATCAGAAAAGTGCTTTTTTAATGATAAAATAAGTGCTTTGCCAACCCCAAAATGATAATACCGGGCAGGGATTGGGCGTTTCTTTTTTAAAACGTTAGCAAAGCACTGGCTATGAGTGCTTCGCCAGAACCAAAATCATAATTTTAAAACGTTGGCAAATCATAGATAAAACAACTAATAAAGTAAATAATAATTTATTAAAAAAACTGTGTACTTATTATAATGTTTTTACAAAATTTTATTTTTATTTTTTAAAATAATAAAATTATGTAAAACAAATAAACATACAAATTCAATTTCTGCAATATAAATTAAAATAAGATTCAATTAAAAAAACATTTGTATTCTGACTGTGCATTTGTAATTTTTCATAGAGAAAATTGCAATTTATAAAAAAAAGATTTTCTTTTAAAATTGGGTAAATTCAAATTTTTAAATTAAAAATTGTCAAATTTTCGAAAAAAAGATTAATTTTTTTATATTTGAAATAAGAAAATTTATAACTCAAACTGAAGTTGGCAACCCTGTTTATACTCAGACGTAAAAATATTTTTCTCTGGAAGCTGAAAATTAAAAAATAAATTTTAAAATTAATTACCTGTGTTTTATACACAAATAGCAGTGATATTTGTTTAACAAGTGTTGAAGATTATAAAATTTAAAAAATATGTCTGCTGCAAATAAAAGGCATAGTATTAAAAACAAAATAATTTGCGGCCAATGCAATTTGCAAATATTGGAAAGTGATGATTCCATTCAGTGTGATTGTTGTGAAAAAATATTCCATCCAAAATGTACGAAATTGAACAAAATGGAATTTCAAAAGTTTTTAAAAAATGATTCTCTTGTTTATAACTGTCATTTGTGTGAGAAATCAGAGAGTACAATTGGAAACGATTTGTCAGAGATCAACGCTGAGTTAAATCAGCTGGATGAAATAAACAAAACAATGAAATTTATGTCATCTCAATACGATGATATTTTAAAAGGTGTTTTAAACAACAAAAAGAAAATAGAAAATCTACAAAAAGAAAACAAAGTGCTGAAAGAAGAAATTAATAATTTAAAATCTTCTGTTAAATTTTTGAACGATTCAAGGGTAAAAAATGACTGCGTAATTAGTGGAGTGGAACTTTCTGATGCATCTGTGTCAGCTGTAGATGTGGTTTTAGAAATTGCTGAAAAAATTGGTTCTAAAATTTCGGAAAATCAAATTGATGAAGCATTTTTCGTTGGTAAAGCTAAAAAGGACAAGAAGGCTAAAGATGGCAAAAAGGAGAAAAGATTGATTGTAGTAAAGTTTAATAATCAAACAGCTAAAAGAAATTTTATGAGTGAAAAATTAAAACTTAAAGAAGAAGATGATCTGAAAGGTGTTTACATTAATGATTATATGTCGAGAGAAACTATGGAATTATTTATCTACGCAAGGTCTACAAAGGCTGTTGGCTATAGTTTTGTGTTTCATCACGGCAATTGAATTTTTGTCAAGAGAATGATAAATCTAGAAAAATTTTAATAAAAAATATGAATGATGTCGATAATTTGTTACAAAAATCAACATGTGGAGTGCGTGATCATAAAAATCAACATATGGCCATTGATGATGAATTATCTGAAGAAGATGTGGATGAGGACGGAAGCTCTTTTATGTCTCCAAATTAAAATTTAAAAACAACGTAAATATAATTATCGACAATATCGAATTTAAAACCCTTTTTTTTCTTATTGTAATGAATAATCAGTACTTTTTCAATATGATATCTTATAAAGAAATTTTAAAAAAAGTAAATTTTAATTTTATTAACATATTGTCAATAAATATAAGAAGTGTCTCTTCAATTTCAAAATTTGATAACTTTAAATTGCATTTAAGCAAATTTCCGAAATTACCAGATGTTTTAGCGATTCAGGAATCGTGGTTTGAAACAAGTTGTGAGCAATTGTATTCTATACCTGGTTATACAGCAATTCATTGCAGTCGGAGTGACGATTACGGAGGTACTTCGGTTTACATATCTTCAAATTTAAATTTTAATGTAATTACTAAAGAAAGTAGACAATTTATGGATTCAATTGTTATTGAATTACCTGAGGTTAAAGTAAATGGAAAACCTTTACACGTAGTTTTTATATATAGATCACAAAAATGTAACTTTGAAAATTTTTTAAATAATGTTGAAAGTATTCTGCTAAAAACTAATTATAAACCGTGACTATTTGTTGGAGATTTTAATGTTGATATTCTTAAAAGCGATAGTCAAAGTTTAGATATGCAAAATTTATTTTTGGAATATGATATGTATGCTTGTCATACTTTTGTTAATAGACCAGTTAGTGGAACATCTACTGATGGAGTATTTGGTAACATAAAGGAGAAAATAGTAGTGCACTGCATTGAAAATCGTTTGACTGATCATAATTATATTAGCTGTCTATTTCGAACTGACGTAGATACAAACCATATTACTGAGAATTGCATTAGTAAAATCAATTATGAAAGCTTTGGTAAATTTATTGATGAAAATATTGAACTAAATATAAATACTATTGATCCATCGATTCAATGTGAACATTTAATTAATACTTTTAAAGCAGCTTTAACAGTAAGCACTGAGGTTAAGTCAATACATAACGATTATCGTAGAGAACTAACACCATGGATAACCAAGGAGTGGGTTGATCTTGTATGTTTTAAAAAGAAATTACTAAAGGCAAAAAAGAAAAAGAAAAATTGCTTGTTTATAAGAGAACAACTTAAACGAATTAGTACAATTATTAAAAATTCTAAAAAGACATTGATGAATTCTTATTACAAACAAAGTATAAGTTTATGTAATGGTGATACAAAAAAGGTATGGAGATTTTTAAATAAAGAATTAGGAAGAAACATTAATAAATTTAACACTTTAATAAATTTAAACGGCAAGCAAATATTATCTGATATTGAAAAGGCGCAAGCTCATAATGAGTATTTTTACGAAACAATAAAAGAATTACGTGCAAACATAGAAGCGAATCCAGATGATAATATTAACTACTTCAGAACTTTAAATCGGTGTAGAGCTAATTTTGGTGTGCGAAAAGTAGAAATTTCAACTGTTGAAACCGTTTTGGAGAATCTTCCGGAAAATAAGGGATCTGGACATGATAATATTACCACTACAATGCTTTTAAATAGAAAATCTTTATTATCTATTATTTTGTGTAGAATATTTAACTGTATTGTAGAAACGTCGACCTATCCTGAAATTTTGAAAATTCACAAGATTATACCTGTGTCAAAAAGTCGTGGTATTAATAATATTGATATGTATCGACCTGTTTCTATTTTGTCAACTATAAACAAAGTATTTGAAAAACTTTTGTTTAATCAACTATCTGATTATTTAAATATGAATAAGTTATTTTTAATAGACAATTTGGATTCTGCAAAGGATCTGGCACTGAGACAGCTGTTGTGAGTGTGGTTAATGATATATGCAATGGCCTTGATAAGGGGTATAGTGGTGTTGCTGGCGTATTTTATGATATGAGCAAGGCTTTCGATTTAATAGATCATTCAATTTTGGTTATAAAACTAAAAACATTTGGTGTTGATGATTTAACAATTAAATTATTTAGAAGCTATCTATATAATAGAAAGCATTTTGTGAAAATTGGGAATGCAACTAGTGATTTATTGCCAGTTGAATATGGTGTCCCACAAGGTAGTATTCTTGGGCCTTTGTTGTTTAAGATATTCATTGATGATTTAAAAAATATGACTTTCAAAGGAAAAATAACCATGTTTGCTGATGATATATGCTTTTTATACAATTATAAACATCCTTTGGTTCTAAAAACGGAAATAGAATACGATGCTGCGATGTTTGTTGAATATGCCCCGCCTCAATAAGTTAATTGTTAATGCAGAAAAAACTAAATTTATTAGGTTTCGGCCATATTTATTGAAAACTGATTTAAATATGTCTCTTCATATTGACGGGAAATTGGTGCCTGAGTCTGAGTCAGTAAAATACCTTGGAATAACCTTGTCAAATAATCTTTTGTGGAATACACATAAAAATGCTATTAAATCCAAAATATCGTCTGGTATAGGCATTCTCAGAAAATTTAAATACAAGTTAAGAACTGATACAAAGTTACAGCTTTACTATGCCCTAATTCACAGTCATTTGGTATATCTACCAATAATATATGGTTATAAGGATAATGCTTTAAAATCTCTGCAATCGGCTCAAAATAAAGCTTTGAAGCTAGTTTATAATTTATCACCGCAATATTCTACTAAGGAATTGTTTAAAAAATATGCGAATACTGTTCTTCCTATAAAAAGAATTTATAAA
This sequence comes from Delia radicum, assembly GCA_021234595.1. NCBI lineage: Eukaryota > Metazoa > Arthropoda > Insecta > Diptera > Anthomyiidae > Delia > Delia radicum. The sequence goes on from CM037852.1 coordinate 145,355,396, forward strand.
AAACAATTGCTGTTGTTTGTGTTTAAATCGATGAATGGAATTGGAAATAATCTTATACAGTTCAGTCGATATTTTGATTATTCTAATATAAATACGCGTCGCAGACATAACTTAAAACCTGTGCGGTGTAGATTAGAGTTATTAAAGCAACGAATTGAATTTGCTGGACCTAATGAATACAATTGTTTACCACAACATATTAAAGAAATCAATAGAATTTCTACTTTTAAATATTATATAGAAATACCTGCTTGAAACTTTAGAAACACTTTTGTAAATTTCCTGTTTAAATTAACTAAAATATTTCAAAATATGTATTAAATATTTTAATTTTGCAAAAAAACTTATATATATTTTTTTTTTTTATGTTTTATATTTTATTATACTTAAATAAGTAATTAGTATAATTTTGCCAACTAGCCTCTACAAAAGCCAATATGGCGCAGAGGCACAATATGAAAAATGTATAAATTTTAATTTTGAATAAAAAAAACCTATACGAAAACAAAAAAAAAAAAAAAAAAAAAAATTGATTATAAATGAAAACGAGATTTATTTATGAACTGTATAGTTCTACTTTGTAATTCACGTCCGTAAAGAGTTGTATTATTTCTTATTGAATGATTTTGGTAATTTGAACAGAATTCATAATAGGCTTGCTTCAGTTAAGTTAATTACAAAAAACTGGAATTTTTTTTTAAGTACGATTTTTTTACTACAATTTTACTAAAGAAAGAAATTTGAAAATAAATGTCTTAAGTAAAATTGGTTCACTATGTTTATAACGTTATAAACATATATGTTTTAGTAAATCGAGCACTGGCAAAGCACTTTTGACCAGCGTTGGGAAAGCGTTGTGAACAATGGCTGTGCGACTGTTTTTATTATGTTAACGGTTGTAAATTTTGTAAATAAGTACTGGCAATGCACTTTTTGCCAATGTTGGGAAAGCGTTCTAAGCCAGTCTTGTGCCAGTGCTTTTATTATTTTTACAATTGAAAATGTTGTTAATTAAGTACTGGCAAAGCACTTTTTACTAACGTTGGCAGAGCGTTGTAAATCAGTGCTTTGCCAGCACTTTATTTGTTGGACCATTGGCAAACAGTGCTCTGCCAGTGCTTAATTTTTTAGACCATTGGCAATTTCTGGCTGGGCAGTTACAAGTTTTAAAAAAACTGTTTGTAATATTAGAAAAAATTGCAAAAATCCTTTGTAATTCTTGTTAACATTTTTACTAGTATTTAGTAAAAATTTTTGTTGAATCGATTTCATATTTTTTTTTTTTTTTAAGAGAAGGAACACTCAGGAAATTCTTTCTTTTAATTAATATGTTGCTTTCTTTGGAAAGGGGATAGTGGAGAGATGAAAGGTGGTGAAAGATGAAGGGCTTCAAACATGGCAACACTGTAATTCCGCGAGATGATAAGTCTTAGAACAGTTGTTGGTCGCCCCCTGATGTAGAGTTAGTTTCATAGCCCTGATTCATTATTTTACTTCGGTGGGGTTAAGTGCTATGGGCACACCGAAGGTGGGCGCAGCGATACATATAAGTGATAGAAAACTCATACATATTATATTTCTAAATTGATGTTGTCGTCACCGGGAATCGAACCCGGGACCATCTGTCTAACAGTATAACGCGCTAACCATTACACCACAACTACCACATCGATTTCCATTAAGAATTTAGTAAAATTTTAGTAGCTTTTACAAATTGTTTTAACTATGTCGATAGACTGATTTGAAATGCTTATAACTTTTTTATATTCGCAGTTTTTAATTTAATTTGTCTTCCGAGAATAAAAAATTTAATAAAATTTCTTTATGTCATCTTACTCAATGCAAGAACGTGTAAAAATTGTTGAATTGTGAATAATTTTTCCTGCTGAATCACATTTTAAGTCGAATGGATGAATCATATTTTCAGTTAAATGGATATGTTAATATAAAGTACAGCGACATTTGGGGTTACCCAAAATCCTAGAGCAGAACATCAGCGAGAACATCTCAGATACACGGTTTGGTGTGGTATTTTGGCTGATCGTGTTATCGGTCCATATTTTTTCGAAAATGAAGCTGGCAAACCAGAAACCGTCTCCATGTTGGAAAATGTTAAACGTTCGGCAATTGTTAACAATCCATACTTATGGAACCAGCAAGTTGGAACTACAGCTCATACCGCGACAGCCTTAATGTTGATTCTGCAAAAATTTTTTGATGAACAAATAATTTAAAAAAATTCTGCTTTTACGTAGCCACGTCGTGCCCCTGATTTTATATGAGGAGTTTCTTTAAAGGACGGGCTTACGTCAACAAACTACAAAACATTCAGCAACTTTAGCAGAATATTGGCAAATAAATTACAACACAATGCAAAACGTCTTGAAAAGGCCATTTAATGCCAGCAGGAAAGTGGACGCCATTTACTCAACTAAAAAAAATGTATAAGTTATAGTTACATTTAAAAAAAATATATTAAAAACTGTAAGAATAAAAAAGTTATAAGCATTTCAAATCAGTAAGACGAAGTTGGCCCACCCTGCATTTTTACTTTACTAAAAACTTGCAGTCATGTTTTGCTACAATTAGCACAACAATCTGATGGCCTGATTTAGGTCATTTTTTATTTGAGTGTACCATACTTGGAATTTTTTCATTAGCATTAAATTTTCATCAGCATTAGTTCACTAATGCTAATGCCAAAAAAATTGCATTACCATTTAATTGTAATGAAATTTTTTGGCATTAGCATTTGTCATACTAATGCTAATGAAATCACACTAATGCCTAAAAAACTAATTACATTTGTTTACAATAAAAGTGGAGTGTATATTGCTTTATAAAGGAATGGAACGGAGAAAGATAGAAATTGTATGTTTATTTGTATTATCAAGTAAATGAGTAAAAATAAATAAATAAATCACCAAATGGCGGTTTTATAAAAATTGATCAATCGGGATCTCTCCCGGACCTAGCCCATTTATATTGTAAGATAGTATTAATACTTATTTTGCTTAGTTTCGGATATACTGGGCATTTTAAAAAAACGCCATTTTATAAAATGGCTAGTATCTTGAAAACTAAGCGAAATATCGCAAAACGGACCAAACTTTACCTACGAACATTTTCCGATAATTCAAATGTGTTAAGTGTTGCGATTCCATTCGTTCACCGGTCCATTCCATATCGTTCCAGTTTAGACGAATGTTCCACTTTATTATGCTAGTTTAGCTATAAAAGTCGTTTAAACCGTAAACATTTAAACCGCTATATAGCGGTTTTTCTAGTGCTATTATGAAGTTTACTGTTTGTAGTTTCAGTTGTGTTAATATAATAAAGGAACATGCATTTATTTTTTAAATAAATATTTGTTTCAACTTTTTATACTTCCCTATAGAAAAAAACTGATATTTATATAGCTTTATCTAATTTATTATGAACCCATAATTAATTAAATAAAATTTTATCCGAAGAAAGGCCCGATTAAATTGCATCAAATCGCATCTAATTTTAACATATTAAATAAATTTAGATAGAAATCGAAATGATTTGATACATTTTTTCCGAATTTTGTCCTCATCCAATTATATCTAATGTAATATAGTATATATAATATAATATAATGGCATATAATATGGTCTATACTATATCGACCATAAATATCGTATGGTTCTTTGAATTTTAAGAACATTAATATTAGGTCTACTCATACAAACTCGCATTTAGCTTGTAAATATGGTAGAACTATGATAAACATAAAATTTATTACAGTTTTCAAGCCACAAACGTTATATTTATTTGCTATTGATATTGAAAATTTGTAATTAAAGATTTTATAAATTAAATAAAGATTTCCTTTAAATTTTTAAATGACATTTGGGAATATTCTAATTGAAATTAAGATTTTTGGTTTTATTACTTTCGGATGAGATCTTAAATTGAAAAATTACAAATTAAAAATTCATTTAAAATTTTTGTGTAACTCAATTATATTTGAAAATGTTTAAATTTGTAACCGAAAAACATAACAAACTTTATATTGTCAGCTAAAATTCAAAAGGGCGTAATTAGAATTTCTGTTTTTTTAAGGGAAAATTAAAAACGTTGTTAAACATTTTAACAATTTTGTCAATGATATTGTATTTAGCGATATAACATTATATATGACATCATGCTAAATAATATATTCCGTATAAAGTAATATATGAAACATCTATCTTAACATCAATCGATATATATTTAAATGTTACTATGTTTTGGACCATATCAAACATTTTCTATAAAGCAAATGCTGGATTAATTTATATGTGGTCACATGCGCCATCACATTTATCTGTATTGAGCTGTATAAAGCTATATATTTTTATATATTATTCTTTTATATAAAATATGATTGCGTATCAACGTTTTTACTCGGGATTTGTTCAAAATAATTTACTGTCATTTACCGCTTATTTTCGTACCATGAGTTCCACGATGCATCACAAATTGGCCGAGGGTTTTCAAATTTGATTTAATTTTTGTAAACACACAGTCCATGAAGACCATAACAAATATATGTATTTTATTATAAAACGTAACTTTTTATTTATTATATTATATTAATAAGATGAAAAACAGAAAAAATGTTTTTGGTTCGCTTTTTACTACTGCACCAAAAAGCATATATAAATATGTTTTATTATAAAATCCCTTAATGGTTTGAGTGAAGAAAACACATGCGACCTATAATTTTTAAACAAAGCCAGTGTTATCATATTGCCAGTTTAAAGTGCTTTTCCCAGTTTCTTGGGATGCTTAACAGTTATGTCAGAGAAAACCCCGTTTTTATGAATTAATGCAGGTTTTAGAGTTTTCCATGTTGTGTTTCCAGCATATTTGTTTAATTTGCTATTTGTTTTGACTAATATTAAAGGTCTTAATACAAAACTAACAAAACTGGCCTATTGTGGAATAAGGAAAAAACTAAGATCATAATATGAAAATAATTACATTTATTATTTAAACATTTTTTTAATGCTGTTTTTTCTTTGATTGCCATATAACAAATATAAAATAATAATATGACGATGACCAGCATTATAATGGCATATGTGACAATATTATGAAAAAGAAAAACGCGTGTAATTTGTAATCGAGAGATCAACGTTATTGTTCCGTTGCATAGTTTTAAACAAAATTTTACAATTATTAAGGACTACACTTCGGACACTAATTATGTAAAGACCGCTGTAAATATTGTTAAAAACTAATGATATTTCACTTGAAAAAAGGACAACTTACATTTCATTAAATTCATTTGTTGTCATTTGTTTTTGACCGTTAATAAAATGAACCACAAATGTAGCAAAAAATTTACTAATGTTTGTTTTATTTTTTTTTTTCTACTAAAAACAAAAAACAGATCAAATGAATGTGGTTTGTTTTTTTTTTTAAATGAACTACAAATGTAGTCAAAACTGAAATTTCGTAGACAAATTATTGCCTGTTCATATAAATACAAAGCTACTGTATTATTTCTCAAACAACAACAAATATTTATAGCAGAAGTTCCCTGTACGCTACAAATGGTCGTTTTTGCCTCAATTACGTTTGAAAAGAAAACGTTATAAAACATGAATATATACACAGAAAACAGTTTTGAAGTTGTTACCGATTTTTTTGCCAACCGAATTTTTGTAATTCCACGTACTATCACTATTATTAAATTTTAATACCATTGTAACAACCGACATTTATTTACAAATTTTGAATTTTTATTGTAACAATTGAATATTTTATGTCTATGGACTATAACATTCTATAAATAGATTCACATGCGTTCATCAAAATTTAATTTATTACTAAAAAATGATATGCCTCGAACTGGGCTCTAACCGGCGATCATCCGTTTGCCAGGCAAGTACTTTACCTCTAGCCTTAACCCAACTAATATATGTTTTTTTTCAAATTTCAACCTTTATATTTAAATATTTGTCTAAAAATAAGATATTATTATAGTTACCAAAACTATTAAAATACTTTATATTATATTAAAATTGGTAACGAAAACTTACACAAACAATTATCGATTTAACTGAGAATAATTTTCATTTTCATTGCACAATTAAAGGTCGAAAAAACATAATTTTTATTTTTTAATAAAAATTATATCAAACTTGTATAAAAGACAAAGAACAGTCCAGTTTACTCTCCCTGTTTTGTTTATAAACGAAACAAAAAATAAAAAGAAGGAAAAAAAAACGAAAAAAAAACGAAAACCGTGTATTAAAAATTCACTAGAGGTGGACCTTGCATATAACAAACAAGTTTTCAATTTTTTTTTTGATCAGTGGTAATAATCTTTAACTTCAAGCTCATATAATACATATTAGTTCTCATGTAGTGAGTAAACTAGTTTATATGAATGTTTGATGTTTGGCATGGGTTTGTTACCTCTTTCAAAACGTGTTCTGATAATGGGAACCTAGAAAATTTCCGAAATAAATCTATCAACACATTCCTGAAAGGGTCAAATAATAAATTTAAAAACAATATTTGTTAGGACAATATCGTAATATAGAAATATAGAGTATGGCCTTGAGTTTGAATAATTTTCATTTTCATTGCACAATTAAAGGTCGAAAAAATCATAATTTTTATTTTTTAATAAAAATTATATCAAATATTTTATTTAATATATAAAATAAAATCTCCGAAAAGTCGTTGGTTGTTGGTATTTAAGTGATATAGAAGATAAAATTTTTTCAATATTGATAAGGAAAACCAATAGTTTGAATGATGTGACTGTGTTTTGGTTAATTTTATATATTTTCTCTTTACAATATAGTTTAATTATTCTGATGAAGAATTTTAAGAACTTAAAATTAAAATTATTGAATAATGATTACATATTGTTGGTTACAATAAAATTCCAACCAATTTATTCTCCGCGTGTAGAAGTAGTCTTTTTTATATTTTTAAATATTTTAAAAAGGAGTCTAAAAAGGGCAGAAGTGATTTTGCAAATAAATTTTTGGAAACGCTTATGAAATGATCAAGACTATAAAATATTTGTCAGCAATTTTTATAAAACTCTTCGTCGTATTTATGAAAACTTCATAAATATGATAAATAATTCATGGCAAATGATTTATGAAAAATGTTCATTAATATGATGAGACTATTTTCCTGAAAGTAGATTTGCGGTGCAAATATATTCTAATTATAGTATATTTGTCCAATTACCAGATTACTTACATAATTTCTTTTTATATGATACATTTGCTTACAGTTGTAAAATGACAGGAAAGATTTTGAAACATATGAAAATTGTTTTATAAACCTTTTATAAACCTTTAAAAACCGATTGTAATCGTTCAAATCAAAATAATCAATTTTCTAAAGACTAGCTCAAGTTTCTATGTGGTAGCACTTACCTAAATTTTATTTTACCCCAACTTTTTAAGATACTCTCCTTATCAGTAAAACAATATTTTCTTTATCATTGCGACAATAGTAACTCATTAACAATTATAACTCATTTAACTTTTATTTTAAAATTTCATTAAGTTTAGAAGTGGTTTTTACCAATTTTTTCAAAATGATTATTTTTAAAAAATAAATCCATACAAAATTAAAAAATACTGTTAGGTAATTATAGTTAACCCTACGAAGCGCATGTGGGACACGTCACCTCCTACGAATTTTATGAAAACAGTAAAAAGACAGACACAAAGTTTGAGGGCACTTACGCTTCTGGTTCCGGAAATATGTGGTCTTGAAAATCGGAAAAAACTATTAAAATGTACAAAGTAGTACTTACTTAACTGAAATCGCATTTAAAATGTTATTAAATTGAATTTAATTTGATAAACAACATTATTGTTATTTGGGAAGGTCACTATTCCTGACCTATAAGCCGGGAGGCTATATCTATGAAAACGACCTTTTTAAAAATTTAAAAAAATACATATTAAAGACAGTTTCCTACTCTACAATTGTGACAAATTTTAAAGTGTGGGTATTCTTCGATGCAGAGATATAAATCATATCTGTAAAGTTAGATATTTTACATGGAAATATTGTGACAAATTTTAAAGTGTGGGTATTCTTCGATGCAGAGATATAAATCATATCTGTAAAGTTAGATATTTTACATGGAAATTAAAACTATGTAACAAAATGAGTCCCCAAGCCCACATTTATGCGGTTGAACAGTGGGGTCAAAAATTACTCAGTTTTTTTGTTTTTTGCCTTTTGTTTCTCATATAACTTCCAAATAAATTATGTATGAATTTGGTATCTAATGATAAGTATTTTAAATGCACATCACCAGTATTAAGTAGGACATCCGCGAATGCTCACATTTTCGTGGTATTCGAAAAAACACATAACACATTTAAGTGGGTCTTGTACTAGGAGGTATAGTTGGTTCAGGTCCAAACTCGATCCAACTCCCAAAGTTCACAGGTGTGGGTTTTAACAAACCAATTTGGGAATTTTTGAGATTTTTAACGTGCAAGTCAAAAACATTTTTTATAATTATAAAGCTTTTAAAGCTAATTTTAGATTTTAATAAAAAATTTTATGTAAATAAAATAAAAATAGTTTATATTATGAAAATTGATGAAAACAAAATTATAGTAAATACTTGATATGATTTTTAGAATAATTTAAAACATAAAATTTTAAACTAAACATAAATCATTTGACAGCTGACAAAATGGCCGAAAGTTCAAAAAGTGTTGCCAACTTAAAGTTCTAAACCTGTATAAAAACAATCTTTATTTTAGATATGAAGTTTGAAACCCATACTGGCTATGTTTTGGCCATGGAGTTGCCACCATGCGGCAAAATATAGTGCTTTGGGCAACTTAGTCTAAAATCCAAATGCTTACGAATATCTAATACAGAAAAAAACGAGTAAGCTAAAACTTAATAGTGAACAATTGATAGTTTGGACCTGAACCGACTATACCTCCTAATACAAAACCTCCCTAAATTTATGTTTGAGCATTCCAAATAATTTTCAACAGATACCAAATTTATGTATAGTTTCATTGAACAAATTTGAAATTGCAAAAAACAGAAAATGGGGTCATATTTGATCCCACTTTTTAACCCATAAATGTGAGATTGTGCAGCTAAAAATACAAGGGTCTCTTATTTTTTAGTTCGGAACTGACTCATCTTGTTACATAGTTTTAATTTCTTCACTGATAGAATTTTCTTTCATAGTATTAATAAAACGATTTCATTAAAATCGATTCATTGGTTTAATGAAAAATTTCATTAACTGAATGAAAATTCTTTAATATTGGTATTTTTTTCATTAACATTTTTTTATTATTTTTTCATAATTTCAAAAAAAAAATGCATTAAATCCATGAAAAATTTTGAAACTTTTTTTTAATAAAAATTTTGACTTGTAATAAGAAAAAAAAAATTTTTTCATCATTTTGAAATAAAAAAAAACTAAAAAATTTCTTGAAAACAGAAACAAAAACTTTGATATAAATATAAATATTTTTTTATTAAGTTTGCCTAGAGCTACCAGTTTTTGACGAATTTGAATAGTTGGTAACTAAATTCCAGGAAACAGATTCTCTAGGAAAACCGATATAGTTTTGTTCAAAACGAGACCTTAATTGTTATCGTTTTGACGATGTTACACAAAAACGTTATGCTAAACGATAATAAATTTATGTTTTTTAACAACATTGTTAACAATATTTAACATTTTTATCTAATATGATCGTAATTTAACTTACAGAATTCCAAGCCAGATCGATAAAAAATTACATATTTTGCACCGACATATAAAAGAATATGATATCTTTTAACATAAATTATAAAAAATATAGACAAAGATTGAATGTAAAGAAAAACAGAAATTAAGTAAAATTGGTTTTTTGTTAGTTCAGCTTTTAATATTTTAATGCCTGTTAATTATATTTTAACGATTTTTCCAATCATTAAAGTTCTTAATATACATAACCTAAAAAAGCAAAGTAATTAAAATATTTATTTTTTATGAATAAAACAAATTTTATTTTCAAAAATTGTAATTTTCGATCTGAAATCTAATCAACTACTTTTCAAATTTTATATTTTTCGAATTCGTCAAAAATTATGAGCTTTAGCAAATTTATTGAGAAACAATAGAATTTTCCCCACTGTACTACATGGGTGGCACAGGGAAACCTTCCTTATTAGATTTCTTTTTTACATGTCATCCTATTCCAAGTAACGAAAATTTGCTGAATCAGGCTGAGTTTAATAAAAACCTGCCATCGCTTTTGCAGAACAGCCTGTGATGTTTACTTTCGAACTTTTCGCACTTGTTTTATAAAAATATTTTATAGATCCTATAAAGACCAGACCTTATACATAATATCAACAAAAGATAATTTCTCAATAACCACCAAATTATTAATATGCTAAAATAATCATAAAAAGTGCAAATTATTAAATATCAACAAAAATATTTCATACACACTATGAATTTTATTCCTTAAACACATGAAACTTTCATAACGATTATGCCAGGATTAATGAAAAAATTTCATATACTTTATGAAATTTTAATTGGGTCAATGAAACCAATCATTAAAATTGATTTAATGAAACACCTTTCATTGACTCAATGAAACGTTTCTTTTGGGACTTTTTTATGAAAAAATTCATTGGATTAATGAAGGAATTCATTAATACTACGCACAAATTTCTATCAGTGTTTGTAAAATATCTACCGTTACTTATATCTCTGGATCCAAAAATACCTCCACTTTGAAATTTGTTACAACTGTAGAGAAGGAAACAATCTTTAACATGTAATTGTTTTAAATGCCGTTTTCAAATATATATACTCCCGACTTTTAGGTAAAGTAAAGTGACATTCCACCTTTTGAAATATAAAGTCATGCTGTTTATCAAATGTAATTAAATAACCTTTCAAATGCGGCCTTGATGACTTTCATGCCCATAACACTTTTTTCAATAAAATGACAATTAACTTTGTACATTTTTATAGCTTTTTTTCCGATTTTCAAGACCACATATTTTCGGATCCAGAAGAGTTCTCTTTTATACTTTATAGCTACCAAAATCCAGCAATTTTAGAAACAGTGCTGTCAAAGAAAGGTATATTTTACATTGAAAGGAGATGGTTGAACCCATATAGAAGTATAACTGTAACTTAAATTAAAACATTGTTTTAAAATTTAAGATTATAATTTTTTTCAAACAGGACCTCACAGATCAAAATACGAAATATTTAAAACGTTCAATTAGTATGAATTTTTGAACTTTAAATTCATATTTACATCTGAAATTTCTAAGGTACAAGATCATGATCAAATCTTACCATAACATAGAAAATAAAAATTATGTTTAATTGTAAGAGAAAACAATTAAAATTCTTGAGTAAATCGTATTTGTGTCTGTTAGATCATGTTTAAAAAACTTATAATATTGTATGTATTGCTGATCTTTTAAATTGCATTTAATTTCGAATTGTTAGGCTTGAGATGATAATTAAAATGTTACTATTACAACACTAATTGTTTTTAAATGTAAAGAAGAAGAGAAAAATCTTGTGTGGAACAGCGCTAGATGTTGTGCCGCACTTTCGACCTAGGTCCTTTCAGGATTATAATGAATCCACCAACCACAAGAAACTCAACCAACCACAGAAAATCGGTGATGTTAATTGATTACCCGAACAACATGAGTCATGCAAACATTTTGGAGTGGAAGTGACAAAAATTGTATTTTTTGCAAATAGTTTGTGTTAATAAAAAGTTTATTAACTCAGTCACCCATAAAAATTTTGTTTTGTTAATAAATTCATATATAGTATGGGTCCTTTATAAACTGTTTAGCAAAAATGAACTACAATTATACACTTACAATATTTTTTCCGTAAAGACTACTTAATATACACATTAAATTGATTGAAAATCAGTTAAGAAAAGGACTACTTACTTTTCATTTAAAACAATTGCATATTTTTGTTTATTTTCAACAATAAAAAAATTAATTGACAAAATCGGTAAAAACAATAGATTGTTTTCGTTCATTTCAATACGCAATATCATATAATAAGTTGTTGTTTTAAATAGAACATTTTAATTGAATATTTTAACTATTACTGAAATTCCGTTTTTTCATTTATTTTGAATAACAGAAAGAAAGTTAAAAAATATATTTCATTGGTAATTTAACTGTATATTCCATTGAAACAACTTTACCGATTAACTTTTTAAATAACTGTTGAACTTTTATGAAAAAGTTCTTGCCAATGTAGTAAAAAGTTCACAGTCGTTTATTTGTTTTATCTATTTTAATTAAAACAAAAAAGCTGATAAAATTAAGCAAATTTATATAACAGTCATACGACGCTTTTTCTCAATTGAACTGCTTTTTCATTTAAAAATAAATATTGTGTATTACTACTCAAACAACTACAAGTATCTACAACAGCAGTTCTCTAAGTGTAATTAATGCTTTTGAGGGTTTTTTCTCAATATAATAAATTTTTTTATTAACAAAATTCCCAAAAGCTTTACTTAGGGGCCAATACTATGAGCACAGACATAGAAAGCTAAGAAAATTTCCTTTTTTAACAAGCCAGCTGCCGGCGATGCAGGTAAAGATAAACCTCAATTAATTGCAATGAAATTTTTCATAAAAGTGGCATTTATTTTTTATTTTTTTTAAACACTTGCTACTTTTATAGTTAAATACATTGAAATTGAAGAAAGATTAACTTAAATGTTGTCATTACCGTATGAGTGTTATTCAATATAATATCGCTCATACGTAACGTTGGACATTTGAAAATATATAATGGTCATGATTACTTCGAGATATCCGCACAGGATTTCAAATTTGAATAATTTTTTATACACACATACTTTATAGACCCTACAACACATATCCATATCTATTTTTTATAAAAAAAAATTACAAGTCATAATGTACATATTTTACAATCAATTTATTACAGTTAACAGAACGAACAGCTGATATTAGCTTAGGAGGATTTCGTCAAATTACTTTTCGTCGTACTCTAATGACATCTACAACGAGTCATTACCATACCAAACTTTCTTTTGTTGTCATATCCGAAGCTTACCGTAAGAGTTCATTGCAAACATTATTATTTCCATTTACGACAAACTCGTGGTTTTTTCCTGCTTGCTGTAAATTGTATTGCATTAATTGGAGTAGTCATACTAAAACACATGTATGGACAGAAATTACCACAAATATATAATCATGGTGTTTGGATATTTTACTATCGATATTGGGAATGCCAACAATATATAGTCCAACAAAGAATGCTAGCAGAATGCTAAATATATCATGGATGTTATATACTTTAATAATAAGAACTATGTATCAAGCATTATTATATCATTTGATACGTCTGCATGTAATTGACGATGTTCCTCAAAGTCTAGAAAGTTGGTACGGCAGCAATACTCAATAGTTTTAAGCACGCAAGGTCATGTAATTGTCAAAGAATTGTCATTATTGAACTCCTTAAATATAATTGTTCTCAACTCGTCAGCAAGCATTATGGCATTAAATTATTTGGAAAATTTATCACTTAAAGAAGCAAATAAGACCGTAGCCGCTATTCCCCTTACTTTGCTACAATATTATGCATTAAGTTTACATAAACCGCGAATATTTAAGGTGTTGCCAACGGATATATTTAATTTTGAATATTGCATGTTTTTGACAAAGCATTCATTCCTAGTCGATCAATTTGATGAGTTATTGATGTGGATACGTGGATCCGGTCTAATGGATGCTTGGTCAAGACAAGAAGTCGATGAAAATTATTACAATAGTCAACATTTACAACTTGATCGTGTATTTGGTTTAGAACAATTACAAGTGGCATTTTTTGCTGTTTTGGGTGGTTATATTGTGGCAATTGTAATTTTTATATTAGAGTTATTTTACAAATATTTTAATTGACCATGTAAAAAGTTTGTTCTGATCAGATCTAAAAATATATGATTAAATTTTATTAGATAATAATAAAAAAAGATCTAGCATTTGCGTTACGCATTATGGCCAGATCTGTTCTGGTATAGTTCCAGATCTGTTTATATCTGAAATTGAAAAGTTTTTATACCCAGATATGAGCAGATCTGTTATATATTTTTTTACTGGATAAAGATAGGTAAGTGATTTAAAAACCATAACTGAATTACAAATCCACAAATATGCTGTTTTTTTTTTCTTATAAACTTTATTTTGCATGAAAATAAAAATTCTTACACAGAAAATATGAGATTTTTATATGTTATCTATGCATGGAAACAAAATTTAGATCATTTTAAATTATAATTGAAAATTTTCTAAGAAAATTTTCTAAAAATTAGAACATTTTCACAGTTATATTAGTTTTTTGTTTTTATATACATCGAGATTATTTTTATGTTATTTTCAATTTATAACGAGCTTTCAACCTCCGTATATTTACAAAAATAAAGCAATTCAAACATATTAGCTAGGTTGATACTAGTATTTCGATCTGGCTAAAGATCTCATCAGAACCCGAAGTTTTAGAAAAGTTAGAGCCTCCATAATAGGCAGAACTTTAACAAAAAACCTATAAATAATCAATTTTGCTCCATTCTTGTCTTCTTAGTAATCAAGCACGTGGTTAGGTCTTTTCCTAACAAGCATCATGACGTTACTAAACTTTGAAGACCAAAAATGTTCTATTTATATAAAAAATTAATTTTTAATTAAAAAATATTTTAAAAACTACTCTATAAAAAATATTTAATGCGATTTTCGGTTTTAGAAGGCCTACATAGATAATAAAAAATAGTGGAATGCTTGTCGCATTTTTGCTGTAAATTAGTGATATCTATGAAGCAGTTTCATTTGACAAAACCCAAAGAAATTATCAACATATTTATGAAAATTTTTAATAAATATTATGATCGTTTAAATGTAGTTTTCAAATGACAACTTTAACCATTTCCAAAAAAGGGTGTTTGTGTTTTGTTGAAGTAAATCATTTAGCCGTTTTTTAACAATTCAAAATTAAAAAAAAAATATTGCAAAATCACACACACTCGGCATACGCTTCTTTGTTGGTGGTGACTATAACGCCAAACATCCGTGGTGGGGTTCCAGACTGGTAAATCCCAAAGGAACCGAACTTTTTAAATGTTTGACAAAGAAAAACTATTCAGTATTATCTACTGGATCGCCAACGCATTGGCCCAGTGACCCACGTAAAATTCCAGATTTATTAGACTTCATTGTTTACAATGGCAACTAAGTTCAGATCACACCCCAGTCCTGGTAAATTTCAACATTTCAGTGCATTTGAAAGCTACTAAATATCAACTAAGTTCAGATCACACCCCAGTCCTGGTAAATTTCAACATTTCAGTGCATTTGAAAGCTACTAAATATCACGTTTTGTCAGCAAACACAAATATTCAAATGTTTCAACAGTACTTGGACAATAATATAAACTTGAATATTAGTCTTAAAACCGATATCGAACTAGATGAAGCAGTCGAATACTTTACAAATGAAATACATAACGCAGCCCATGTTTCAACACCAGTACTTGACGAATCAACACAATAAAACTTTTCAAACTCTGACATACCTTTCGAAATTCGATAACTTATAAGGGAGAAAAGAAAACTAGGAAAAGCTGGCAGATAAGCAGAAATGTTTATGATAAACGTTTATTTAATAAAACTTCCAAAGAAATTATTGCAAAATCTTGGCAGTTCTATCAAAACTAAAAATTTTTGATAATTGTCAATTAATTAAAAAATTTATTAAATATTTAACAAATCTATTACATTTTTACATATATTTGATTTTAAACTAACAACTTCTAAACAAAGTATAACCAAACAAAATAATAAAAATAATGCATGAATACTGAATATACCAAATAGTAACCAAATAGATAATTTTATCGGTTCACGTTTTACATGGCCAGAATGTGTAGATGCAAACAGATAATACGATTCGAAACGTTTTATTAAACCCGCTGCTAATATTCGCAAGATCAATTACTGCGTTTGATGTCTTAAAAATGTATGTCGTGGCATATAAAATACTATGGATGCTGAATTAAAGGTTGTGGTAATATATCAACCCTTTCATTTGGATTCTCCTGATTGTACGACAGAATGGACCTATCTAATAAACATTTTCATTGTCCGTGTCAGAACTAATACGTTTGAATAGTTTAGAGGTTGGATTATTTGCATCAATCATGGTAGTGCCAGTCTAACGACTCTTTCTATAGCTGGAAATGCATATATTGTATAATTATTATCTATAATTTCACGGAAACTACTTATGGAAGCACGAGCTCGACCATCTTGTAATAGTTTAAAAAGTTCAGCACAATATGCAGACCTTAAAACAAATGTATATAACATCCATACGACTAAAATATAGCGTGCAAAAGTTCTATAGGGTATGCGGTTCAATGTTGGACCTCCGAATAATGTTGAAAGTAGATTTGTAAATGGTATTCGATTTTTTTGACCTTACACAAAATCCATAATGTTTGATTTTCCCAGAAAACGCAGATAAAGCACGACCATATATAACGAAATGGTTTGTATAAACGTTCAAATGGCGACATTATTCGTCCTTGTGGTATGGCCAAGGTATATGGTATCGTGACATAACGATCACTGGGCTGCTTTACTCTTGAACGTAATTCATTATACATCAGAGATATAATTGTTATATTTGCCTCCCCCTCAATGATCTGTAAAATATAAACAATAATTTTTTGATTTACTTAAAGAAATATCGGTTTGAGCATTGAGAAATTAGCTCATACAATTTAAGTTAGAAAAAAAAACTATAAGCATAATACATTTATGCATAAAGGCAGCCGAATTTATTTACAATCAAATAGTTCGGTTTCAGGAAACTAACTTTTCAGTTGTACCGACAAATTTTATTCGAGGCAACCAAAGATTTACAGAAACAATAAAAATTTCCTCTTAACTAATATTCTGTTGTCATATCCGAAAAACTCGGCTACCACAACCGAGTCATTTGATAGTCAACAAATTCAATTGTCAGTACGAATATGTTTGAATGTGTGCCTAGCAAATTAAATTACACTCCAAATAATAAATTAGTAGAAAATTCAGTAAAATGCCTTGTAAATCAAATATACTATTATTCAGCATGTTTTTAGCAGAAATTTTGTTTTCAGCAAAAGTTTTAAATATACTTATTTAGTACTTAACTATTTTGAACTTATGTTTTACTAATATTTTACTAATGTTTTACTAATTTTTTTTGCTAAAAAGTTTGTTCTGATACGCACGTTAACAGTATGGACGACAACCATATTGAAAGATATACGCAGAATGAAGTAGATGTCGCGGCATGTCAAGGTAAATTAGAGACAAGGAAAATGATACTAAAAAATACAACTCTTGTAAGATATATAAAAAAACAACCAGGAAAATTTTTGTATGCGTTTCACAAAAATTGCCAAAAAGCTGTTCTGTTTAAGTAATAAGCGATTTTTAAAGTTTTTAAAATTAAATAGCTCTCTCTAGATTTTTCAGACTTTAAATATAACTTTTGAATTTATATCAAAAGTACATATCTATCAAAATAATGTACAAAATTTGATGTATCAGCCTTTTCCGACTTTTGAGATGTTTTTTTTTTTTAATATGTTAGTTCAGGAATACTGGCTACTGAAGTTTATTTTTTATTTTAATAATTTGAATAATTTTCAGCACAGTGGAGTTTTTACAAGTTGGAAAATTCTCGATCTGATCTTTTAATTTAACAAAAAAGTTCATATTGAGCAAATTTGTCTGACTCAAAACTTGGTCCCGTATGTCATAAACCAAAAGATAACATCGATATTTTATTTATTTTTATTATTAACGTATAAATAATGTTAAAAACTGCTTAATTCTATGTCAAAAATTGTGTTTTTAAACACATTTTATGGCAACAGTGAAACAATAATTTTAATATTTCAAACATTATTCAAATAACCAAGACTTCAACTGTGTTTATAATATCGCCCTTCTATATGAATTTATCAGCCTTACAATTAGGGATTACTTTAAAGAAATATCAGGGGCCGAATTACGGCATTCGTAATCGAGTGAAATCGTTCGAAAACTGATTTTTTAGTGAGTAACTACAGAAATACAAAGTTATATATTTATTTCTAATCAAATGCCAAACCAGAACATCCCCGATAAAAAGTATTTCGTTAAAAGTTTTTTTTCGGAAATAGGAAATTGATTTCGATTGAAAAATTACGATCACGAATGCCGCTATTTGGCCCCAGTCCGAAACGGTTTAAGCTTAGCTACGAATTATAAAAGCGAGTTTTCGTGGTAACCTCTAAAACTATTTTGGTAAATATCGCCTAAAGTAGGCAGCGAAAAAAATTGTAGTAGCATTTTTATTTTATTTGTCATGCTGAACATGAGGTACAAAAGGCTTGTCCTGTCCATGTCCTTGTCCTCCTATCTCATAAAATCTTGAGAAATAAGAGGCATATAAAGTTAGATTCAACAGGATTGGCAGAAAAACACGATCGGCACAGTGTTGGCATAGCGTTGGCGACGGTCGGTTAAGCGTTTTCAGAAAGTGGGATTAACAATCTTGTAAGTATTGTCGTGTTACCCGATTGATGGCAGTAGTCAACCGCCAGATTGAGCGAACTTGCTTCCGTTGGCACAATGTTAGTAATTTAAAAAATTTTGTACATCTAAAATAATTTATATTTAAATATTTTGAGAAATATGTACATATTATAACACACATTAAACCTCTGCTTTTAACAAAGCTCTATATTATTGCAAGACGTACACTTACAAGAACTTTTTCATAAAAGTTCAACAGTTATTTTAAAATTTAATCGGTAAAGTTGTTTTAATGGAATATGTAGTTAAATTACCAAAGAAATATATTTTTAACTTTCTGTCTGTTATTCAATAAACAAAAAACGGACTTTCGGTAATAGTTAAAATATTCAGTTAAAACTTCATATTGAAAACATAAAATTGTTATTGAGTATTGAAATAAACGAAAACAATCTATTCGCTTTATCGATTTTGTCAATTAATTGTTCAACTGTTTAAACGAAAAGTAAGTAGTCCTGCTTTTAACTGATTTTCAGTTAGTTTAATGTCTATATTCCCAGTAAAATAGTAAAATAAATATAACTGGTTGCAGAACAGCCAGCAGGTTCTAATTTCTGTTCTACAACTGGTTCTTTTTATACAGAGTTTGTCCTATTTGCAATAGGTTCTTAATATAAGTTGTTCTAGAACATGTTGAGGTGTCAAACATTTTTGAAGTAGGTCTCATAGAACAGTATTTAAATAACTATAAAAAAATTTTAAATGGTTTATTAAAAAAAAAGCTGTTTGCAATTGCATGACACAGTATAAACTATAATTTTAAAAATTATTAACTAAATGTCAGACTACCATGGTGGAAATTTTATTAAAGACGTTTTTGAAGGAAGAATCTCTTGATATCGTTAAGCTAAATTATTAAGTCACTGACATAGCCGGCTTTTAAAATATTTGATTTGCATGAAAATTGTAAAAGGGAAAACTCAAAAATTAAAAAAAAAAAACACCAGACACAGCGACATGGAATGTGTACTTTAACTTTCGATTTTTATTAATTAATGTTTTGATTGTTATTATTAACTACTTAACCCTTGTCGAGCAGCACACAAAGCCTCTTATATATGGAAAAAATTAAAATTAATTTAAAAAAATATATTTTGTGATACAGATTTTCTAATTCTAGACAATATTATGATCAAATAGAAGCATGTTTTGTGAAGTATTTGAGTACAAAAACAATACAATCTAAGATCACTTTTAAAAAATATCTACAAGAGAGGAAAAAGACGACATTTTTAATAAAAATAAATCGCAATACCTCGTAAACCGTTAATCCGATTTAAAAATTTCAAAATATTCGTGTTTAGCATGGTAAAACTAAAAAATAATGAGTCGCAAGACACATTTTTATTTTTTTTTTTTATACAAAAAATTTAAAAAATGGAAAACTTTAGTAACGGGCCCCACGGGTTAGTGCAACACAATTTTTCTCAAATTTGCACCAAATTACTTAATAATCTGAACAATAAATAGAATTTTTTACAAAAAGTTGTTCTACGTAAAAAAAATGCAGCTTTACTGCACAGCGGCACCCGATTTTCAATAGTTTGTTTGTTGTAAAATAGGGTAAGGAGTTTGTTTAATATGCTGTAAATTTTGCGTCCAATTTCCAAATGTTTAAAAAAATTATGTATTTATGAAATTAAGTGAAGGAATTTTACAATTCTTGGAAAAGATTATAAACATTTTTAGTATTTACACTGATCTCCATGAGGATTATCTGCATGATATAAATGAGTTTTTGCATTAAACCGAAGAAATTGCACTGGAAAAAATTTCATTAAATAATTAGTTACATTAAAAGCATGAAGATTTTTATCAATGTTAAGGCAATTTTCCTTTTAAATTTAAATTAATTTTTGCTTAGCAAAATTTTCTCTGTGCAGTAAACAATAAAAAAGAATTAAAGAATTTTAATATATCTTGGAGGGTTTCAAATATAATGGTTTACTCTAAAAATATGGATATCATGCATTATGGAGAACAGTTGTAGCAGTGAAATAATTACAAAGTTTGTATTTTTCTGTCAACAAAATAATTATTTAAATATCGTCATAATTAGTTTTTCACAAAAGTGAAAAAACACTGTGCAACGAGTTTTTAGTCATCGCTGTCGGGCTCAGTGGTTTCAGTGCGAAATGAAAGTAAACAATTGGATAAACAAAAGCGCAAATGGGTTTTGCAAAGGTATATCGAATTTATTTTTCATGGCATCTTAAAGTTGTAATATGTTTTAACAACTTTAGAGTTCGTCACAAAAATTTTAATTTGCCATATGATAACTTTTTTACGGTTTTTGCATCGATAAAATGTAGCGTAATTTTTTATATTTCAACAACTTCCACATACCCCTTTTACGCTGATTTTTTGTCCAAACTTTTTCCCATTTTTGAAAGTGCACCGTTTAAGCAAGCGAGTAGGTGGAATACTATCTTTTTTAATTTTTTTTTAATCACACACAATTAAAATGTGTTACCAACTGAGGTATCAATTTTGTTAAAAACTCATAAGAAACAAATTTTTTAACACTCAACACCACTCTATTTTCTAAAGCGTACTCTTTAAAAATTGGAAAAAAAGTTTTTGTGAAATAGCTGTTGGTGTTGAACCGAAACGTAAATTCAAGTTTTATAAAAATAAACTTTTTTTCCTCTGTAGTAAAAGGAAGTTCAAATCAGCGTTTTTGGGCACCGCATGCATGTAGAAGGAGCTGGAATTTTAAACAAATAATAACGGCATTTTTTTATTGATGCAAAAACATTTTTAAAAAGTCATAGCATGCCTAAAAAAAGAAATTTTATTCTTTTCTGACGAACTATAATAAATATAGTTACTAAAACTTAGTAGTGTGTACTTGTTTATCCGATGGTCTACTTTCGTTTCGAGTTGGAACCATTGAGGCTAATTTTTCTTGTTGCACAGTGTAATACAATCTAGATAGTAAGCAAAACAACTATTTTAAAAAGTGAATATTAAAAGTTGTTGAATACACAAATACATTAAATACAAGTTTTATAAAGTTTTGAAATTATCCTCAATCATATGTTAATGAAAAGCTATTGGTTTGCAATATTCTTTTAATACTGAAAGTGTCTCGTTGTAATGAAAATGAATTTAACGGCTTTATATTTCGATTACAGTAATAAATCCACTGAGCAATTCAATTCCATTAATCAGTTTGCTGCTGCTGCTCTATTGCATATTATTGTAAATTATTTTTCAAAATGGTCCAATTTTTTTGTGTTGACACTGTCTTGTCGTAAGGATCGTACTTGTGATTTTTACAATGATATGATTTATAAAATGTTTAACGAATGGAATAAATGGCCACGTCAAATTGTGGTAGTGAATGGAAATGAAAAGATGAAAGTTCCAGGATTAAGACAATATAATATGATAATTACTGATTCCTATAAAGCATTCAAGTAAGTGGTCATTGCATTTTAATATAAATATCCCAATAGTTACACTTTAAACTTTACAGAGAAACTGAAATACATTTTTATACGGCCGATTACAATTACAACGAATATTATTATATATTTCTACAAACTCACGATCATTTAATATTTCGAGAAATGCAAAAGATATTTGAATATTGTTGGCTGCATTATCTCCTCAATTGCATCATACAAATACAAACGGAAAAGGGAGAAATTCTTATTTACACTTATTATCCGTTTACTGAAAAGTATTGTGGTAAAGTTGAACCGATTTTAATTAACGAATTCAATGGCGCATCCTTATTGCACGAGGAATTGTTTCCCAAGAAATTGAAAAATTTTTATGGTTGTCCACTGAAAGCAGCTCTTTGGCATATTCCACCTTTTTTATATTTATCTTCAGATTCAAATAATGTCACATATATCTCTGGTGGTTTTGAAGGTACACTTTTATTGGAATTAGCGAAAAAATTAAATTTTACTTTGGATATAAAAATTCCCGAAAATGATAGTCAACGTGGTTTTATGTTAAAAAATGGTTCTTTAACTGGAGCTCTAAAAATGGTGAGTATTATTTAAATTTGAGGAAAGTTGAAGTTATATTAAATAAATTCGTTGCATATACGACTACCACGCGGCATTTGAGTGCAAATTGATTAAAATTTTTATTTATTTGCTATTCTTCTTTGTTTACCGTTATATGTAATTATAGTTATGAAACACTAACAAAATATTATTACACAACTCTTCTCTTTCATCTACTAAGTAATCTCTCAAATTTTATACAATCAGAGATCAGTTATCACGCTCTTAAAAACACCCAGCCTCTGATGATTTAAGTGCTTTGCCAACTCCAAAATGATAACACCGGACAGGGATTGGCCGTTCTTTTTTTAAAACATTGGCAAAGCACTGGCAATAAGCGCTTTGCCAGTACAAAACCCATAATTTTAAAACGTTGGCAAAGCATTGGTAGAACAATCAGTAAAGTGCTTTTTTAATGATAAAATAAGTGCTTTGCCAACCCCAAAATGATAATACCGGGCAGGGATTGGGCGTTTCTTTTTTAAAACGTTAGCAAAGCACTGGCTATGAGTGCTTCGCCAGAACCAAAATCATAATTTTAAAACGTTGGCAAATCATAGATAAAACAACTAATAAAGTAAATAATAATTTATTAAAAAAACTGTGTACTTATTATAATGTTTTTACAAAATTTTATTTTTATTTTTTAAAATAATAAAATTATGTAAAACAAATAAACATACAAATTCAATTTCTGCAATATAAATTAAAATAAGATTCAATTAAAAAAACATTTGTATTCTGACTGTGAATTTGTAATTTTTCATAGAGAAAATTGCAATTTATAAAAAAAAGATTTTCTTTTAAAATTGGGTAAATTCAAATTTTTAAATTAAAAATTGTCAAATTTTCGAAAAAAAGATTAATTTTTTTATATTTGAAATAAGAAAATTTATAACTCAAACTGAAGTTGGCAACCCTGTTTATACTCAGACGTAAAAATATTTTTCTCTGGAAGCTGAAAATTAAAAAATAAATTTTAAAATTAATTACCTGTGTTTTATACACAAATAGCAGTGATATTTGTTTAACAAGTGTTGAAGATTATAAAATTTAAAAAATATGTCTGCTGCAAATAAAAGGCATAGTATTAAAAACAAAATAATTTGCGGCCAATGCAATTTGCAAATATTGGAAAGTGATGATTCCATTCAGTGTGATTGTTGTGAAAAAATATTCCATCCAAAATGTACGAAATTGAACAAAATGGAATTTCAAAAGTTTTTAAAAAATGATTCTCTTGTTTATAACTGTCATTTGTGTGAGAAATCAGAGAGTACAATTGGAAACGATTTGTCAGAGATCAACGCTGAGTTAAATCAGCTGGATGAAATAAACAAAACAATGAAATTTATGTCATCTCAATACGATGATATTTTAAAAGGTGTTTTAAACAACAAAAAGAAAATAGAAAATCTACAAAAAGAAAACAAAGTGCTGAAAGAAGAAATTAATAATTTAAAATCTTCTGTTAAATTTTTGAACGATTCAAGGGTAAAAAATGACTGCGTAATTAGTGGAGTGGAACTTTCTGATGCATCTGTGTCAGCTGTAGATGTGGTTTTAGAAATTGCTGAAAAAATTGGTTCTAAAATTTCGGAAAATCAAATTGATGAAGCATTTTTCGTTGGTAAAGCTAAAAAGGACAAGAAGGCTAAGATGGCAAAAAGGAGAAAAGATTGATTGTAGTAAAGTTTAATAATCAAACAGCTAAAAGAAATTTTATGAGTGAAAAATTAAAACTTAAAGAAGAAGATGATCTGAAAGGTGTTTACATTAATGATTATATGTCGAGAGAAACTATGGAATTATTTATCTACGCAAGGTCTACAAAGGCTGTTGGCTATAGTTTTGTGTTTCATCACGGCAATTGAATTTTTGTCAAGAGAATGATAAATCTAGAAAAATTTTAATAAAAAATATGAATGATGTCGATAATTTGTTACAAAAATCAACATGTGGAGTGCGTGATCATAAAAATCAACATATGGCCATTGATGATGAATTATCTGAAGAAGATGTGGATGAGGACGGAAGCTCTTTTATGTCTCCAAATTAAAATTTAAAAACAACGTAAATATAATTATCGACAATATCGAATTTAAAACCCTTTTTTTTCTTATTGTAATGAATAATCAGTACTTTTTCAATATGATATCTTATAAAGAAATTTTAAAAAAAGTAAATTTTAATTTTATTAACATATTGTCAATAAATATAAGAAGTGTCTCTTCAATTTCAAAATTTGATAACTTTAAATTGCATTTAAGCAAATTTCCGAAATTACCAGATGTTTTAGCGATTCAGGAATCGTGGTTTGAAACAAGTTGTGAGCAATTGTATTCTATACCTGGTTATACAGCAATTCATTGCAGTCGGAGTGACGATTACGGAGGGTACTTCGGTTTACATATCTTCAAATTTAAATTTTAATGTAATTACTAAAGAAAGTAGACAATTTATGGATTCAATTGTTATTGAATTACCTGAGGTTAAAGTAAATGGAAAACCTTTACACGTAGTTTTATATATAGATCACAAAAATGTAACTTTGAAAATTTTTTAAATAATGTTGAAAGTATTCTGCTAAAAACTAATTATAAACCGTGACTATTTGTTGGAGATTTTAATGTTGATATTCTTAAAAGCGATAGTCAAAGTTTAGATATGCAAAATTTATTTTTGGAATATGATATGTATGCTTGTCATACTTTTGTTAATAGACCAGTTAGTGGAACATCTACTGATGGAGTATTTGGTAACATAAAGGAGAAAATAGTAGTGCACTGCATTGAAAATCGTTTGACTGATCATAATTATATTAGCTGTCTATTTCGAACTGACGTAGATACAAACCATATTACTGAGAATTGCATTAGTAAAATCAATTATGAAAGCTTTGGTAAATTTATTGATGAAAATATTGAACTAAATATAAATACTATTGATCCATCGATTCAATGTGAACATTTAATTAATACTTTTAAAGCAGCTTTAACAGTAAGCACTGAGGTTAAGTCAATACATAACGATTATCGTAGAGAACTAACACCATGGATAACCAAGGAGTGGGTTGATCTTGTATGTTTTAAAAAGAAATTACTAAAGGCAAAAAAGAAAAAGAAAAATTGCTTGTTTATAAGAGAACAACTTAAACGAATTAGTACAATTATTAAAAATTCTAAAAAGACATTGATGAATTCTTATTACAAACAAAGTATAAGTTTATGTAATGGTGATACAAAAAAGGTATGGAGATTTTTAAATAAAGAATTAGGAAGAAACATTAATAAATTTAACACTTTAATAAATTTAAACGGCAAGCAAATATTATCTGATATTGAAAAGGCGCAAGCTCATAATGAGTATTTTTACGAAACAATAAAAGAATTACGTGCAAACATAGAAGCGAATCCAGATGATAATATTAACTACTTCAGAACTTTAAATCGGTGTAGAGCTAATTTTGGTGTGCGAAAAGTAGAAATTTCAACTGTTGAAACCGTTTTGGAGAATCTTCCGGAAAATAAGGGATCTGGACATGATAATATTACCACTACAATGCTTTTAAATAGAAAATCTTTATTATCTATTATTTTGTGTAGAATATTTAACTGTATTGTAGAAACGTCGACCTATCCTGAAATTTTGAAAATTCACAAGATTATACCTGTGTCAAAAAGTCGTGGTATTAATAATATTGATATGTATCGACCTGTTTCTATTTTGTCAACTATAAACAAAGTATTTGAAAAACTTTTGTTTAATCAACTATCTGATTATTTAAATATGAATAAGTTATTTTTAATAGACAATTTGGATTCTGCAAAGGATCTGGCACTGAGACAGCTGTTGTGAGTGTGGTTAATGATATATGCAATGGCCTTGATAAGGGGTATAGTGGTGTTGCTGGCGTATTTTATGATATGAGCAAGGCTTTCGATTTAATAGATCATTCAATTTTGGTTATAAAACTAAAAACATTTGGTGTTGATGATTTAACAATTAAATTATTTAGAAGCTATCTATATAATAGAAAGCATTTTGTGAAAATTGGGAATGCAACTAGTGATTTATTGCCAGTTGAATATGGTGTCCCACAAGGTAGTATTCTTGGGCCTTTGTTGTTTAAGATATTCATTGATGATTTAAAAAATATGACTTTCAAAGGAAAAATAACCATGTTTGCTGATGATATATGCTTTTTATACAATTATAAACATCCTTTGGTTCTAAAAACGGAAATAGAATACGATGCTGCGATGTTTGTTGAATATGCCCGCCTCAATAAGTTAATTGTTAATGCAGAAAAAACTAAATTTATTAGGTTTCGGCCATATTTATTGAAAACTGATTTAAATATGTCTCTTCATATTGACGGGAAATTGGTGCCTGAGTCTGAGTCAGTAAAATACCTTGGAATAACCTTGTCAAATAATCTTTTGTGGAATACACATAAAAATGCTATTAAATCCAAAATATCGTCTGGTATAGGCATTCTCAGAAAATTTAAATACAAGTTAAGAACTGATACAAAGTTACAGCTTTACTATGCCCTAATTCACAGTCATTTGGTATATCTACCAATAATATATGGTTATAAGGATAATGCTTTAAAATCTCTGCAATCGGCTCAAAATAAAGCTTTGAAGCTAGTTTATAATTTATCACCGCAATATTCTACTAAGGAATTGTTTAAAAAATATGCGAATACTGTTCTTCCTATAAAAAGAATTTATAAAAAGCAATTGCTGTTGTTTGTGTTTAAATCGATGAATGGAATTGGAAATAATCTTATACAGTTCAGTCGATATTTTGATTATTCTAATATAAATACGCGTCGCAGACATAACTTAAAACCTGTGCGGTGTAGATTAGAGTTATTAAAGCAACGAATTGAATTTGCTGGACCTAATGAATACAATTGTTTACCACAACATATTAAAGAAATCAATAGAATTTCTACTTTTAAATATTATATAGAAATACCTGCTTGAAACTTTAGAAACACTTTTGTAAATTTCCTGTTTAAATTAACTAAAATATTTCAAAATATGTATTAAATATTTTAATTTTGCAAAAAAACTTATATATATTTTTTTTTTTTATGTTTTATATTTTATTATACTTAAATAAGTAATTAGTATAATTTTGCCAACTAGCCTCTACAAAAGCCAATATGGCGCAGAGGCACAATATGAAAAATGTATAAATTTTAATTTTGAATAAAAAAAACCTATACGAAAACAAAAAAAAAAAAAAAAAAAAATTGATTATAAATGAAAACGAGATTTATTTATGAACTGTATAGTTCTACTTTGTAATTCACGTCCGTAAAGAGTTGTATTATTTCTTATTGAATGATTTTGGTAATTTGAACAGAATTCATAATAGGCTTGCTTCAGTTAAGTTAATTACAAAAAACTGGAATTTTTTTTTAAGTACGATTTTTTTACTACAATTTTACTAAAGAAAGAAATTTGAAAATAAATGTCTTAAGTAAAATTGGTTCACTATGTTTATAACGTTATAAACATATATGTTTTAGTAAATCGAGCACTGGCAAAGCACTTTTGACCAGCGTTGGGAAAGCGTTGTGAACAATGGCTGTGCGACTGTTTTTATTATGTTAACGGTTGTAAATTTTGTAAATAAGTACTGGCAATGCACTTTTTGCCAATGTTGGGAAAGCGTTCTAAGCCAGTCTTGTGCCAGTGCTTTTATTATTTTTACAATTGAAAATGTTGTTAATTAAGTACTGGCAAAGCACTTTTTACTAACGTTGGCAGAGCGTTGTAAATCAGTGCTTTGCCAGCACTTTATTTGTTGGACCATTGGCAAACAGTGCTCTGCCAGTGCTTAATTTTTTAGACCATTGGCAATTTCTGGCTGGGCAGTTACAAGTTTTAAAAAACTGTTTGTAATATTAGAAAAAATTGCAAAAATCCTTTGTAATTCTTGTTAACATTTTTACTAGTATTTAGTAAAAATTTTTGTTGAATCGATTTCATATTTTTTTTTTTTTTTAAGAGAAGGAACACTCAGGAAATTCTTTCTTTTAATTAATATGTTGCTTTCTTTGGAAAGGGGATAGTGGAGAGATGAAAGGTGGTGAAAGATGAAGGGCTTCAAACATGGCAACACTGTAATTCCGCGAGATGATAAGTCTTAGAACAGTTGTTGGTCGCCCCCTGATGTAGAGTTAGTTTCATAGCCCTGATTCATTATTTTACTTCGGTGGGGTTAAGTGCTATGGGCACACCGAAGGTGGGCGCAGCGATACATATAAGTGATAGAAAACTCATACATATTATATTTCTAAATTGATGTTGTCGTCACCGGGAATCGAACCCGGGACCATCTGTCTAACAGTATAACGCGCTAACCATTACACCACAACTACCACATCGATTTCCATTAAGAATTTAGTAAAATTTTAGTAGCTTTTACAAATTGTTTTAACTATGTCGATAGACTGATTTGAAATGCTTATAACTTTTTTATATTCGCAGTTTTTAATTTAATTTGTCTTCCGAGAATAAAAAATTTAATAAAATTTCTTTATGTCATCTTACTCAATGCAAGAACGTGTAAAAATTGTTGAATTGTGAATAATTTTTCCTGCTGAATCACATTTTAAGTCGAATGGATGAATCATATTTTCAGTTAAATGGATATGTTAATATAAAGTACAGCGACATTTGGGGTTACCCAAAATCCTAGAGCAGAACATCAGCGAGAACATCTCAGATACACGGTTTGGTGTGGTATTTTGGCTGATCGTGTTATCGGTCCATATTTTTTCGAAAATGAAGCTGGCAAACCAGAAACCGTCTCCATGTTGGAAAATGTTAAACGTTCGGCAATTGTTAACAATCCATACTTATGGAACCAGCAAGTTGGAACTACAGCTCATACCGCGACAGCCTTAATGTTGATTCTGCAAAAATTTTTTGATGAACAAATAATTTAAAAAAATTCTGCTTTTACGTAGCCACGTCGTGCCCCTGATTTTATATGAGGAGTTTCTTTAAAGGACGGGCTTACGTCAACAAACCACAAAACATTCAGCAACTTTAGCAGAATATTGGCAAATAAATTACAACACAATGCAAAACGTCTTGAAAAGGCCATTTAATGCCAGCAGGAAAGTGGACGCCATTTACTCAACTAAAAAAAATGTATAAGTTATAGTTACATTTAAAAAAAAATATTAAAAACTGTAAGAATAAAAAAGTTATAAGCATTTCAAATCAGTAAGACGAAGTTGGCCCACCCTGCACTTTTACTTTACTAAAACTTGCAGTCATGTTTTGCTACAATTAGCACAACAATCTGATGGCCTGATTTAGGTCATTTTTTATTTGAGTGTACCATACTTGGAATTTTTTCATTAGCATTAAATTTTCATCAGCATTAGTTCACTAATGCTAATGCCAAAAAAAAATTGCATTACCATTTAATTGTAATGAAATTTTTTGGCATTAGCATTTGTCATACTAATGCTAATGAAATCACACTAATGCCTAAAAAACTAATTACAATCGAGCATAAAAGGCATTTGTTTACAATAAAAGTGGAGTGTATATTGCTTTATAAAGGAATGGAACGGAGAAAGATAGAAATTGTATGTTTATTTGTATTATCAAGTAAATGAGTAAAAATAAATAAATAAATCACCAAATGGCTGTTTTATAAAAATTGATCAATCGGGATCTATCCCGGACCTAGCCCATTTATATTGTAAGATAGTATTAATACTTATTTTGCTTAGTTTCGGATATACTGGGCATTTTAAAAAAAACGCCATTTTATAAAATGGCTAGTATCTTGAAAACTAAGCGAAATATCGCAAAACGGACCAAACTTTACATACGAACATTTTCCGATAATTCAAATGTGTTAAGTGTTGCGATTCCATTCGTTCACCGGTCTATTCCATATCGTTCCAGTGTAGACGAATGTTCCACTTTATTATCAGAATGATTAAATTGGTATTGTCCTGTTTTTGGGTAAACAAATATTTTGGACACCCTGTGGCTGTTTTATAAAAAAATAATCTCGGAATCTTGCCCGGACATAGCCTATTTTTATTATGAGCGTTACTTAAAGTGCCGGTGAAGCCCAGATTTCATTGATATTAAAAATTAGTTTTTCGAAAATCTTGTCTGTCAGTTGTACTTTTTTCCTTTAATTGATGCATTACTAATGGTAATGAAATTTAAAATTATTGCTATTAATCACTGTAATCAAATCAATAAAATTCATTATCATTAATTAAACAAATGCTAATGAAAATAATTTCATTACAATTGATATCAATGAAATTGTAATGAAATCATCAATTAATTAGTCCATACAATTAATTAGTCCCATGTATTAAGTATACTATGTTATTCCTAGAGCTTAAAATTAAACTTGCTCTTAAGAGTGTTTTTTCTAAATTTTTAGTTTTCACGAATTCTATTGCTAAAATTATAAAATAATCTATCAAATCAAATGCTCATGTAGAATGACGCTGATTTGATTATTACACCTGAGAGGTTGTTAAAAAATTTTGTCATATAGAGACAATCTGATAGATAATACAAAAATTAATAATATATTTTGAAATTGAAAATCACTGATTACTGTTCATAAAAAATAGAGATAGTGTTTATAATTTCTAGAAAATTAAAATATTTATATTTGCAAAAGTTTTCTTACAAAAACATCCGTTTTTAGTACATATAGTACATATAAACTATGCTGCCATATAAATGTTTTGACAAATCGCGCGTTTTGCATATAGAGGAAGCACCATATTAAAGAATGGTTTTCTTGGTCTATCACCAGTTGCTAGTTTAGCTATAAAAGTCGTTTAAACCGTAAACATTTAAACCGCTATATAGCGGTTTTTCTAATGCTATTATGAAGTTTACTGTTTGTAGTTTCAGTTATGTTAATATAATAAAGGAACATGCATTTATTTTTTAAATAAACATTTGTTTCAACTTTTTATACTTCCCTATAGAAAAAAACTGATATTTATATAATTTATTATGAACCCATAATTAATTAAATAAAATTTTATCCGAAGAAAGGCCCGATTAAATTGCATCAAATCGCATCTAATTTTAACATATTAAATAAATTTAGATAGAAATCGAAATGATTTGATACATTTTTTTTTCCGAATTTTGTCCTCATCCAATTATATCTAATGTAATATAGTATATATAATATTATATAATGGCATATAATATGGTCTATAGTATTTAGGTATTTAGCGATATAACATTATATATGACATCATGCTAAATAATATATTCCGTATAAAGTAATATATGAAACATCTATCTTAACATCAATCGATATATATTTAAATGTTACTATGTTTTGGACCATATCAAACATTTTCTATAAAGCAAATGCTAGATTAATTTATATGTGGTCAGATGCGCCATCACATTTATCTGTATTGAGCTGTATAAAGCTATATATTTTTATATATTATTCTATTATATAAAATATGATTATGTATCAACGTTTTTACTCGGGATTTGTTCAAAATAATTTACTGTCATTTACCGCTTATTTTCGTATCATGAGTTCCACGATGCATCACAAATTGGCCGAGGGTTTTCAAATTTGATTTAATTTTTGTAAACACACAGTCCATGAAGACCATAACATATTTTTATTATAAAACGTAACTTTTTATTTATTATATTATATTAATAAGATGAAAAACATAAAAAATGTTTTTGGCTCGCTTTTTACTACTGCACCAAAAAGCATATATAAATATGTTTTTTTATAAAATTCTTTAATGGTGTGAGTGTAAAAAACAGATACATGAAAGAAAAACCAACCACTCACGCGTGTACACATGCGACCTATAATTTTTAAATATAGCCAGTGTTATCATATAGCCAGTTTAAAGTGCTTTTCCCAGTTTCTTGGGATGCTTAACATAGAATTGTCAAAGAAAACCCCGTTTTTATGAATTAATGTAGGTTTTAGAGCTTTCCATGTTGTGTTTCCAGCATATTTGTTCAATTTGCTATTTGTTTTGATAAACAAAACTGGCCTATTGTGGAATCAGGAAAAAACTAATTTAAAATTAAGATCATAATATGAAAATAATTATATTTGTTATTTAAACGTTTTTTTTAATGCTGTTTTTTCTTTGATTGCCATATAACAAATATAAAATAATAATATGACGATGACCAGCATTATAATGGCATATGTGACAATATTATGAAAAAGAAAAACGCGTGTAATTTGTAATCGAGAGATCAACGTTATTGTTCCGTTGCGTAGTTTTAAACAAAATTTTACAATTATTAAGGACTACACTTTGGACACTAATTATGCAAAGACCGTTGTAAATGTAGTTAAAAACTAATGATATTTCACTTGAAAAAAGGACAACTTACATTTCATTAAATTCATTTATTGTCATTTGTTTTTGACCGTTAATAAAATGAACCACAAATGTAGCAAAAAATTTACTAATGTTTGTTTTATTTTTTTTTTTATTAAAAACAAAAAACAGATCAAATGAATGTGGTTTGTTTTTTTTTTAAATGAACTACAAATGTAGTCAAAACTGAAATTTCGTAGACAAATTATTGCCTGTTCATATAAATACAAAGCTACTGTATTACTTCTCAAACAACAACAAATATTTATAGCAGAAGTTTCCTGTACGCTACAAATGGTCGTTTTTTGCCTCAATTACGTTTGAAAAGAAAACGTTATAAAACATGAATATATACACAGAAAACAGTTTTGAAGTTGTTACCGATTTTTTTGCCAACCGAATTTGTGTAATTCCACGTACTATCACTATTATTAAATTTTAATACCATTGTAACAACCGACATTTATTTACAAATTTTGAATTTTTATTGTAACAATTGAATATTTTATGTCTATGGACTATAACATTCTATAAATAGATTCACATGCGTTCATCAAAATTTAATTTATTACTAAAAAAATGATATGCCTCGAACTGGGCTCTAACCGGCGATCATCCGTTTGCCAGGCAAGTACTTTACCTCTAGCCTTAACCCAACTAATATATGTTTTTTTTCAAATTTCAACCTTTATATTTAAATATTTGTCTAAAAATAAGATATATTTTATTATAGTTACCAAAACTATTAAAATACTTTATACTATTTTAAAATTGGTAACGAAAACTTACACAAACAATTATCGATTTAACTGAGAATAATTTTCATTTTCATTGCACAATTAAAGGTCGAAAAAACATAATTTTTATTTTTTAATAAAAATTATATCAAACTTGTCTAAAAGACAAAGAACAGTCCAGTTTACTCTCCGTGTTTTGTTTATAAACGAAACAAAAAATAAAAAGAAGGAAAAAAAACGAAAACCGTGTATTAAAAATTCACTAGAGGTGGACCTTGCATATAACAAACAAGTTTTCAATTTTTTTTTTGATCAGTGGTAATAATCTTTAACTTCAAGCTCATATAATACATATTAGTTCTCATGTAGTGAGTAAACTAGTTTATATGAATGTTTGATGTTTGGCATGGGTTTGTTACCTCTTTCAAAACGTGTTCTGATAATGGGAACCTAGAAAATTTCCGAAATAAATCTATCAACACATTCCTGAAAGGGTCAAATAATAAATTTGAAAACAATATTTGTTAGGACAATATCGTAATATAGAAATATAGAGTATGGCCTTGAGTTTGAATAATTTTCATTTTCATTGCACAATTAAAGGTCGAAAAAATCATAATTTTTATTTTTTAATAAAAATTATATCAAATATTTTATTTAATATATAAAATAAAATCTCCGAAAAGTCGTTGGTTGTTGGTATTTAAGTGATATAGAAGATAAAATTTTTTCAATATTGATATAGAAAACCAATAGTTTGAATGATGTGACTGTGTTTTGGTTGATTTTATATATTTTCTCTTTACAATATAGTTTAATTATTCTGATGAAGAATTTTAAGAACTTAAAATTAAAATTATTGAATAATGATTACATATTGTTGGTTACAATAAAATTCCAACCAATTTATTCTCCGCGTGTAGAAGTAGTCTTTTTTATATTTTTAAATATTTTAAAAATGAGTCTAAAAAGGGCAGAAGTGATTTTGCAAATAAATTTTTGGAAACGCTTATGAAATGATGAAGACTATAAAATATTTGTCAGCAATTTTTATAAAACTCTTCGTCGTATTTATGAAAACTTCATAAATATGATAAATAATTCATGGCAAATGATTTATGAAAAATGTTCATTAATATGATGAGACTATTTTCCTGAAAGTAGATTTGCGGTGCAAATATATTCTAATTATAGTATGTTTGTCCAATTACCAGATTACTTACATAATTTCTTTTATATGATACATTTGCTTACAGTTGTAAAATGACAGGAAAGATTTTGAAACATATGAAAATTGTTTTATAAACCTTTTATAAACCTTTAAAAAACCGATTGTAATCGTTCAAATCAAAATAATCAATTTTCTAAAGACTAGCTCAAGTTTCTATGTGGTAGCACTTACCTAAATTTTATTTTACCCCAACTTTTTAAGATACTCTCCTTATCAGTAAAACAATATTTTATTTATCATTGCGACAATAGTAACTCATTAACAATTATAACTCATTTAACTTTTATTTTAAAATTTCATTAAGTTTAGAAGTGGTTTTTACCAATTTTTTCAAAATGATTATTTTTAAAAATAAATCCATACAAAATTAAAAAATACTGTTAGGTAATTATAGTTAACCCTACGAAGCGCATGTGGGACACGTCACCTCCTACGAATTTTATGAAAACAGTAAAAAGACAGACACAAAGTTTGAGGGCACTTACGCTTCTGGTTCCGGAAATATGTGGTCTTGAAAATCGGAAAAAACTATTAAAATGTACAAAGTAGTACTTACTTAACTGAAATCGCATTTAAAATGTTATTAAATTGAATTTAATTTGATAAACAACATTATTGTTATTTGGGAAGGTCACTATTCCTGACCTATAAGCCGGGAGGCTATATCTATGAAAACGACCTTTTTAAAAATTTAAAAAAATACATATTAAAGACAGTTTCCTACTCTACAATTGTGACAAATTTTAAAGTGTGGGTATTCTTCGATGCAGAGATATAAATCATATTTGTAAAGTTAGATATTTTACATGGAAATTAAAACTATGTAACAAAATGAGTCCCCAAGCCCACATTTATGCGGTTGAACAATGGGGTCAAAAATTACTCAGTTTTTTTGTTTTTTGCCTTTTGTTTCTCATATAACTTCCAAATAAACTATATATGAATTTGGTATCTAATGAAAAGTATTTTAAATGCACATTACCAGTATTAACTAGGACATCCGCGAATGCTCACATTTTCGTGGTATTCGAAAAAACACATAACACATTTAAGTGGGTCTTGTACTAGGAGGTATAGTTGGTTCAGTTCCAAACTCGATCCAAGTCCCAAAGTTCACAGGTGTGGGTTTTAACAAAACAATTTGGGAATTTTTGAGATTTTTAACGTGCAAGTCAAAAACATTTTTTATAATTATAAAACTTTTAAAGCTAATTTTAGATTTTAATAAAAAATTTTATGTAAATAAAATAAAAATAGTCTATATTATGAAACTTGATGAAAACAAAATTATAGTAAATACTTGATATGATTTTTAGAATAATTTAAAACATAAAATTTTAAACTAAACATAAATCATTTGACAGCTGACAAAATGGCCGAAAGTTCAAAAGTGTTGCCAACTTAAAGTTCTAAATCTGTATAAAAACAATCTTTATTTTAGATATGAAGTTTGAAACCCATACTGGCTATGTTTTGGCCATGGAGTTGCCACCCTGCGGCAAAATATAGTGCTTCGGGCAACTTAGTCTAAAATCCAAATGCTTACGAATATCTAATACAGAAAAAAAAAACGAGTAAGCTAAAACTTAATAGTGAACAATTGATAGTTTGGACCTGAACCGACTATACCTCCTAATACAAAACCTCCCTAAATTTATGTTTGAGCATTCCAAATAATTTTCAACAGATACCAAATTTATGTATAGTTTCATTGAACAAATATGAAATTGCAAAAAACAGAAAATGGGGTCATATTTGATCCCACTTTTTAACCCATAAATGTGAGATTGTGCAGCTAAAAATACAAGGGTCTCTTATTTTTTAGTTCGGAACTGACTCATCTCGTTACATAGTTTTAATTTCTTCACTGATAGAATTTTCTTTCATAGTATTAATAAAACGATTTCATTAAAATCGATTCATTGGTTTAATGAAAAATTTCATTAACTGAATGAAAATTCTTTAATATTGGTATTTTTTTCATTAACATTTTTTTATTATTTTTTCATAATTTCAAAAAAAAAATGCATTAAATCCATGAAAAATTTTGAAATTTTTTTTTAATAAAAATTTTGACTTGTAATAAGAAAAAAAAAATTTTTTCATCATTTTGAAATAAAAAAAAACTAAAAAATTTCTTGAAAACAGAAACAAAAACTTTGATATAAATATAAATATTTTTTTATTAAGTTTGCCTAGAGCTACCAGTTTTTGACGAATTTCAATAGTTGGTAACTAAATTCCAGGAAACAGATTCTCTAGGAAAACCGATATAGTTTTTGTTCAAAACGAGACCTTAATTGTTATCGTTTTGACGATGTTACACAAAAACGTTATGCTAAACGATAATAAATTTATGTTTTTTAACAACATTGTTAACAATATTTAACATTTTTATCTAATATGGTCGTAATTTAACTTACAGAATTCCAAGCCAGATCGATAAAAAATTACATATTTTGCACCGACATATAAAAGAATATGATATCTTTTAACATAAATTATAAAAAATATAGACAAAGATTGAATGTAAGAAAAACAGAAATTAAGTAAAATTGGTTTTTTGTTAGTTCAGCTTTTAATATTTTAATGCCTGTTAATTATATTTTAACGATTTTTCCAATCATTAAAGTTCTTAATATACATAACCTAAAAAAAGCAAAGTAATTAAAATATTTATTTTTTATGAATAAAACAAATTTTATTTTCAAAATTGTAATTTTCGATCAGAAATCTAATCAACTACTTTTCAAATTTTATATTTTTCGAATTCGTCAAAAATTATGAGCTTTAGCAAATTTATTGAGAAACAATAGAATTTTCCCCACTGTGGTGGGTGGCCCCGGGAAAACCTTCCTTGTTAGATTTCTTTTTTACATGTCATCCTATTCCAAGTAACGAAAATTTGCTGAATCAGGCTGAGTTTAATAAAAACCTGCCATCGCTTTTGCAGAACAGCCTGTGATGTTTACTTTCGAACTTTTCGCACTTGTTTTATAAAAATATTTTATAGATCCTATAAAGACCAGACCTTATAAATAATATCAACGAAAGATAATTTCTCAATAACCACCAAATTATTAATATGCTAAACTAATCATAAAAAGTGCAAATTATTAAATATCAACAAAAATATTTCATACACACTATGAATTTTATTCCTTAAGCACATGAAACTTTCATAACGATTATGCCAGGATTAATGAAAAAATTTCATATACTTTATGAAATTTTAATTGGGTCAATGAAACCAATCATTAAAATTGATTTAATGAAACACCTTTCATTGACTCAATGAA
Source organism: Delia radicum (assembly GCA_021234595.1). Lineage (NCBI taxonomy): Eukaryota > Metazoa > Arthropoda > Insecta > Diptera > Anthomyiidae > Delia > Delia radicum. The sequence continues at coordinate 145,393,794 of CM037852.1, forward strand.
ACGTTTCTTTTGGGACTTTTTTATGAAAAAATTCATTGGATTAATGAAGGAATTCATTAATACTACTAAACAAATTCCAGGTCGGATCTGAGGAATTCGTTGGCTTAGAATATTTATTTATAAGAGAAATAAATATTTTACGAACACTTGCTTGTACGTATAGCTTGTTGTTCACTATGTAAACAGACGGGCGTTTACTTACACAAAAATTGCCGACAAAGGAAAACAGTAGGGTTTTTTTTTCGGTAAACGTTATAATAAATGTTTATTAAATTCAGCAATTTTTATAAAATTAAATTTAGTTTTTTTTCACGATTACGTTTTCGGTAATACGACGACTGATGTAACTTTGATGGCGGTTGTTAGCGAACTGTGTCGGCTACCTGGAAGGACAACTGGAGGTACCAAAACTCCATGTCAACCATCCAGGCAACCATTCACAATAAGCAACCGATCAAAGTTACAACAGCCAGTGGGTCGCAATCGTTGGGATTATGGGTCCATATCGATAAGGTCCTCATCGAAATCCTCATCTTCGACCGGGGCCTGAACATGCCGCCCCCCTTGCACGGGTGCAACATTGAGAGAGTTGCTCAGGCGATTTATTGAGGCGACCATCTGACGAAGCAGTTCATGGGTAGTAGCCTGACCGTCGGCTTGTTGCTGCAATTGTCGTTCTATCGTTGAGCCCCTGTTTTGACGACGACGAAGAGCCTGCGACGAGTTTGGTCGGACGACAGCTAGCCGGGTATCATCTCGAACCGCAGGGCGACGTGACTGTTGTTGCTGTTGAGATTGTGGCCGTTGGCGTGACGGCGGCACTCTGGTAGGTACCCTTCGGTTCTGAGGAGGATTTGTAAGCCGATCCTGCACCGAGCATCGCTGAGCTCGTGTTCTCCCCACAGACTTAATTTTTGCCTTAGTTTCTGGGTGCAGCATTGTATGGTGCAAATCGCCACACCGGATACAGGTTCCCATTGAAGTACACCCCCCCCGCGGTGTGAGACCTGCTGAAGCAAATGCTGCAGTACCTGTGCACACGCACTGCATATGCTCGTTGAGAGATGGTATAGGCTTTAAAAATAGGGCAAAACCGTAGGGGATGATATTTAAAACAGAGAAGGCAGCGTCGGGGTTCGTCAATTGGATCCATTCTTAATCTAAGAAAAGAAGAAAAAAATAAAAAAAGGAAAGAAAACAAAGACGGAATAAGTATAAAACAAAGTAAAGAGATTTCGTAAGAATACGAGAGCGAGAACTACTTAGCATGTATGTACTGGCAGCCAGCATAGTTTAACTATGGGTCGGGTGGTCAAACCTGATTGAGTACGAATATCAGCAGTTCGGACACGGAGATCGCGTCCTCTATGAACAGCTTCGATACGCCCCAAGCTCCACTCATTTGGAGAAAGTTGTTCGTCCTTGATAATAACGAAGTCATCAACCTGCAACTCTCGTTGTGGATGCTGCCATTTATATCGTTTGTGTAGTTCTTGTAAATATTCAGTCTTCCATCTTTGGGCAAATCGGTGGTGCAAAGCCTTGAGCTTTTCCCACCGGTTATGGAATGAAATATTGGGATCATTGATGGGCATTTCCGGTGTAAACACAAGAGGAGCACCTCGAAGAAAATGACCTGGGGTAAGGGCTTGCAGGTCTCCCGGATCCTCTGACATAGGCGATAGCGGCCTGGAGTTCAGAACTCCCTCAATCCTTACTAAAAGAGTAGAAAATTCTTCATAGTTAAATTTCTGATTACCTACAACCTTACGGAAATGTGCTTTGAAACTTTTGACTCCAGCTTCCCATAAACCTCCCATGTGAGGGGCGCTAGGTGGAATGAACTTCCACTCGAACCCGTGAATAGCGTATTTTTCCACGATGTCCTTCGACGACTCTCTCAGAAACAATTGGTATTGTGCGAGAAGCTCCTTACTAGCCCCTACGAAATTCGTCCCATTGTCAGACATCATACGCTTTGGGAGACCCCTCCTACCAACAAACCTGGTAAAAGCGGAGAGAAACGCTTCAGAGGACAAACTAGAGCATGCTTCCAGATGAATAGCACGTGTAGCAAAGCATACAAAAACGCAGGCGTAACCTTTAGTGTACGGTGAATTTCGCAGGGTACCAGCCTTAACCTGAAATGGTCCAGCAAAATCAACCCCAGCAAATGTAAAAGGCAAAGAGAAAGAAGAGCGTTCCACTGGTAAGGCCGACATAATTTGCGATAAAACACGCTGCTTGTAGCGGACGCAGGTAAGGCACCCAGTGATGCACTTCTTCACCGCCCTTTTCAAATAGGGAATGTAAAATTGGCATCGTACCATATTCATCATAAGAGAAACGTCAGCATGCATAAGATTTATATGAATAAAACTAAGCAGCAGTTCACAAAAATTCGACTCGCGAGGAATAATGATAGGACATCGCTCGTTATAAGCCAAGTCCGAGTTCACTAATCGACCATTTACTCTAAGAATCCCCTGATCATCGATAAATGGGTTGAGAGTAATCAGCGAGCTTTTCTTCGAAATAAGCCTGGAATTAGATAAATCATCTAACTCTCTCGAATAGTAGGCCCTTTGAGTCAATCTAATCAAAACTAGTTTCGCCTTATTAAGTTCAACATGGGACAAAGAGGATGATTTGGGGTCGAAATCGGATCCAATCCGTTTTAAGGTAATCCTCGAAAAACGGATTATGTATGATATAACCCGAAGGGCTCTATGGTACGTAGTAAATCGATTGATAATGTAGAACTCATCGCCCGTTTCCCTTTTCAATCGATCCTTTTGACACCTTGAAGGGGGGGTAGGAATCGTCACCCACAGCATTACACGACGGACTTGTGTCCTGCGTAGACAATGTAAGGTGACACGCGGTTGTGAAGGTCGGTACAGCTCGTCTACGTTCCTCCAGCGGAGCTGAAGTTGGTGGTTCGGATTGGGGCCAATTGTCCTGAGAATTTAGCAGCCACATTGGTCCGTGCCACCACAATGAGTTCTTAATCAAATCCTGGGGTTTAAAAACTCTAGTTCCGAGGTCCGCAGGATTATCGCCACTTGAAACGTGCCGCCAGTTGGCATTGCCGACATTTTCAATAATCTTTGTGGTACGGTTGGCAACGTAAGTTTTCCACGAAGATGGATGCTTCTGAAGCCAAGCCAAAACAATTGTCGAGTCAGTCCACAAATGCAGGGAAAAATCGGGCATCGTAAGACTAGAAACCACATGCTTAACAAGTTTCGAAAGAAGAACTGCACCGCATAACTCCAAGCGAGGAAGGCTAAGCTTTTGCAGCGGAGCTACTTTGCTCTTAGCCACCAATAAATGCGAAAACCTGCCGGTGGTAGTTTCTGATCTAATATATATGGTGGCACAGTATGCCCTTTCCGAAGCGTCACAGAACCCATGTATTTGGGTGCGATTCTCAGGATGAAAATTAATCCAGCGGGGAATCCTTATAGCCTCAATATGCCGAAGATCCTCAATAAATTCATTCCATCTGATAACCGTTTGCAGCTTTACAGCATCATCCCAATCCACGCCATCCTGCCATAGTTCTTGGAGAAGCATTTTTGCCTGAACTATTATAGGCGTAAGCCATCCTGCGGGGTCAAAAAGTTTAGCGACCGACGATAAAATATGTCTTTTAGTCACTACGCCGACAACTGCTATCGGATCAACATTATATGAAAAAGTGTCACTTAGCGCGTTCCAACGAATACCGAGGGTCTTCGTTGAGCTAGAATCATCAAATTTCAAAAAATCAGAGTTCAATAGGTTTTCCTGAGGAACATGAACCAACAATTCCGGATGGTTTGCCGTTATCTTTCTAAGTGGAAACCCAGCTGAACCAAGCACATCGCAAAGCTGTTTTTGCGCTTCCACGGCGGAAGCTATCGTATGACCACCTGATAAAATGTCATCAACATACGTTTCCCTTTTTATTATTCTTGAAGACAATGGATTCTCCGCTTCCGAGTCATCTGCCAATCGCATAAGAGTACGGATGGCCAAATAAGGCGCGCAGTTGACGCCGAAAGTGACTGTTGACAATTCATAATCTTCCAGCTTGCCAGAGGCAGGGTCGCGAAACAAAATGCGCTGATACGGCCTATCCGCTTCGTGTATCACTATCTGACGGTACATCTTTTCAATGTCCCCGTTAAACACGTACCTATAAGTTCTCCAATTCAATATAATAGTCATCAAGTCGGACTGAAGAACTGGCCCTCTATACAAAACGTCATTTAGAGAAAAAGAGCTTTTTGTCTTACGAGAACCGTTAAACACAACGCGAACCTTTGTCGAAGCACTTTCTGGTCGAAAAACTGCATGATGTGGTAAATAGTATGAAAAATACTTCCCATCGTTGCATATTTCTTCAGATTCAGATAACTGCATGTGACCCAAATCGACATACTCTCTTAAAATGTTTCCATACGTTGTGTGTAGCTCTGGACTTTTCTCCAATTTTGATTCCATATGCAGATACTGCATTTTTGCTGCATACCGAGACGACGCCAAATATATGGATTGCGGAAAGTCCTGCCTAAACGGAAGTCTAACAACATATCTACCATCAACTCTTCTATAAGTGGTCCGTTCATACAGTTCCTCACAAAACTTCTCCTCCTCAGATTGGACATGGACAAGTGGAACCTCCTCTGTTTCCCAAAATCTCTTAAGCTGCGAACTTATCTCGTCCGAACCAGCCTTTTCCTCAGTGGTATCAATGGCGACTAACGAAACTGATTTTACCTCAAGAGGACCGTAGATAAACCACCCATACACTGATTCCCTGGCAGTCATATTCCCCAGAACATTACTACGTGTTCCATCTCGTAAAATAAATGGAATAATATCGCAGCCTAGTACCATATCAACTTGAGATGCGATCAAAAAATTTGGATCTGCCAATTTTAAATCACTAATCTCTGTTAGATCAGGATTATAAATCGTACTTGACGGCATTAAGCTAGTCAGGCGCGGAAGAACAATCGCTTTTGCGTTAAGCTCGAAATTCATTTTATCTGAATATAATGTGATATCGCATGTTCTTGTGGCATTGGCGACTACCGTTTCAGCTAGGCCACTTATCCTAAAATTGGCCGGTTGTGTTACCAAATTTAGTCTTCTTCGAATTTTATCCGCTACGTACGACCGTTTCGCTCCTGAATCTATCATTGCCCTAACTGAAAATACTTCACCTAAATGTTTGAGCTGAACCATAGCAGTTGGCAACAATGTGTCACCACTATTGACCGACAAATGGATTTGCGTATCTGTTCCACCAGATCCAGAAAACGAGGGCCTTTCCTGATCGGAATTATCCGTGACCTGCATAGACTCCGTATAAAAAGAATTCACATTCTGCCTTTCACTTGAGTTGACTTTTTTCCCACCATGAGAATTGTTCTGATTCACGTGAAGCAAACTATGATGCCTGTTCTTACACTGAGTGCATCGAAAAACGCTCTTGCATTCCTTGCTTTGATGTGACCATGAAAGGCAGTTACTGCAAATATTATTTTTTTGAACGTATTCAGTGCGTTGTTTAACGGAAAAATCTGAAAATTTAGGACAAATGCGCAGATTATGGTGCTCGTTGCACAGTTTACACTTTGGACCCTTGTTACCAACTCCTGACCCCTGATTACCACTCGCTCTAAAAACACGATTAGCATCATTTTGTACAGGCACATTACCGATATGTGTAGCGGAGCTACTGCTACTGCAACCACTTTCAAGCTGTTCCTTCTGATTGCGATGGCCCGTTATTCTTTCGACCACTTGACAACGATTAGCTAGAAAGATCTCCATTTGCTTCCAGGTCGGAATTCGAGTGTATGACTGAAATGATTGCTCCCAAGCAGTTAAGGTTTCCAAAGGCAGTTTAGTGGTACAAAGATGTATTAATATCGGATCCCATTGATCATATTCCTGACCAAGGGTAGATAAAATCGATAAACAATCACAAATGGACGATCTTATCCTATCTAAATCATCACTGGTTTCATATTTAGCGGGTTCTATATCAAACAAAGCCTTAACTTGCATTTCGATCAAAATCCTTTTATTTTCAAACCTAGACTGCAAAGCGTTATAAGCAACCATGTAGGTCTTTTCGGAGACCGGAATTCCGTGTATAATTGCTGCAGCTTTTTTCGTGGTTTTCGACACTAAGTGTAAATATTTCTCAATCGTTGAAACTCTAGGATTATTATGATAAAGAACATTAAACAAATCCCTAAATGCCGGCCAATCCTCAAGAGTACCATCAAAAGTCTTGATCTCGCACGCGGGAACTCTGATACCGACATCCGACATGTCATATGTATTATTATTACTCGGATAAAAAGTGGAATTATTAACAGAAGATGAATGAGAAGGACAGACATTGGTCGAACTTCTTGCCTGTTTCAAAGTGTCATTCATATTTGCCTTTGTCACCTGATACTTCTCCCTGCACTCTCGAAACCTAGTCTTTGCTAACTCTTTAAATTGCGTGGATATCACTACTTCATCGGTACTATACACGGCTTCATATGCTGCACGAACCGACTTCCAATCTTCCTCCAAACATTCTAGTTTTGCTTCCACTAAAGACTCGGTCAGGTCCTCCAGCTGTAACCCAGCATAGCTTTCACATTCATCGAACAAATTATCTGATTCGACAACGAATTTAGAATGAACCTGGCTACCCATATTTCTATTTAATTCAATTAAAAACGAATGAAGTCCTAGAAAATAATATCAGCCCTGAAAAAAAATAACGAATTTCAAACCAAGCTCGAAAATTTTCGCATCAAATACAATAGGATCGGTAGAGATCCAGTAGAGTTTAGAGGAGATATAACCTTAACACAATTGTCGCAAATTAAATCCACAAATCAAAAAAAAAACAGGTGTAAATTTGGAAAAATTTGTAATTCAAATTGTTTGTTCCGAATTAACTGAATGAATAACCCCAATTCGTGAAATTGCTAAGAGTCAGCAATTAAAAATCACGATTTGTATAAGAATCAGTTAATTAAAACAAAATTGTCGCTATAAATTAGTAATAAAAAATCAAACGACCGATGAAATCTTGTTTAAAATCAGTAAAATTGCCAAGATTCAGCAATTTAATTTAACGATTTTTTTTTTTCCTCAAGTTAAAAATTAAAAGAATTGCTATAAATCAATTCCTAATCAAATTTGGTGTAAAAATAGTGAATTGCCAAGAGTCAGCAATTGAAATCACTGATTTCCTGTTAAAACCAAATTTTTATTAAGATCTTGAATCAAGTATTTTAGTTTAGCTGAGCTAAAAATTGTTAAACTGCTAAGAGTCAGCAATTAAAACAATTATATATCCTCTTCGTTCGTTTGAATCAATTCTAAAATAACAAATTGCTAAGAGATTGCAAAAAGAATTGAATTTCCGTTCAAATAGGACAAAATTGTGAAATTTCTAAGTGTTAGAAACTAAATTTCATATTTAGAGTAGCCGATAATCGGTAATAAGGTTGTCACTCGAATTAAAATTATTCGATTAATCGAACGAACAAAAAGAAACTTCGCACGAACGTTTCTTGAACATACGATTTTCGAATAACGAATAATTCGACAAACTTTTACGACTAATCGAATAAAAACGAAAAGTCACAAAAAATTACTTCTTTTTAAAGTTCTTCCTTTCCTTTTCCCTTAGAAAACTGAAAAATTTTTTTAATTATAGTTTTTCAAGATATTGAAATTAAAAAAAGTTTAACAGTTTAAACCTAAAAGCTGTTTGTGTAGCGATCAGTAGAATTGTTTCTAACTACAATTACCCTTCTAGCAATTTAAACTGAAATCGCAGTCGTTTTTACTGCCAAAACTCATTAATATTCGAAATTATACGCTATTTTAGAAAGTACTTTCCTTTATTCGCTTGATCGTTCGATCAGAAATTGTTTGCTCGTTTATTTGAACAAACTAAAACTCGAATAATTGACAACCCTAATCGGTAAGATGCAATATTTTCCAAAATTGCTAACTTTATTTTCTGTGCAAATTAAGTATTTCATAAATTTTATCTATAATTGATCAATATGCATTTAGCGAGCCTTTAAACAGAACTTTTAAGTAATTATGAGTAAAATGCTTACGCCTTTTTTCTCAAACGTTTGATGCTTTCGAACTAGTTGTCATGAGATGACAGCTTTGAAGAATTGAATTAAAAGTTTTAACGCTGAAACATTAAAATTTTAATATTATATTGATTTCCAAATTCTTAGCTACGGGATAGCTATGTTTGTTGTCACGAGATAACAACTTTTTAAATTCAGAATTTTCTTACCACTGTGCAGTAAGTAAAATCAAATAATTTCCCCATATACATTCCCAGGAAACAAAAAAATAAAGTTTCAATATCTTGAACTCGTTTGATGTAGGCGAAAAAAGTTATATTGCGAAGAGACAGCATTTGAAATAACTTTTTTTTTTTCGAAAACAAAATAAAACTAGTGACTGTAAATAAAATTACAAATTACGTACTTTTCTACTAAAACTCAGTGAAATTGCTAAGGGTCAGCAATATTAATTCACCTTTTTCCTTTTTAGTCACTTTTTAATGAATTATTGTTCTCAACAAGAGCACTTCTTAATCTTTATTTTAAATTTCATTAATACTCACGTATTTTCTAAAATATTGCATTCCAACCTGTTTTCGTTCTGTTAAAATTTTTTGAGGCAGTGTAAACCCGTAATACAACTCAACACTTTTATATCTGTTGTTGTAGTTGATATTCGCTATGAAATATTTAGTTTCTTTATGGATGTATTTCTTCCTTTTTTTTTAACACTTTGCCTGTTTAATTATAAATATATAATTTTTTCTTTTTAGCAAGAGGATTTTCACCTGTTTTTCAATTATGTTATTTTGTTTGTCAGAACAAATATAACAAACTCACAAACACTCTGGCCTTTAACTAAGACTTTTAATTTTGCTTTTTTTTTTTTTTTTTTACACAGTGTGATCGCGTTACTTAACAACCGAATATAGCCAATTGCTAAATCTCGTTTACAATCAGTAATCGCTAATTCCCAATTTATTTATTTAAATATTTTATGTTTCTTAAAAACCCAGAAACTCGATTGTTTACAAAATGTAAACAAACAGACGGCACAAAAGAGAATGTTAAAAAAAAGAAGAACATATGATGTTCAGTGTTCAATAACAGTGTTGCCACATCGAAAGTACACAGTGGTGTTTGAAAAAGGTATTAAATTACCCAAACTTGTTCAAAAAGTATTAAACACTATTACCACTATTAAACACTATTACCACTTTTATCAATTATTCTCTTATTTAATACCAATAAATAAAATATTATCAAATTGTAAATTTTATTTATTAAATTTTTTTTCCAATTTAAGCAGATCACTAGTTCACTTCTTGAAGGACCATAAACAAATTCCAGGTCGGATCTGAGGAATTCGTTGGCTTAGAATATTTATTTATAAGAGAAATAAATATTTTACGAACACTTGCTTGTACGTATAGCTTGTTGTTCACTATGTAAACAGACGGGCGTTTACTTACACAAAAATTGCCGACAAAGGAAAACAGTAGGGTTTTTTTTTCGGTAAACGTTATAATAAATGTTTATTAAATTCAGCAATTTTTATAAAATTAAATTTAGTTTTTTTCACGATTACGTTTTCGGTAATACGACGACTGATGTAACTTTGATGGCGGTTGTTAGCGAACTGTGTCGGCTACCTGGAAGGACAACTGGAGGTACCAAAACTCCATGTCAACCATCCAGGCAACCATTCACAATAAGCAACCGATCAAAGTTACAACAGCCAGTGGGTCGCAATCGTTGGGATTATGGGTCCATATCGATAAGGTCCTCATCGAAATCCTCATCTTCGACCGGGGCCTGAACAACTACGCACAAATTTCTATCAGTGTTTGTAAAATATCTACCGTTACTTATATCTCTGGATCCAAAAATACCTCCACTTTGAAATTTGTTACAACTGTAGAGAAGGAAACAATCTTTAACATGTAATTGTTTTAAATGCCGTTTTCAAATAAATATACTCCCGACTTTTAGGTAAAGTAAAGTGACATTCCACCTTTTGAAATATAAAGTCATGCTGTATATTAAATGTAATTAAATAACCTTTCAAATGCGGCCTTGATGACTTTCATACCTATAACACTTTTCAATAAAATGACAATTAACTTTGTACATTTTTATAGCTTTTTTCCGATTTTCAAGACCACATATTTTCGGATCCAGAAGAGTTCTCTTTTATACTTTATAGCTACCAAAATCCAGCAATTTTAGAAACAGTGCTGTCAAAGAAAGTTATATTTTACATTGAAAGGAGATGGTTGAACCCATATAGAAGTATAACTGTAACTTAAATTAAAACATTGTTTTAAAATTTAAGATTATAATTTTTGTAGGGGTTTTTATGTGGAAGTGTTTTTAATAAAAGTTCTGGGGTTTGAGTATTATCTTAGCACTCCTGCCGATTTTATACGAGCATTGAAATGCCCTGTTCAATAAGAGAATTAAGAGACGTTATTATTTAGTCTGTTAAAGTAATTCTAAAAAATATATTTAAATCCAAAGTTTATATACAAATATTATGTCTAGTTAGCATAATTTCATAAAATCAATTAAACATTGATTAACAATAACAAAGTTAACACACTTTATGGAATTTTGCTTATACTTACAAATAATAATAATGCTATAATAAGAGTACAGTGGTGAACATAAGTATTCACACACTACACCCTCACCCTTTTAGTTTTGGGTATTATTAAAAATAAATAAAATGTGTTCTATGTTTATACATTTTTCTTTTCCATCTTTTTTTTTTTTTTTGTATACTTCTGTATCATACTTTAATTAAAATATGTGTGGGTTACTATTACACATTATATGTACAAATATATTCTGAATTAAAGCAAATAATATTTTGCTTTCATAAGCAAAAGCTTTTTTTTAAAATTTCAAGTTCATTAAACTACATATTATAAAGATATTTTGCTAAAGTAATGTATTGTGTGTTTGTCTTTTCTCTTTTTTTTTTTTGTATACCTTTGTATCATATTATAACTAAGGTATTTACGGGTTCCTATTATCTACATATTATAAGTAAAAAATATTTTGAATTAAAACAAATAATATATTGTTTTCATAAACAAAAATTTAAAAATACAATAAGTTCATTTAACTATATATTATGACATTTTGCTTGAATAATGTATTGTGTTTCGGAAGTTCAATAAACCTATATTAGAAAATTTGTATAAAACTGATTTCCATTAATTATTAAATTTTTTCAACATATTTTTATGTAGTGATTTCACTTTTGCATTATCAATTTCTATCAGAACATTTAAATCATCAATATCCAATATTTTGTATGGGCCTTTATATGGAGGTTCATGTTTTCTTCTATTCTCTACTTTAACTAAAACTAAATCTCCTACTCTGAGTTCAACACTGTGTCGTTGCTCCTCAGATTTCAATCTTCTCTTTCTCTTCACTTCTAAAATTATCTCCCGTGCCCTACGTAATGAAAAATGCAATCTAGTCCTTAGTTCATTTACATAACTATCAAGATCATAAAATTTTCTAGAAATTTCCAACTCGTCACCTGGTAACTGAGGAAGTTTACCAAATACTAATTCATACGGGGAATATTCCGTATCAACGTGAGGGGTTGTGTTATAAGCAAAAGTAAAGTACGGTATCCAATTATGCCAATCATTTTTTTTTTTTTTTTTTTTATTAATTAATAATCATATAATTACAAATTATATACTATTACCCTAACCGAGCACTAGCTACTATGGCCTTCGGCGCGTTATAGCGAAAACAGACCAGTGCCTCTGGTGGGAATCGAACCCACGACCCCCGCACTGATAAGCCAGCACGCTACCAACTAACCTACCGGGGCGCACGTGCCAATCATTATCTTCCACAAAGTTTAGGAAGTATTCGTTAAGAACTCGATGATTGCGCTCTACTGTTCCCAATGTCTCGTGATGGTAAGGTGTTGAGAAATTCTGTTTTATTTTTAATAATTCACAAATCTCTCTCATTAACTCATTTGTAAACTCAGTTCCTCTATCGGTTTTGAGAACTTTAAATAATCCATATTTAAGAATGACTTGTTCCACTAATGTTTTTGCTATTGATTTAGCGTTTTTGACCTCAATAGGATGTGCTATAACATATTTCGTTAATTCGCACTGCATGGTCAGTATATATCTAAAATGTTCCGATGGTCTCAGTGGACCAACTGTGTCCATTGTAATAATCTCGAAACTATTTGATGGCGTATCTGTCATAGTAAAAGGTTCTTTGTTATGTCTAACTTGTTTATTCTTTTGACATGGTTCACACATATTTATGTATTTCTTAACCATTTTGCTCATGTTTTTCCATATGTATCTTTGTTTTAGTTTAGATATTGTTTTTCTGATTCCAAAGTGACCACTATGAGGTGTATTATGGAATTCCTCAATTAACTTATATTGTCTTGTTATGTCTTCAATCCTCTTTGGTTGTTTGTATAATATTATATCGATGTCATTATTTTTGAGTTTGTTATATTTTTCTTTCAATTCTTCGGCTTTGATATAATTAAAAATTTCATCATCATCATATAGTACGTACTTTTTATATTTTAATTTTTGTAATTTTAATATAAGTTTCTCCATAAATGTTTCTGAAAACATAGGATTTTCACTTCTATTACATATTACGATTGTAATTTTATCATTTAATGTTTGCTGCAGTCTTTTATTATAGATAAATTTTAATCTTTGAAGCTTCTTTGTATCATTAATCGACGTGCAATCCCACATGTGGAGGTGATCAGTCTTCCTTTGAGATGTGCAGTTTTCATTATTTCGAATATTTAATTTATCTGTTTTTTGGTTAACCATGCTACGTGTAATTGCCAAAGTTCTTTTTTGTTTTTCATCGATTTGTGGAGGTATCATATTCTTTAGTATATTTGAGTCTAATTCTATACGTGACAATGCGTCAGCGTTTGTGTTATTAGAACCCTTTTTATAGATTATGTCAAAATCATAATCAGCTAATTCTAGCCGAATTCTAGTCAATTTGGAAGATGGGTTTTTGTGAGAAAATAATGCTATTAGTGGTCTGTGGTCAGTGACCACGATGAATTTCCTTCCATAAAGGTAAGGTCGAAAAAATTGAATACCAAAAAAAAATCCCAGTAATTCTTTTTCTATTACCGATTTGTTCTTCTCATGCTTGTTTAAAGATCTACTAGCATATGATATGGGTAAATCATTTCCAATTTCCCCTTGTGATAATATAGCACCTAACGCTGTTCCTGATGCGTCAGTTGTGAGAATAAATGGTTTCTCAAAGTCCGGATACATTAATATCGGAGGATTCATTAGTTTTGTTCGTAATTTATCGAATGCTGTCTGACACTCAATTGTCCAATCAAAAATTGCATTTTTCTTCAGAAGTGCGTTTAAGCATGTTGTTATGTTCGAAAAATTTTCAATAAATCGTCTATAGTAATTACAGAACGCAATGAATCGTCTTACTTCATCCGCATTCTTCGGAATAGGATATCTTTCAATCGCATTATATTTTGATGGGTCTGGTTTTATGCCGTCTTTTGTTATTAGGTGTCCTAGATACACTACTTCTGGTCTTAGAAAGCAACATTTTTCCGGATTCAACTTCAAATTGTACTTTTGAAGCCTTTCAAATACTTTAACAAGATTATCGTTATGATGCTTTAAATTACAACCAAAAACAATAACATCGTCTACATATAGAAATGCTTCCGATTCCAAGCCAGTTAAGGCTATAGTTAACATTCTCTGAAAGCTGTTGGATGATATTTTCAATCCAAATGGTAATCTAGTGTATTGATAATGTCCACCAGGTGTGGAGAAAGCTGTCATTGGTCTGGAATCTTCATGGAGGCTTATTTGGTGAAATGAACTGGTCATGTCCAAGGTGGAGAAATATTTCGCTCTTCCCAATTTATCCAATATATCGTCCAGTCTTGTCAATGGGAATTTATCGTTCACAATCTTGTCGTTTAATTTTCTAAAATCAACTACTAATCGCCATTTTCTTATATCATCTTGACCCTTTTTCGGTACTAATAATAAAGGTGCATTATATGGACTATTAGATGGTTCGATAATGTTGTCATTCAATAATTTTCCAACTTGATCATTGATTTCGTATGTGTGAGTCTGTGGTAAACGATAGTTCTTTATATAAACTGGTGTGTCATCATGCAATTTGATCTTTTGCTGGTAAAAATTGTTTACTGTTAACCGTTCTCCCTCTAAATGAAATATTGATTGATATCTTCTCACTATTTTCATTATTTCATTTTGATCGACATTATTAATTCCTTTAAGATTTATTGTATTTAATAATTTCGCAAATCGTTCCTTGGAAAAATATTCGGTGCTCTTTTTTCTTGATTCAACAATGTCATATTTCCTTAGTGGAATTGTGTTGACTTTAAGATCTGATATGTGTGCCGAGTATTCTAGAGTATTTAATAGTTTGACGTGACAATTGCCATTTTTGGGTATTATTGTATTGGCTATAAAGATTCCTTTCTTTACTTCATGGCTACATATGACTTTGTCTTCTATGACTTTCATATTAATAGGTAGAATTATTTCGCTTCTTGGTGGTACAATAATGTTATTAATTCTCATAGCGCTGTTCTCTATAGGAAGAATTATCTTCTCACCGTTTATGTTGAAACTTAATGTACATGTGTCATAATCTATAATGCAGTTATTTTTACGTAAAAAATCCTTTCCCAATATTCCGTCAGTATTAATTGGAAAATCCATTGAAACTAATTGAATTTTATGTTCTATTACGTTATTCTCTAATAAAATTGTGATATTAGTAGAACCAATAGACTCTATTTCTAGGTCAGCAATACCAATTAAATTGCAAAAATCATCTCTATTTTCCGTATGGTTTGGTAGCTTATCTTCCTTGCATAGTGATATGTCTGCTCCCGTGTCTATTAAAAATGTTAATTTCTCACGGACAGATTTGATCGACAAATAAACAAAATTGTCGATTTTATTGTTGATTGTATATACTCTTAGTTTTCCCCTTCCAGATATCCGTTTTGGATTTCTGGGGTCTCCTCGTTTCCCTGTTCATTTATTATTCTAATATTATGATTGTCATGATTGCTGCGTCGACGATTGTTATTATGGTTGTTATTACGACTATTATTATTATTATTATTATTACGATTATTATTATGATTTGTACGACTATCATTATTACCATTACGATTATTATAATGTTTCTTATTATGATCATTATTATAGTTGCTGTTATGATTATTATTATGATTGTTATTTTTGTTACGATTCCCGCTATTTCCGTTATTATTTTTTTTTATATTTATTATTATAGTTATTGCCCTTTGTGTAATATACTTTGGCCGTGTTGGATTGCGATACTATTCTTTCCTGAGTACAGGCAATATCATAAGCTTGTGCTAGCGTTTTCGGTTGTGCAGCTATTACTGCAATTCTTATGTTGTCGTATAAACCTTCCTGGAATATTTGAAGTGCAAAATTTTCATTCATCATCTTTATAGTATTACGCGATATATCATTCAAATTCTCGCCTAGATCTGTGATCTGTACTAACGATAATTCCGCAATTAATGAAACTAATTTACTTCTGTAATTAAAAACACTACCCTTTTGCCTAAAACTTCTAATCTCTGCACTAATACTACTAGCTGTTTTCGTAGATTTGAAATTCCTAGCCAATGAGGACTTCAGTGTCTCATATGAAGTTGGCACAGTCTCTGTCATAAGGATGTCCCTAACCTTATCATTTAATTTCACCGCCATAACATATTTAATCAACTTCTCTTTTCCTACCTCATTCATCTCCGAGTAAACAAAATCGACCATTGAAAGGAATGCGTCTAGATGTTTAGGTTCACCGTCGAAGACCGGAATAGTGTCCGAGGCTTGCTTCGCATTAAAATTCGACATTTTCGAATCGGACTCTAAAATTTCCTCTGAATCCGAGGGCATATCCCCGCTATGTTCCCGTAATAGCCGTAGTGCCGTTCGCTTAAGTTCCCTAAATTCTATAATCTTCTCGTCCCTAGCTGGATTCGACAAGTGCTTGACCAAATTACCGAATTTGTGACTGAGTTGACTAACTAATTCTAATTTTTCTGCTATGGTTTCCCTTGTATATTTTCTATTCTTCGATTTTCTAGCGTTTTCAATTAACTGTTGGAGTTCCCTTAAAATTTGCTCCATAGATGATTAAATATTCCCATAAAAATTGTTATTATTCTTTTTTTTCTATTTTCTTTCAAACAAAAGGAAATCTGTTCTGTTCTGTTCTGTTTTTTTTTTTTTTTTTTTTTTTTTTTTTTTATTCCACTTTATATTATATAAATTTATTACATTCCGTGTTAAAAAAAATAAATTATTCAAACATTTTGTACAGAATTATTTGCAACTTGTTTTTTTATATAATTTTTCAACAATTTCCATAAGGCTACAATTATAAGTACAATTAACAAAATTGTTATTACTTCTAAGCTTAAAGTAATTTTATTGTCATTAATGGCATATGCCTGGGCATTTCCCTCAATTTTTGCATCAGCTATACCCATTTTTGGTTCCAATATATACCTGCTGTTGTTGGTTATATAAAATTCATGTTGGTGCATTAATGTTTCCAACCTTTCAGTCTTAATTGTTTGAGTTGGTTTATAAGTCCCTTCTTCTGCAGACCAGAGCTTATATTTATAATCCGTTGAAGTTCTTGGCACTCTGTCTGGAACTATCGTTTTCTGCCTCCTCTTTTTTTTTTGCTTAAATGTGGTATCCTTTACGGATTCCCTAAATTTTTGGAGTTGTTCTCTGTATTTTTCCTGTGATTTTCTGTATTGTTCTATGGTTATGGGTTTTGGACCCGCATTTATTGGTGTTGGAATGTATTTAGGTGGGTTAACATCCACTGAAGATGAAAGAACATATTCTTGGGGGTTCGCATCCACTGAAGATGTAGGAACGTATTCAAATTGAGTGGCAAGTTGTTCCCATTTTTTAAAAATTTTATCTATGTCTTCCTTAGAAGTCATTTAATTAATAATTTTTATCCAGAATTAGATTGGCAAGTTGTTCCCATTTTAAAAATTTTATCTATGTCTTCCTTAGAAGTCATTTAATTAATAATTTTTATCCAGAATTAGATTGGCAAGTTGTTCCCATTTTTTAAAAATTTTATCTATGTCTTCCTTAGAAGTCATTTAATTAATAATTTTTATCCAGAATTAGATTGGCAGGATCGCCATGTAGGGGTTTTTATGTGGAAGTGTTTTTAATAAAAGTTCTGGGGTTTGAGTATTATCTTAGCACTCCTGCCGATTTTATACGAGCATTAAAATGCCCTGTTCAATAAGAGAATTAAGAGACGTTATTATTTAGTCTGTTAAAGTAATTCTAAAAATATATTTAAAATCCAAAGTTTATATACAAATATTATGTCTAGTTAGCATAATTCCATAAAATCAATTAAACATTGATTAACAATAACAAAGTTAACACACTTTATGGAATTTTGCTTATACTTACAAATAATAATAATGCTATAATAAGAGTACAGTGGTGAACATAAGTATTCACACACTACATTTTTTTCAAACAGGACCTCACAGATCAAAATACGAAATATTTAAAACGTGCAATTAGTATGAATTGTTGAACTTTAAATTCACATTTACATCTGAAATTTCTAAGGTACAAGATCATGATCAAATCTTACCATAACATAGAAAATAAAAATTATGTTTAATTGTAAGAGAAAA
This sequence comes from Delia radicum, assembly GCA_021234595.1. NCBI lineage: Eukaryota > Metazoa > Arthropoda > Insecta > Diptera > Anthomyiidae > Delia > Delia radicum. The sequence continues at coordinate 145,411,698 of CM037852.1, forward strand.
CAATTAAAATTCTTGAGTAAATCGTATTTGTGTCTGTTAGATCATGTTTAAAAAACTTATAATATTGTATGTATTGCTGATCTTTTAAATTGCATTTAATTTCGAATTGTTAGGCTTGAGATGATAATTAAAATGTTACTATTACAACACTAATTGTTTTTGAATGTAAAAGAAGAAGAGAAAAATCTTGTGTGGAACAGCGCTAGATGTTGTGCCGCACTTTCAACCTAGGTCCTTTCAGGATTATAATGAATCCACCAACCACAAGAAACTCAACCAACCACAGAAAATCGGTGATGTTAATTGATTACCCGAACAACATGAGTCATGCAAACATTTTGGAGTGGAAGTGACAAAAATTGTATTTTTTTGCAAATAGTTTGTGTTAATAAAAAGTTTATTAACTCAGTCACCCATAAAAATTTTGTTTTGTTAATAAATTCATATATAGTATGAGTCCTTTATAAACTGTTTAGCAAAAATGAACTACAATTATACACTTACAATATTTTTTCCGTAATACTTAATATACACATTAAATTGATTGAAAATCAGTTAAGAAAAGGACTACTTACTTTTCGTTTAAAACAATTGCATATTTTTGTTTATTTTCAACAATAAAAAAATTAATTGACAAAATCGGTAAAAACAATAGATTGTTTTCGTTCATTTCAATACGCAATATCATATAATAAGTTGTTGTTTTAAATAGAACATTTTAATTGAATATTTTAACTATTACTGAAATTCCGTTTTTTCATTTATTTTGAATAACAGAAAGAAAGTTAAAAAATATATTTCATTGGTAAATTAACTGTATATTCCATTGAAACAACTTTACCGATTAACTTTTTAAATAACTGTTGAACTTTTATGAAAAATTTCTTGCCAATGTAGTAAAAAGTTCACAGTCGTTTATTTGTTTTATTTATTTTAATTAAAACAAAAAAGCTGATAAAACTAAGCAAATTCATTTAACAGTCATACGAAGCTTTTTTTCAATTGAACTGCTTTTTCATTTAAAAATAAATATTGTGTATTACTACTCAAACAACTACAAGTATCTACAACAGCAGTTCTCTGAGTGTAAGTAAAGCTTTTGAGGGTTTTTCTCAATATAATAAATTATTTTATTAACAAAATTCCCAAAAGCTTTACTTAGGGGCCAATACTATGAGCACAGACATAGAAAGCTAAGAAAATTTCCTTTTTTAACATGCCAGCTGCCGGCGATGCAGGTAAAGATAAACCTCAATTAATTGCAATGAAATTTTTCATAAAAGTGGCATTTATTTTTTATTTTTTTTTAAACACTTGCTACTTTTATAGTTAAATACATTGAAATTGAAGAAAGATTAACTTAAATGTTGTCATTACCGTATGAGTGTTATTCAATATAATATCGCTCATACGTAACGTTGGACATTTGAAAATAAATAATGGTCATGATTACTTCGAGATATCCGCACAGGATTTCAAATTTGAATAATTTTTTATACACACATACTTTATAGACCCTACAACACATATCCATATCTATTTTTTATAAAAAAAATTTACAAGTCATAATGTACATATTTTACAATCAATTTATTACAGTTAACAGAACGAACAGCTGATATTAGCTTAGGAGGCTTTCGTCAAATTACTTTTCGTCGTACTCTAATGACATCTACAACGAGTTATTACCATACCAAACTTTCTTTTGTTGTCATATCCGAAGCTTACCGTAAGAGTTCATTGCAAACATTATTATTTCCATTTACGACAAACTCGTGGTTTTTCCTGCTTGCTGCAAATTGTATTGCATTAATTGGAGTAGTCATACTAAAACACATGTATGGACAGAAATTACCACAAATATATAATCATGGTGTTTTGGATATTTTACTATCGATATTGGGAATGCCAACAATATATAGTCCAACAAAGAATGCTAGCAGAATGCTAAATATATCATGGATGTTATATACTTTAATAATAAGAACTATGTATCAAGCATTATTATATCATTTGATACGTCTGCATGTAATTGACGATGTTCCTCAAAGTCTAGAAGAGTTGGTACGGCAGCAATACTCAATAGTTTTAAGCACGCAAGGTCATGTAATTGTCAAAGAATTGTCATTATTGAACTCCTTAAATATAATTGTTCTCAACTCGTCAGCAAGCATTATGGCATTAAATTATTTGGAAAATTTATCACTTAAAGAAGCAAATAAGACCGTAGCCGCTATTCCCCTTACTTTGCTACAATATTATGCATTAAGTTTACATAAACCGCGAATATTTAAGGTGTTGCCAACGGATATATTTAATTTTGAATATTGCATGTTTTTGACAAAGCATTCATTCCTAGTCGATCAATTTGATGAGTTATTGATGTGGATACGTGGATCCGGTCTAATGAATGCTTGGTCAAGACAAGAAGTCGATGAAAATTATTACAATAGTCAACATTTACAACTTGATCGTGTATTTGGTTTAGAACAATTACAAGTGGCATTTTTTGCTGTTTTGGGTGGTTATATTGTGGCAATTGTAATTTTTATATTAGAGTTATTTTACAAATATTTTAATTGACCATGTAAAAAGTTTGTTCTGATCAGATCTAAAAATATATGATTAAATTTTATTAGATATGGTTTAATAAAAAAAGATCTAGCATTTGCGTTACGCATTATGGCCAGATCTGTTCTGGTATAGTTCCAGATCTGTTTATATCTGAAATTGAAAAGTTTTTATACCCAGATATGAGCAGATCTGTTATATATTTTTTTACTGGATAAAGATAGGTAAGTGATTTAAAAACCTTAAGTACATAACTGAATTACAAATCCACAAATATGCTGTTTTTTTTTTCTTATAAACTTTATTTTGCATGAGAATAAAAATTCTTACACAGAAAATATGAGATTTTTATATGTTATCTATGCATGGAAACAAAATTTAGATCATTTTAAATTATAATTGAAAATTTTCTAAGAAAATTTTCTAAAAATTAGAACATTTTCACATTTATATTAGTTTTTTGTTTTTATATACATCGAGATTATTTTTATGTTATTTTCAATTTATAACGAGCTTTCAACCTCCGTATATTTACAAAAATAAAGCAAATCAAACATATTAGCTAGGTTGATACTAGTATTTCGATCTGGCTAAAGATCTCATCAGAACCCGAAGTTTTAGAAAAGTTAGAGCCTCCATAATAGGCAGAACTTTAACAAAAAACCTATTAATAATCAATTTTGCTCCATTCTTGTCTTCTTAGTAATCAATCATGACGTTACTAAACTTTGAAGACCAAAAATGTTCTATTTATATAAAAAATTAATTTTTAATTAAAAAATATTTTAAAAACTACTCTATAAAAAATATTTAATGCGATTTTCGGTTTTAGAAGGCCTACATAGATAATAAAAAATAGTGGAATGCTTGTCGCATTTTTGCTGTAAATTAGTGATATCTATGAAGCAGTTTCATTTGACAAAACCCAAAGAAATTATCATCATATTTATGAAAATTTTTAATAAATATTATGATCGTTTAAATGTAGTTTTCAAATGACAACTTTAACCATTTCCAAAAAAGGGTGTTTGTGTTTTGTTGAAGTAAATCATTTAGCCGTTTTTTAACAATTCAAAATTAAAAAAAAAAAATATTGCAAAATCACACACACTCGGCATACGCTTCTTTGTTGGTGGTGACTATAACGCCAAACATCCGTGGTGGGGTTCCAGATTGGTAAATCCCAAAGGAACCGAACTTTTTAAATGTTTGACAAAGAAAAACTATTCAGAATTATCTACTGGATCGCCAACGCATTGGCCCAGTGACCCACGTAAAATTCCAGATTTATTAGACTTCATTGTTTACAATGGCAACTAAGTTCAGATCACACCCCAGTCCTGGTAAATTTCAACATTTCAGTGCACTTGAAAGCTACTAAATATCACGTTTTGTCAGCAAACACAAATATTCAAATGTTTCAACAGTACTTGGACAATAATATAAACTTGAATATTAGTCTTAAAACCGATATCGAACTAGATGAAGCAGTCGAATACTTTACAAATGAAATACATCACGCAGCCCATGTTTCAACACCAGTACTTGACGAATCAACACAATTAAACTTTTCAAACTCTGACATACCTTTCGAAATTCGATAACTTATAAGGGAGAAAAGAAAACTAGGAAAAAGCTGGCAGATAAACAGAAATGTTTATGATAAACGTTTATTTAATAAAACTTCCAAAGAAATTATTGCAAAATCTTGGCAGTTCTATCAAAACTAAAAATTTTTGATAATTGTCAATTAATTAAAAAATTTATTAAATATTTAAAAAATCTATTACATTTTTACATAAATTTGATTTTAAACTAACAACTTCTAAACAAAGTATAACCAAACAAAATAATAAAAATAATGCATGAATACTGAATATACCAAATAGTAACCAAATAGATAATTTTATCGGTTCACGTTTTACATGGCCAGAATGTGTAGATGCAAACAGATAATACGATTCGAAACGTTTTATTAAACCCGCTGCTAATATTCGCAAGATCAATTACTGCGTTTGATGTCTTAAAAATGTATGTCGTGGCATATAAAATACTATGGATGCTGAATTAAAGGTTGTGGTAATATATCAACCCTTTCATTTGGATTCTCCTGATTGTACGACAGAATGGACCTATCTAATAAACATTTTCATTGTCCGTGTCAGAACTAATACGTTTGAATAGTTTAGAGGTTGGATTATTTGCATCAATCATGGTAGTGCCAGTCTAACGACTCTTTCTATAGCTGGAAATGCATATATTGTATAATTATTATCTATAATTTCACGGAAACTACTTATGGAAGCACGAGCTCGACCATCTTGTAATAGTTTAAAAAGTTCAGCACAATATGCAGACCTTAAAACAAATGTATATAACATCCATACGACTAAAATATAGCGTGCAAAAGTTCTATAGGGTATGCGGTTCAATGTTGGACCTCCGAATAATGTTGAAAGTAGATTTGTAAATGGTATTCGATTTTTTTGACCTTACACAAAATCCATAATGTTTGATTTTCCCAGAAAACGCAGATAAAGCACGACCATATATAACGAAATGGTTTGTATAAACGTTCAAATGGCGACATTATTCGTCCTCGTGGTATGGCCAAGGTATATGGTATCGTGACATAACTATCACTGGGCTGCTTTACTCTTGAACGTAATTCATTATACATCAGAGATATAATTGTTATATTTGCCTCCCCCTCAATGATCTGTAAAATATAAACAATAATTTTTTGATTTACTTAAAGAAATATCGGTTTGAGCATTGAGAAATTAGCTCATACAATTTAAGTTAGAAAAAAAAACTATAAGCATAATACATTTATGCATAAAGGCAGCCGAATTTATTTACAATCAAATAGTTCGGTTTCAGGAAACTAACTTTTCAGTTGTACCGACAAATTTTATTCGAGGCAACCAAAGATTTACAGAAACAATAAAAATTTCCTCTTAACTAATATTCTGTTGTCATATCCGAAAAACTCGGCTACCACAACCGAGTCATTTGATAGTCAACAAATTCAATTGTCAGTACGAATATGTTTGAATGTGTGCCTAGCAAATTAAATTACACTCCAAATAATAAATTAGTAGAAAATTCAGTAAAATGCCTTGTAAATCAAATATACTATTATTCAGCATGTTTTTAGCAGAAATTTTGTTTTCAGCAAAAGTTTTAAATATACTTATTTAGTACTTAACTTTTTGAACTTATGTTTTACTAATATTTTACTAATGTTTTACTAATTTTTTTTGCTAAAAAGTTTGTTCTGATACGCACGTTAACAGTATGGACGACAACCATATTGAAAGATATACGCAGAATGAAGTAGATGTCGCGGCATGTCAAGGTAAATTAGAGACAAGGAAAATGATACTAAAAAATACAACTCTTGTAAGATATATAAAAAAAACAACCAGGAAAATTTTTGTATGCGTTTCACAAAAATTGGCAAAAAGCTGTTCTGTTTAAGTAATAAGCGATTTTTAAAGTTTTTAAAATTAAATAGCTCTCTCTAGATTTTTCAGACTTTAAATATAACTTTTGAATTTATATCAAAAGTACATATCTATCAAAATAATGTACAAAATTTGATGTATCAGCCTTTTCCGACTTTTGAGATGTTTTTTTTTTTAATATGTTAGTTCAGGAATACTGGCTACTGAAGTTTATTTTTTATTTTAAGAAAATCTTTCTCTATATATTCTAATAAAGAAAATGGAATAATTTTCAGCACAGTGGAGTTTTTACAAGTTGGAAAATTCTCGATCTGATCTTTTAATTTAACAAAAAAGTTCATATTGAGCAAATTTGTCTGACTCAAAACTTGGTCCAGTATGTCCTAAACCAAAACATAACATCGATATTTTATTTATTTTTATTATTAACGTATAAATAATGTTAAAAACTGCATTATTCTCTGTCAAAAATTGTGTTCTTAAACACATTTTATGGCAACAGTGAAACAATAATTTCAAAATTTCAAACATTATTCAAATAACCAAGACTTCAACTGTGTTTATAATATCGCCCTTCTATATGAAATTATCAGCCTTACAATTAGGGATTACTTTAAAGAAATATCAGGGGCCGAATTACGGCATTCGTAATCGAGTGAAATCGTTCGAAAACTGATTTTTTAGTGAGTAACTACAAAAATACAAAGTTATATATTTATTTCTAATCAAATCCCAAACCAGAACATCCCCGATAAAAAGTATTTCGTTAAAAGTTTTTTTTTCGGAAATAGGAAATTGATTTCGATTGAAAAATTACGATCACGAATGCCGCTATTTGGCCCCAGTCCGAAACGGTTTAAGCTTAGCTACGAATTATAAAAGCGAGTTTTCGTGGTAACCTCTAAAACTATTTTGGTAAATATCGCCTAAAGTAGGCAGCGAAAAAAATTGTAGTAGCATTTTTATTTTATTTGTCATGCTGAACATGAGGTACAAAAGGCTTGTCCTGTCCATGTCCTTGTCCTCCTATCTCATAAAATCTTGAGAAATAAGAGGCATATAAAGTTAGATTCAACAGGATTGGTAGAAAAACACGATCGGCACAGTGTTGGCAAAGCGTTGGCGACGGTCGGTTAAGCGTTTTCAGAACGTGGGATTAACAATCTTGAAAGTATTGTCGTGTTACCCGATTGATGGCAGTAGTCAACCGCCAGATTGAGCGAACTTGCCACCGTTGGCATACTGTTAGTAATTTAAAAAATTTTGTACATCTAAAATAATTTATATTTAAATATTTCGAGAAATATGTACATATTATAACACACATTAAACCTCTCTCTGCTTTTAACAAAGCTCTATATTATTGCAAGACGTACACTTACAAGAACTTTTTCATAAAAGTTCAACAGTTATTTTAAAATTTAATCGGTAAAGTTGTTTTAATGGAATATGTAGTTAAATTACCAAAGAAATATATTTTTTAACTTTCTGTCTGTTATTCAATAAACAAAAAAACGGACTTTCGGTAATAGTTAAAATATTCAGTTAAAACTTCATATTGAAAACATAAAATTGTTATTGAGTATTGAAATAAACGAAAACAATCTATTGGCTTTATCAATTTTGTCAATTAATTGTTCAACTGTTTAAACGAAAAGTAAGTAGTCCTGCTTTTAACTGATTTTCAGTTAGTTTAATGTCTATATTCCCAGTAAAATAGTAAAATACATATAACTGGTTGCAGAACAACCAGCAGGTTCTAATTTCTGTTCTACAACTGGTTCTTTTTATACAGAGTTTGTCCTATTTGCAACAGGTTCTTAATAGAAGTTGTTCTAGAACATGTTCAGAGGTAATCTGTTCTAAAAAATTTTGCTGAGTTCAGTAGTCTTTACTTAAAAAAATATTGTGAGTGTGTGAAATATAACAAAATATTTGAAACAAATTCTACTAATTGGTTGTTATATTGGTAAAAGTAATAATGGCAAAGAATTTTGCGGGTGGTGCTGGCAAAACACATGCTTTGCACAAAAATTAGTGTTTTCCTAGTACAATATTAGTTGTGCGTTTTTAAATTTTTAACAAATTTTGTTTTACAATTTCTTCCTGTGAGGTGTCAAACATTTTTGAAGTAGGTCCCATAGAAAAGTATTTAAATAACTAGAAAAAAATTATAAAAAAAAGCTGTTTGCAATTGCATGACACAGTATAAACTATAATTTTAAAAATTATTGACTAAATGTCAGACTACCATGGTGGAAATTTTATTAAAGACGTTTTTGAAGGAAGAATCTCTTGATATCGTTAAGCTAAATTATTTAGTCACTGACATAGCCGGCTTTTAAAATATTTGATTTGCATGAAAATTGTAAAAGGGAAAACTCAAAAATTAAAAAAAAAAAAAAACACCAGACACAGCGACATAGAATGTGTACTTTAACTTTCGATTTTTATTAATTAATGTTTTGATTGTTATTATTAACTACTTAACCCTTGTCGAGCAGCACACAAAGCCTCTTATATATGGAAAAAATTAAAATTAATTTAAAAAAATATATTTTGTGATACAGATTTTCTAATTCTAGACAATATTATGATCAAATAGAAGCATGTTTTGTGAAGTATTTGAGTACAAAAAACAATACAATCTAAGATCACTTTTAAAAAATATCTACAAGAGATGAAAAAGACGACATTTTTAATAAAAATAAATCGCAATTCCTCGTAAACCGTTAATCCGATTTAAAAAATTTCACAATATTCGTGTTTAGAATGGAAAAACTAAAAATAATGAGTCGCAAGACACATTTTTATTTTTTTTTTATATAAAAAATTCAAAAATCGAAAACTTTAGTAACGGGCCCCACGGGTTAGTGCAATACAATTTTTGTCAAATTTGCACCAAATTACTTAATAATCTGAACAATAAATAGAATTTTTTACAAAAAGTTGTTCTACGTAAAAAAAATGCAGCTTTACTGCACAGCGGCACCCGATTTTCAATAGTTTGTTTGTTGTAAAATAGGGTAAGGAGATTGTTTAATATGCTGTAAATTTTGCGTCAAATTTCCAAATGTTTAAAAAAATTATGTATTTATGAAATTAAGTGAAGGAATTTTACAATTCTTGGAAAAGATTATAAACATTTTTAGTATTTACACTGATCTCCATGAGGATTATCTGCATGATATAAATGAGTTTTTGCATTAAACCGAAGAAATTGCACTGGAAAAAATTTCATTAAAAAATTAGTTACATAAAAAGCATGAAGATTTTTATCAATGTTAAGGCAATTTTCCTTTTAAATTTAAATTAATTTTTGCTTAGCAAAATTTTCTCTGTGCAGTAAACAATAAAAAAGAATTAAAGAATTTTAATATATCTTGGAGGGTTTCAAATATAATGGTTTACTCTAAAACTATGGATATCATGCATTATGGAGTACAGTTGTAGCAGTGAAATAATTACAAAGTTTGTATTTTTCTGTCAACAAAATAATTATTTAAATATCGTCATAATTAGTTTTTCACAAAAGTGAAAAAAAACACTATGCAACGAGTTTTAGTCATCGCTGTCGGGCTCAGTGGTTTCAGTGCGAAATGAAAGTAAACAATTGGGTTTTGCAAAGGTATTTCGAATTTATTTTTCATGGCATCTTAAAGTTGTAATATGTTTTAACAACTTTAGAGTTCGTCACAAAAATTTTAATTTGCCATATGATAACTTTTTTACGGTTTTTGCATCGATAAAATGTAGCGTATTTTTTTATATTTCAACAACTTCCACATACCCCTTTTACGCTGATTTTTTGTCCAAACTTTTTCCCATTTTTGAAAGTGCACCGTTTAAGCAAGCGAGTAGGTGGAATACTATCTTTTTTAATTTTTTTTTAATCACACACAATTAAAATGTGTTACCAACTGAGGTATCAATTTTGTTAAAAACTCATAAGAAACAAATTTTTTAACACTCAAAACCACTCTATTTTCTAAAGCGTACTCTTTAAAAACTGGAAAAAAAGTTTTTGTGAAATAGCTGTTGGTGTTGAACCGAAAAGTAAATTCAAGTTTTATAAAAATAGACTTTTTTTTCCTCTGTAGTAAAAGGAAGTTCAAATCAGCGTTTTTGGGCACCGCATGCATGTAGAAGGAGCTGGAATTTTAAACAAATAATAACGGCATTTTTTTATTGATGCAAAAACATTTTTAAAAAGTCATAGCATGCCTAAAAAAAGAAATTTTATTCTTTTCTGACGAACTATAATAAATATAGTTACTAAAACGTAGTAGTGTGTACTTGTTTATCCGATGGTCTACTTTCGTTTCGAGTTGGAACCATTGAGGCTAATTTTTCTTGTTGCACAGTGTAATACAATCTAGATAGTAAGCAAAACAACTATTTTAAAAAGTGAATATTAAAAGTTGTTGAATACACAAATACATTAAATACAAGTTTTATAAAGTTTTGAAATTATCCTCAATCATATGTTAATGAAAAGCTATTGGTTTGCAATATTCTTTTAATACTGAAAGTGTCTCGTTGTAATGAAAATGAATTTAACGGCTTTATATTTCGATTACAGTAATAAATCCACTGAGCAATTCAATTCCATTAATCAGTTTGCTGCTGCTGCTCTATTGCATATTATTGTAAATTATTTTTCAAAATGGTCCAATTTTTTTGTGTTGACACTGTCTTGTCGTAAGGATCGTACTTGTGATTTTTACAATGATATGATTTATAAAATGTTTAACGAATGGAATGAATGGCCACGTCAAATTGTGGTAGTGAATGGAAATGAAAAGATGAAAGTTCCAGGATTAAGACAATATAATATGATATTTACTGATTCCTATAAAGCATTCAAGTAAGTGGTCATTACATTTTAATATAAATATCCCAATAGTTACACTTTAAACTTTACAGAGAAACTGAAATACATTTTTATACGGCCGATTACAATTACAACGAATATTATTATATATTTCTACAAACTCACGATCATTTAATATTTCGAGAAATGCAAAAGATATTTGAATATTGTTGGCTGCATTATCTCCTCAATTGCATCATACAAATACAAACGGAAAAGGGAGAAATTCTAATTTACACTTATTATCCGTTTACTGAAAAGTATTGTGGTAAAGTTGAACCGATTTTAATTAACGAATTCAATGGCACATCCTTATTGCACGAGGAATTGTTTCCCAAGAAATTGAAAAATTTATATGGTTGACCACTGAAAGCAGCTCTTTGGCATATTCCACCTTTTTTATATTTATCTTCAGATTCAAATAATGTCACATATATCTCTGGTGGTTTTGAAGGTACACTTTTATTGGAATTAGCGAAAAAAATTAAATTTTACTTTGGATATAAAAATTCCCGAAAATGATAGTCAACGTGGTTTTATGTTAAAAAATGGTTCTTTAACTGGAGCTCTAAAAATGGTGAGTATTATTTAAATTTGAGGACGGTTGAAGTTATATTAAATAAATTCGTTGCATATACGACTACCACGCGGCATTTGAGTGCAAATTGATTAAAATTTTTATTTATTTGCTATTCTTCTTTGTTTACCGTTATATGTAATTATAGTTATGAAACACTAACAAAATATTATTACACAACTCTTCTCTTTCATCTACTAAGTAATCTCTCAAATTTTATACAATCAGAGATCAGTTATCACGCTCTTAAAAACACCCAGCCTCTGATGATTTAAGTGCTTTGCCAACCCCAAAATGATAACACCGGACAGGGATTGGCCGTTCTTTTTTTAAAACATTGGCAAAGCACTGGCAATAAGCGCTTTGCCAGTACAAAACCCATAATTTTAAAACGTTGGCAAAGCATTGGTTGAAGAACCAGTAAAGTGCTTTTTTAATGATAAAATAAGTGCTTTGCCAACCCCAAAATGATAATACCGGGCAGGGCTTGGGCGTTTCTTTTTTAAAACGTTAGCAAAGCACTGGCTATGAGTGCTTCGCCAGAACCAAAATCATAATTTTAAAACGTTGGCAAATCATAGATAAAACAACTAATAAAGTAATAATAATTTATTAAAAAAACTGTGTACTTATTATAATGTTTTTACAAAATTTTATTTTTATTTTTTAAAATAATAAAATTATGTAAAACAAATAAACATACAAATTCAATTTCTGCAATATAAATTAAAATAAGATTCAATTAAAAAAACATTTGTATTCTGACTGTGCATTTGTAATTTTTCATAGAGAAAATTGCAATTTATAAAAAAAAAGATTTTCTTTTAAAATTGGGTAAATTCAAATTTTTAAATTAAAAATTGTGAAATTTTCGAAAAAAAAGATTAATTTTTTTATATTTGAAATAAGAAAATTTATAACTCAAACTGAAGTTGGCAACCCTGTTTATACTCAGACGTAAAATATTTTTCTCTGGAAGCTGAAAATTAAAAAATAAATTTTAAAATTAATTACCTGTGTTTTATACACAAATAGCAGTGATATTTGTTTAACAAGTGTTGAAGATTATAAAATTTAAAAAGTATGTCTGCTGCAAATAAAAGGAATAGTATTAAAAACAAAATAATTTGCGGCCAATGCAATTTGCAAATATTGGAAAGTGATGATTCCATTCAGTGTGATTGTTGTGAAAAAATATTCCATCCAAAATGTACGAAATTGAACAAAAAGGAATTTCAAAAGTTTTTAAAAAATGATTCTCTTGTTTATAACTGTCATTTGTGTGAGAAATCAGAGAGTACAATTGGAAACGATTTGTCAGAGATCAACGCTGAGTTAAATCAGCTGGATGAAATAAACAAAACAATGAAATTTATGTCATCTCAATACGATGATATTTTAAAAGGTGTTTTAAACAACAAAAAGAAAATAGAAAATCTACAAAAAGAAAACAAAGTGCTGAAAGAAGAAATTAATAATTTAAAATCTTCTGTTAAATTTTTGAACGATTCAAGGGTAAAAAATGACTGCGTAATTAGTGGAGTGGAACTTTCTGATGCATCTGTGTCAGCTGCAGATGTGGTTTTAGAAATTGCTGAAAAAATTGGTTCTAAAATTTCGGAAAATCAAATTGATGAAGCATTTTTCGTTGGTAAAGCTAAAAAGGACAAGAAGGCTAAAGATGGCAAAAAGGAGAAAAGATTGATTGTAGTAAAGTTTAATAATCAAACAGCTAAAAGAAATTTTATGAGTGAAAAATTAAAACTTAAAGAAGAAGATGATCTGAAAGGTGTTTACATTAATGATTATATGTCGAGAGAAACTATGGAATTATTTATCTACGCAAGGTCTACAAAGGCTGTTGGCTATAGTTTTGTGTTTCATCAAGGCAATCGAATTTTTGTCAAGAGAATGATAAATCTAGAAAAATTTTAATAAAAAATATGAATGATGTCGATAATTTGTTACAAAAATCAACATGTGGAGTGCGTGATCATAAAAATCAACATATGGCCATTGATGGTGAATTATCTGAAGAAGATGTGGATGAGGACGGAAGCTCTTTTATGTCTCCAAATTAAAATTTAAAAACAACGTAAATATAATTATCGACAATATCGAATTTAAAACCCTTTTTTCTTATTGTAATGAATAATCAGTACTTTTTCAATATGATATCTTATAAAGAAATTTTAAAAAAAGTAAATTTTAATTTTATTAACATATTGTCAATAAATATAAGAAGTGTCTCTTCAATTTCAAAATTTGATAACTTTAAATTTCATTTAAGCAAATTTCCGAAATTACCAGATGTTTTAGCGATTCAGGAATCGTGGTTTGAAACAAGTTGTGAGCAATTGTATTCTATACCTGGTTATACAGCAATTCATTGCAGTCGGAGTGACGATTACGGAGGTACTTCGGTTTACATATCTTCAAATTTAAATTTTAATGTAATTACTAAAGAAAGTAGACAATTTATGGATTCAATTGTTATTGAATTACCTGAGGTTAAAGTAAATGGAAAACCTTTACACGTAGTTTTTATATATAGATCACAAAAATGTAACTTTGAAAATTTTTTAAATAATGTTGAAAGTATTCTGCTAAAAACTAATTATAAACCGTGACTATTTGTTGGAGATTTTAATGTTGATATTCTTAAAAGCGATAGTCAAAGTTTAGATATGCAAAATTTATTTTTGGAATATGATATGTATGCTTGTCATACTTTTGTTACTAGACCAGTTAGTGGAACATCTATTGATGGAGTATTTGGTAACATAAAGGAGAAAATAGTAGTGCACTGCATTGAAAATCGTTTGACTGATCATAATTATATTAGCTGTCTATTTCGAACTGACGTAGATACAAACCATAATACTGAGAATTGCATTAGTAAAATCAATTATGAAAGCTTTGGTAAATTTATTGATGAAAATATTGAACTAAATATAAATACTATTGATCCATCGATTCAATGTGAACATTTAATTAATACTTTTAAAGCAGCTTTAACAGTAAGCACTGAGGTTAAGTCAATACATAACGATTATCGTAGAGAACTAACACCATGGATAACCAAGGAGTGGGTTGATCTTGTATGTTTTAAAAAGAAATTACTAAAGGCAAAAAAGAAAAAGAAAAATTGCTTGTTTATAAGAGAACAACTTAAACGAATTAGTACAATTATTAAAAATTCTAAAAAGACATTGATGAATTCTTATTACAAACAAAGTATAAGTTTATGTAATGGTGATACAAAAAAGGTATGGAGATTTTTAAATAAAGAATTAGGAAGAAACATTAATAAATTTAACACTTTAATAAATTTAAACGGCAAGCAAATATTATCTGATATTGAAAAGGCGAAGGCTCATAATGAGTATTTTTACGAAACAATAAAAGAATTACCTGCAAACATAGAAGCGAATCCAGATGATAATATTAACTACTTCAGGACTTTAAATCGGTGTAGAGCTAATTTTGGTGTGCGAAAAGTAGAAATTTCAACTGTTGAAACCGTTTTGGAGAATCTTCCGGAAAATAAGGGATCTGGACATGATAATATTATTACTACAATGCTTTTAAATAGAAAATCTTTATTATCTATTATTTTGTGTAGAATATTTAACTGTATTGTAGAAACGTCGACCTATCCTGAAATTTTGAAAATTCACAAGATTATACCTGTGTCAAAAAGTCGTGGTAATAATAATATTGATATGTATCGACCTGTTTCTATTTTGTCAACTATAAACAAAGTATTTGAAAAACTTTTGTTTAATCAACTGTCTGATTATTTAAATATGAATAAGTTGCTTTTTAATAGACAATTTGGATTCTGCAAAGGATCTGGCACTGAGACAGCTGTTGTGAGTGTGGTTAATGATATATGCAATGGCCTTGATAAGGGGTATAGTGGTGTTGCTGGCGTATTTTATGATATGAGCAAGGCTTTCGATTTAATAGATCATTCAATTTTGGTTATAAAACTAAAAACATTTGGTGTTGATGATTTAACAATTAAATTATTTAGAAGCTATCTATATAATAGAAAGCATTTTGTGAAAATTGGGAATGCAACTAGTGATTTATTGCCAGTTGAATATGGTGTCCCACAAGGTAGTATTCTTGGGCCTTTGTTGTTTAAGATATTCATTGATGATTTAAAAAATATGACTTTCAAAGGAAAAATAACCATGTTTGCTGATGATATATGCTTTTTATACAATTATAAACATCCTTTGGTTCTAAAAACGGAAATAGAATACGATGCTGCGATGTTTGTTGAATATGCCCGCCTCAATAAGTTAATTGTTAATGCAGAAAAAACTAAATTTATTAGGTTTCGGCCATATTTATTGAAAACTGATTTAAATATGTCTCTTCATATTGACGGGAAATTGGTGCCTGAGTCTGAGTCAGTAAAATACCTTGGAATAACCTTGTCAAATAATCTTTTGTGGAATACACATATAAATGCTATTAAATCCAAAATATCGTCTGGTATAGGCATTCTCAGAAAATTTAAATACAAGTTAAGAACTGATACAAAGTTACAGCTTTACTATGCCCTAATTCACAGTCATTTGGTATATCTACCAATAATATATGGTTATAAGGATAATGCTTTAAAATCTCTGCAATCGGCTCAAAATAAAGCTTTGAAGCTAGTTTATAATTTATCACCGCAATATTCTACTAAGGAATTGTTTAAAAAATATGCGAATACTGTTCTTCCTATAAAAGGAATTTATAAAAAACAATTGCTGTTGTTTGTGTTTAAATCGATGAATGGAATTGGAAATAATCTTATACAGTTCAGTCGATATTTTGATTATTCTAATATAAATACGCGTCGCAGACATAACTTAAAACCTGTGCGGTGCAGATTAGAGTTAACAAAGCAACGAAATGAATACAATTGTTTACCACAACATATTAAAGAAATCAATAGAATTTATACTTTTAAATATTATATAAAGAAATACCTGCTGAAACTTTAGAAACACTTTTGTAAATTTCCTGTTTAAAATTAACTAAATATTTCAAAATATGTATTAAATATTTTAATTTTGCAAAAAAACTTATATATATTTTTTTTTTATGTTTTATATTTTATTATACTTAAATAAGTAATTAGTATAATTTTGCCAACTAGCCTCTACAAAAGCCAATATGGCGCAGAGGCACAATATGAAAAATGTATAAATTTTAATTTTGAATAAAAAAAACCTATACGAAAACAAAAAAAAAAAAAAAAAAAAAAATTGATTATAAATGAAAACGAGATTTATTTATGAACTGTATAGTTCTACTTTGTAATTCACGTCCGTAAAGAGTTGTATTATTTCTTATTGAATGATTTGGTAATTTGAACAGAATTCATAATAGGCTTGCTTCAGTTAAGTTAATTACAAAAAACTGGAATTTTTTTTAAGTACGATTTTTTTACTACAATTTTACTAAAGAAAGAAATTTGAAAATAAATGTCTTAAGTAAAATTGGTTCACTATGTTTATAACGTTATAAACATATATGTTTTAGTAAATCGAGCACTGGCAAAGCACTTTTGACCAGCGTTGGGAAAGCGTTGTGAACAATGGCTGTGCTACTGTTTTTATTATGTTAACGGTTGTAAATTTTGTAAATAAGTACTGGCAATGCACTTTTTGCCAATGTTGGGAAAGCGTTCTAAGCCAGTCTTGTGCCAGTGCTTTTACTATTTTTACAATTGAAAATTTTGTTAATTAAGTACTGGCAAAGCACTTTTTACTAACGTTGGCAGAGCGTTGTAAATCAGTGCTTTGCCAGCACTTTATTTGTTGGACCATTGGCAAACAGTGCTCTTCCAGTGCTTAATTTTTTAGACCATTGACAATTTCTGGCTGGGCAGTTACAAGTTTTAAAAAAACTGTTTGTAATATTAGAAAAAATTGCAAAAATCCTTTGTAATTCTTGTTAACATTTTTACTAGTATTTAGTAAAAATTTTTGTTGAATCGATTTCATATTTTTTTTTTTTTTTTTTTAAGAGAAGGAACACTCAGGAAATTATTTCTTTTAATTAATATGTTGCTTTCTTTGGAAAGGGGATAGTGGAGAGATGAAAGGTGGTGAAAGATGAAGGGCTTCAAACATGGCAACACTGTAATTCCGCGAGATGATAAGTCTTAGAACAGTTGTTGGTCGCCCCCTGATGTAGAGTTAGTTTCATAGCCCTGATTCATTATTTTACTTCGGTGGGGTTAAGTGCTATGGGCACACCGAAGGTGGGCGCAGCGATACATATAAGTGATAGAAAACTCATACATATAATTTCTCTAAATTGATGTTGTCGTCACCGGGAATCGAACCCGGGACCATCTGTCTAACAGTATAACGCGCTAACCATTACACCACAACTACCACATCGATTTCCATTAAGAATTTAGTAAAATTTTAGTAGCTTTTACAAATTGTTTTAACTATATCGATAGACTGATTTGAAATGCTTATAACTTTTTTATATTCGCAGTTTTTAATTTAATTTGTCTTCCGAGAATAAAAAATTTAATAAAATTTCTTTATGTCATCTTACTCAATGCAAGAACGTGTAAAAATTGTTGAATTGTGAATAATTTTTCCTGCTGAATCACATTTTAAGTCGAATGGATGAATCATATTTTCAGTTAAATGGATATGTTAATATAAAGTACAGCGACATTTGGGGTTACCCAAAATCCTAGAGCAGAACATCAGCGAGAACATCTCAGATACACGGTTTGGTGTGGTATTTTGGCTGATCGTGTTATCGGTCCATATTTTTTCGAAAATGAAGCTGGCAAACCAGAAACCGTCTCCATGTTGGAAAATGTTAAACGTTCGGCAATTGTTAACAATCCATACTTATGGAACCAGCAAGTTGGAACTACAGCTCATACCGCGACAGCCTTAATGTTGATTCTGCAAAAATTTTTTGATGAACAAATAATTTAAAAAAATTCTGCTTTTACGTAGCCACGTCGTGCCCCTGATTTTATATGAGGAGTTTCTTTAAAGGACGGGCTTACGTCAACAAACCACAAAACATTCAGCAACTTTAGCAGAATATTGGCAAATAAATTACAACACAATGCAAAACGTCTTGAAAAGGCCATTTAATGCCAGCAGGAAAGTGGACGCCATTTACTCAACTAAAAAAAAATGTATAAGTTATAGTTACATTTAAAAAAAAAAATATTAAAAACTGTAAGAATAAAAAAGTTATAAGCATTTCAAATCAGTAAGACGAAGTTGGCCCACCCTGCACTTTTACTTTACTAAAAACTTGCAGTCATGTTTTGCTACAATTAGCACAACAATCTGATGGCCTGATTTAGGTCATTTTTTATTTGAGTGTACCATACTTGGAATTTTTTCATTAGCATTAAATTTTCATCAGCATTAGTTCACTAATGCTAATGCCAAAAAAAAATTGCATTACCATTTAATTGTAATGAAATTTTTTGGCATTAGCATTTGTCATACTAATGCTAATGAAATCACACTAATGCCTAAAAAAACTAATTACAATCGAGCATAAAAGGCATTTGTTTACAATAAAAGTGGAGTGTATATTGCTTTATAAAGGAATGGAACGGAGAAAGATAGAAATTGTATGTTTATTTGTATTATCAAGTAAATGAGTAAAAATAAATAAATAAATCACCAAATGGCTGTTTTATAAAAATTGATCAATCGGGATCTATCCCGGACCTAGCCCATTTATATTGTAAGATAGTATTAATACTTATTTTGCTTAGTTTCGGATATACTGGGCATTTTAAAAAAACGCCATTTTATAAAATGGCTAGTATCTTGAAAACTAAGCGAAATATCGCAAAACGGACCAAACTTTACATACGAACATTTTCCGATAATTCAAATGTGTTAAGTGTTGCGATTCCATTCGTTCACCGGTCTATTCCATATCGTTCCAGTGTAGACGAATGTTCCACTTTATTATCAGAATGATTAAATTGGTATTGTCCTGTTTTTGGGTAAACAAATATTTTGGACACCCTGTGGCTGTTTTATAAAAAAATAATCTCGGAATCTTGCCCGGACATAGCCTATTTTTATTATGAGCGTTACTTAAAGTTCCGGTGAAGCCCAGATTTCATTGATATTAAAAATTAGTTTTTCGAAAATCTTGTCTGTCAGTTGTACTTTTTTCCTTTAATTGATGCATTACTAATGGTAATGAAATTTAAAATTATTGCTATTAATCACTGTAATCAAATCAATAAAATTCATTATCATTAATTAAACAAATGCTAATGAAAATAATTTCATTACAATTGATATCAATGAAATTGTAATGAAATCATCAATTAATTAGTCCATACAATTAATTAGTCCCATGTATTAAGTATACTATGTTATTCCTAGAGCTTAAAATTAAACTTGCTCTTAAGAGTGTTTTTTCTAAATTTTTAGTTTTCACGAATTCTATTGCTAAAATTATAAAATAATCTATCAAATCAAATGCTCATGTAGAATGACGCTGGTTTGATTATTACACCTGAGAGGTTGTTAAAAAATTTTGTCATATAGAGACAATCTGATAGATAATACAAAAATTAATAATATATTTTGAAATTGAAAATCACTGATTACTGTTCATAAAAAATAGAGATAGTGTTTATAATTTCTAGAAAATTAAAATATTTATATTTGCAAAAGTTTTCTTACAAAAACATCCGTTTTTAGTACATATAGTACATATAAACTATGCTGCCATATAAATGTTTTGACAAATCGCGCGTTTTGCATATAGAGGAAGCACCATATTAAAGAATGGTTTTCTTGGTCTATCACCAGTTGCTAGTTTAGCTATAAAGTCGTTTAAACCGTAAACATTTAAACCGCTATATAGCGGTTTTTTCTAATGCTATTATGAAGTTTACTGTTTGTAGTTTCAGTTATGTTAATATAATAAAGGAACATGCATTTATTTTTTAAATAAACATTTGTTTCAACTTTTTATACTTCCCTATAGAAAAAAACTGATATTTATATAATTTATTATGAACCCATAATTAATTAAATAAAATTTTATCCGAAGAAAGGCCCGATTAAATTGCATCAAATCGCATCTAATTTTAACATATTAAATAAATTTAGATAGAAATCGAAATGATTTGATACATTTTTTTTCCGAATTTTGTCCTCATCCAATTATATCTAATGTAATATAGTATATATAATATTATATAATGGCATATAATATGGTCTATAGTATTTAGGTATTTAGCGATATAACATTATATATGACATCATGCTAAATAATATATTCCGTATAAAGTAATATATGAAACATCTATCTTAACATCAATCGATATATATTTAAATGTTACTATGTTTTGGACCATATCAAACATTTTCTATAAAGCAAATGCTAGATTAATTTATATGTGGTCACATGCGCCATCACATTTATCTGTATTGAGCTGTATAAAGCTATATATTTTTATATATTATTCTATTATATAAAATATGATTGTGTATCAACGTTTTTACTCGGGATTCGTTCAAAATAATTTACTGTCATTTACCGCTTATTTTCGTACCAAAAGTTCCACGATGCATCACAAATTGGCCGAGGGTTTTCAAATTTGATTTAATTTTTGTAAACACACATTCCATGAAGACCATAACAATTATATGTATTTTATTATTAAACGTAACTTTTTATTTATTATATTATATTAATAAGATGAAAAACAGAAAAAATGTTTTTGGTTCGCTTTTACTACTGCACCAAAAAGCATATATAAATATGTTTTATTATAAAATCCCTTAATGGTTTGAGTGAAGAAAACAGATAGATGAAAGAAAAACCAACCACCAAGCACTCACGCCTGCACACATGCGACCTTTTTAAAGCCAGTGTTATCATATAGCCAGTTTAAAGTGCTTTTCCCAGTTTCTTGGGATGCTTAAAAGTTATGTCATAGAAAACCCCGTTTTTATGAATTAATGCAGGTTTTAGAGTTTTCCATGTTGTGTTTCCAGCATATTTGTTTAATTTGCTATTTGTTTTGACTAATATTAAAGGTCTTAATACAAAACTAACAAAACTGGCCTATTGTGGAATAAGGAAAAAACTAAGATCATAATATGAAAATAATTACATTTATTATTTAAACATTTTTTTAATGCTGTTTTTTCTTTGATTGCCATATAACAAATATAAAATAATAATATGACGATGACCAGCATTATAATGGCATATGTGACAATATGATGAAAAAGAAAAACGCGTGTAATTTGTAATCGAGAGATCAACGTTATTGTTCCGTTGCATAGTTTTTAAAACAAAATTTTACAATTATAAAGGACTACACTTCGGACACTAATTATGTAAAGACCGCTGTAAATCTAGTAAAAACTAATGATATTTCACTTGAAAAAAGGACGACTTACATTTCATTAAATTCATTTGTTGTCATTTGTTTTTGACTGTTAATAAAATGAACCACAAATGTAGCAAAAAATTTACTAATGTTTGTTTTACTTTTTTTTTACTAAAAACAAAAAACAGATCAAATGAATGTGGTTTGTTTTTTTTTTTAAATGAACTACAAATGTAGTCAAAACTGAAATTTCGTAGACAAATTATTGCCTGTTCATATAAATACAGAGCTACTGTATTACTTCTCAAACAACAACAAATATTTATAGCAGAAGTTCCCTGTACGCTACAAATGGTCGTTTTTGCCTCAATTACGTTTGAAAAGAAAACGTTATGAAATATGAATATATACACAGAAAACAGTTTTGAAGTTGTTACCGATTTTTTTGCCAACCGAATTTGTGTAATTCAACGTACTATCACTATTATTAAAGTATAATACTATTGTAACAACCGACATTTATTTACAAATTTTGAATTTTTATTGTAACAATTGAATATTTTATGTCTATGGACTATAACATTCTATAAATAGATTCACATGCGTTCATCAAAATTTAATTTATTACTAAAAAATGATATGCCTCGAACTGGGCTCTAACCGGCGATCATCCGTTGCCAGGCAAGTACTTTACCTCTAGCCTTAACCCAACTAATATATGTTTTTTTTCAAATTTCAACCTTTATATTTAAATATTTGTCTACAAATAAGATATATTTTATTATAGTTACCAAAACTATTAAAATACTTTATACTATTTTAAAATTGGTAACGAAAACTTACACAAACAATTATCGATTTAACTGAGAATAATTTTCATTTTCATTGCACAATTAAAGGTCGAAAAAACATAATTTTTATTTTTTAATAAAAATTATATCAAACTTGTCTAAAAGACAAAGAACAGTCCAGTTTACTCTCCGTGTTTTGTTTATAAACGAAACAAAAAATAAAAAGAAGGAAAAAAAAACGAAAAACCGTGTATTAAAAATTCACTAGAGGTGGACCTTGCATATAACAAACAAGTTTTCAATTTTTTTTTTGATCAGTGGTAATAATCTTTAACTTCAAGCTCATATAATACATATTAGTTCTCATGTGGTGAGTAAACTAGTTTATATGAATGTTTGATGTTTGGCATGGGTTTGTTACCTCTTTCAAAACGTGTTCTGATAATGGGAACCTAGAAAATTTCCGAAATAAATCTATCAACACATTCCTGAAAGGGTCAAATAATAAATTTGAAAACAATATTTGTTAGGACAATATCGTAATATAGAAATATAGAGTATGGCCTTGAGTTTGAATAATTTTCATTTTCATTGCACAATTAAAGGTCGAAAAAATCATAATTTTTATTTTTTAATAAAAATTATATCAAATATTTTATTTAATATATAAAATAAAATCTCCGAAAAGTCGTTGGTTGTTGGTATTTAAGTGATATAGAAGATAAAATTTTTTCAATATTGATATAGAAAACCAATAGTTTGAATGATGTGACTGTGTTTTGGTTGATTTTATATATTTTCTCTTTACAATATAGTTTAATTATTCTGATGAAGAATTTAAGAACTTAAAATTAAAATTATTGAATAATGATTACATATTGTTGGTTACAATAAAATTCCAACCAATTTATTCTACGCGTGTAGAAGTAGTCTTTTTTATATTTTTAAATATTTTAAAAATGAGTCTAAAAAGGGCAGAAGTGATTTTGCAAATAAATTTTTGGAAACGCTTATGAAATGATGAAGACTATAAAATATTTGTCAGCAATTTTTATAAAACTCTTCGTCGTATTTATGAAAACTTCATAAATATGATAAATAATTCATGGCAAATGATTATGAAAAATGTTCATTAATATGATGAGACTATTTTCCTGAAAGTAGATTTGCGGTGCAAATATATTCTAATTATAGTATGTTTGTCCAATTACCAGATTACTTACATAATTTCTTTTTATATGATACATTTGCTTACAGTTGTAAAATGACAGGAAAGATTTTGAAACATATGAAAATTGTTTTATAAACCTTTTATAAACCTTTAAAAACCGATTGTAATCGTTCAAATCAAAATAATCAATTTTCTAAAGACTAGCTCAAGTTTCTATGTGGTAGCACTTACCTAAATTTTATTTTACCCCAACTTTTTAAGATACTCTCCTTATCAGTAAAACAATATTTTCTTTATCATTGCGACAATAGTAACTCATTAACAATTATAACTCATTTAACTTTTATTTTAAAATTTCATTAAGTTTAGAAGTGGTTTTTACCAATTTTTTCAAAATGATTATTTTTAAAAAATAAATCCATACAAAATTAAAAAATACTGTTAGGTAATTATAGTTAACCCTACGAAGCGCATGTGGGACACGTCACCTCCTACGAATTTTATGAAAACAGTAAAAAGACAGACACAAAGTTTGAGGGCACTTACGCTTCTGGTTCCGGAAATATGTGGTCTTGAAAATCGGAAAAAAACTATTAAAATGTACAAAGTAGTACTTACTTAACTGAAATCGCATTTAAAATGTTATTAAATTGAATTTAATTTGATAAACAACATTATTGTTATTTGGGAAGGTCACTATTCTTGACCTATAAGCCGGGAGGCTATATCTATGAAAACGACCTTTTTAAAAATTTAAAAAAATACATATTAAAGACAGTTTCCTACTCTACAATTGTGACAAATTTTAAAGTGTGGGTATTCTTCGATGCAGAGATATAAATCATATTTGTAAAGTTAGATATTTTACATGGAAATTAAAACTATGTAACAAAATGAGTCCCCAAGCCCACATTTATGCGGTCAAAAATTACTCAGTTTTTTTGTTTTTTGCCTTTTGTTTCTCATATAACTTCCAAATAAACTATGTATGAATTTGGTATCTAATGAAAAGTATTTTAAATGCACATCACCAGTATTAAGTAGGACATCCGCGAATGCTCACATTTTCGTGGTATTCGAAAAAACACATAACACATTTAAGTGGGTCTTGTACTAGGAGGTATAGTTGGTTCAGGTCCAAACTCGATCCAACTCCCAAAGTTCCCAGGTGTGGGTTTTAACAAACCAATTTGGGAATTTTTGAGATTTTAACGTGCAAGTCAAAAACATTTTTTATAATTATAAAGCTTTTAAAGCTAATTTTAGATTTTAATAAAAAATTTTATATAAATAAATAAAAATAGTCTATATTATGAAACTTGATGAAAACAAAATTATAGTAAATACTTGATATGATTTTTAGAATAATTTAAAACATAAAATTTTAAACTAAACATAAATCATTTGACAGCTGACAAAATGGCCGAAAGTTCAAAAAGTGTTGCCAAATTAAAGTTATAAACCTGTATAAAAACAATCTTTATTTTAAATTTATTTTCATCAGGATAAACATTAATTGCATTTATAGTAATTAAATGTGCTAAGTCCCAAAACTTATTTAACAAATTGTGAAAAGCAATCTGATGTAGACGTGTCCCTATCCGGATTTCATTCCTGCCTAAGGAAATCTTCAGGGGACTTTGCTATTAGAATTTCTAGAGATATTTGTTATGTTAAATCACATACTCAATGAGAATTTCTTGTCCTCGTCTAGGAGCGAGATTCAAAACTTAAAATATCAAAGAAAAACCAAAATAACAACAAAAAATTGTCACAATTGGCTTTGTCATCTTCCAAATACTACTCTGTTTTTTTGACAGACCTAGCAATGTAGTGACGTTTATTCAAGTAAATCAACAATAGAAAATCATATGTTTTCTATTAGTGTCAGTTACATTTAAATTTGCACAAGCACCTGCATATTTGTTATTTAAATTTATTTTCATCGGGATAAACATTAATTGCATTTATAGTAATTAAATGTGCTAAAGTCCCAAAACTTATTTAACAAATTGTGAAAAGCAATCTGATGTAGGCGTGTCCCTATCCGGATTTCATTCCTGCCTTTATTTTAGATATGAAGTTTGAAACCCATACTGGCTATGTTTTGGCCATGGAGTTGCCACCCTGCGGCAAAATATAGTGCTTCGGGCAACTAAGTCTAAAATCCAAATGCTTACGAATATCTAATACAGAAAAAAAAAACTAGTAAGCTAAAACTTAATAGTGAACAATTGATAGTTTGGACCTGAACCGACTATACCCACTAATACAAAACCTCCCTAAATTTATGTTTGAGCATTCCAAATAATTTTCAACAGATACCAAACTTATGTATAGTTTCATTGAACAAATATGAAATTGCAAAAAACAAAAAATGGGGTCATATTTGATCCCACTTTTTAACCCATAAATGTGAGATTGTGCAGCTAAAAATACAAGGGTCTCTTATTTTTTAGTTCGGAACGGACTCATCTTGTTACATAGTTTTAATTTCTTCACTGATAGAATTTTCTTTCATAGTATTAATAAAACGATTTCATAATGAAAAATTTCATTAACTGAATGAAAATTCTTTAATATTGGTATTTTTTTCATTAACATTTTTTTTATTATTTTTTTCATAATTTCAAAAAAAAAAATGCATTAAATCCATGAAAAATTTTGAAATTTTTTTTTAATAAAAATTTTGACTTGTAATAAGAAAAAAAAATTTTTTCATCATTTTGAAATAAAAAAAAAACTAAAAAATTTCTTGAAAACAGAAACAAAAACTTTGATATAAATATAAATATTTTTTTTATTAAGTTTGCCTAGAGCTACCAGTTTTTGACGAATTTGAATAGTTGGTAACTAAATTCCAGGAAACAGATTCTCTAGGAAAACCGATATAGTTTTGTTCAAAACGAGACCTTAATTGTTATCGTTTTGACGATGTTACACAAAAACGTTATGCTAAACGATAATAAATTTATGTTTTTTAACAACATTGTTAACAATATTTAACATTTTTATCTAATATGGTCGTAATTTAACTAACAGAATTCCAAGCCAGATCGATAAAAAATTACATATTTTGCACCGACATATAAAAGAATATGATATCTTTTAACATAAATTATAAAAAATATAGACAAAGATTGAATGTAAAGAAAAACAGAAATTAAGTAAAATTGGTTTATGTTAGTTCAGCTTTTAATATTTTAATGCCTGTAAAATATATTTTAACGATTTTTCCAATCATTAAAGTTCTTAATATACATAACCTACAAAAGCAAAGTAATTAAAATATTTATTTTTTATGAATAAAACAAATTTTATTTTCAAAAATTGTAATTTTCGATCAGAAATCTAATCAACTACTTTTCAAATTTTATATTTTTCGAATTCGTCAAAAATTATGAGCTTTAGCAAATTTATTGAGAAACAATAGAACTTTCCCCACTGTACTACATGGGTGGCACAGGGAAACCTTCCTTGTTAGATTTCTTTTTACATGTCATCCTATTCCAAGTAACGAAAATTTGCTGAATCAGGCTGAGTTTAATAAAAACCTGCCATCGCTTTTGCAGAACAGCCTGTGATGTTTACTTTCGAACTTTTCGCACATGTTTTATAAAAATATTGTATAGATCCTATAAAGACCAGACCTTATAAATAATATCAACGAAAGATAATTTCTCAATAACCACCAAATTATTAATATGCTAAAATAATCATAAAAAGTGCAAATTATTAAATATCAACAAAAATATTTCATACACACTATGAATTTTATTCCTTAAACACATGAAACTTTCATAACGATTATGCCAGGATTAATGAAAAAATTTCATATACTTTATGAAATTTTAATTGGGTCAATGAAACCAATCATTAAAATTGATTTAATGAAACACCTTTCATTGACTCAATGAAACGTTTCTTTTGGGTCTTTTTTATGAAAAAATTCATTGGATTAATGAAGGAATTCATTAATACTACGCACAAATTTCTATCAGTGTTTGTAAAATATCTACCGTTACTTATATCTCTGGATCCAAAAATACCTCCACTTTGAAATTTGTTACAACTGTAGAGAAGGAAACAATCTTTAACATGTAATTGTTTTAAATGCCGTTTTCAAATAAATATACTCCCGACTTTTAGGTAAAGTAAAGTGACATTCCACCTTTTGAAATATAAAGTCATGCTGTATATTAAATGTAATTAAATAACCTTTCAAATGCGGCCTTGATGACTTTTATACCTATAACACTTTTCAATAAAATGACAATTAACTTTGTACATTTTTATAGCTTTTTTCCGATTTTCAAGACCACATATTTTCGGATCCAGAAGAGTTCTCTTTTATACTTTATAGCTACCAAAATCCAGCAATTTTAGAAACAGTGCTGTCAAAGAAAGTTATATTTTACATTGAAAGGAGATGGTTGAACCCATATAGAAGTATAACTGTAACTTAAATTAAAACATTATTTTAAAATTTAAGATTATAATTTTTTTCAAACAGGACCTCACAGATCAAAATACGAAATGTTTAAAACGTTCAATTAGTATGAATTGTTGAACTATAAATTCACATTTACATCTGAAATTTCTAAGGTACAAGATCATGATCAAATCTTACCATAACATAGAAAATAAAAATTATGTTTAATTGTAAGAGAAAACAATTAAAATTCTTGAGTAAATCGTATTTGTGTCTGTTAGATCATGTTTAAAAAACTTATAATATTGTATGTATTGCTGATCTTTTAAATTGCATTTAATTTCGAATTGTTAGGCTTGAGATGATAATTAAAATGTTTACTATTACAACACTAATTGTTTTTGAATGTAAAAGAAGAAGAGAAAAATCTTGTGTGGAACAGCGCTAGATGTTGTGCTGCACTTTCGACCTAGGTCCTCTTCAGGATTATAATGAATCCACCAACCACAAGAAACTCAACCAACCACAGAAAATCGGTGATGTTAATTGATTACCCGAACAACATGAGTCATGCAAACATTTTGGAGTGGAAGTGACAAAAATTGTATTTTTTGCAAATAGTTTGTGTTAATAAAAAGTTTATTAACTCAGTCACCCATAAAAATTTTGTTTTGTTAATAAATTCATATATAGTATGGGTCCTTTATAAACTGTTTAGCAAAAATGAACTACAATTATACACTCACAATATTTTTTCCGTAAAGACTACTTAATATACACATTAAATTGATTGAAAATCAGTTAAGAAAGGAACTACTTACTTTTCGTTTAAAACAATTGCATATTTTTGTTTATTTTCAACAATAAAAAAATTAATTGACAAAATCGGTAAAAACAATAGACTATTTTCGTTCATTTCAATACGCAATATCATATAATAAGTTGTTGTTTTAAATAGAACATTTTAATTGAATATTTTAACTATTACTGAAATTCCGTTTTTTCATTTATTTTGAATAACAGAAAGAAAGTTAAAAAATATATTTCATTGGTAAATTAACTGTATATTCCATTGAAACAACTTTACCGATTAACTTTTTAAATAACTGTTGAACTTTTATGAAAAATTTCTTGCCAATGTAGTAAAAAGTTCACAGTCGTTTATTTGTTTTATTTATTTTAATTAAAACAAAAAAGCTGATAAAACTAAGCAAATTCATTTAACAGTCATACGAAGCTTTTTTTCAATTGAACTGCTTTTTCATTTAAAAATATATATTGTGTATTACTACTCAAACAACTACAAGTATCTACAACAGCAGTTCTCTGAGTGTAAGTAAAGCTTTTGAGGGTTTTTCTCAATATAATAAATTATTTTATTAACAAAATTCCCAAAAGCTTTACTTAGGGGCCAATACTATGAGCACAGACATAGAAAGCTAAGAAAATTTCCTTTTTTAACATGCCAGCTGCCGGCGATGCAGGTAAAGATAAACCTCAATTAATTGCAATGAAATTTTTCATAAAAGTGGCATTTATTTTTTATTTTTTTTAAACACTTGCTACTTTTATAGTTAAATACATTGAAATTGAAGAAAGATTAACTTAAATGTTGTCATTACCGTATGAGTGTTATTCAATATAATATCGCTCATACGTAACGTTGGACATTTGAAAATAAATAATGGTCATGATTACTTCGAGATATCCGCACAGGATTTCAAATTTGAATAATTTTTTATACACACATACTTTATAGACCCTACAACACATATCCATATCTATTTTTTATAAAAAAAATTTACAAGTCATAATGTACATATTTTACAATCAATTTATTACAGTTAACAGAACGAACAGCTGATATTAGCTTAGGAGGCTTTCGTCAAATTACTTTTCGTCGTACTCTAATGACATCTACAACGAGTTATTACCATACCAAACTTTCTTTTGTTGTCATATCCGAAGCTTACCGTAAGAGTTCATTGCAAACATTATTATTTCCATTTACGACAAACTCGTGGTTTTTCCTGCTTGCTGTAAATTGTATTGCATTAATTGGAGTAGTCATACTAAAACACATGTATGGACAGAAATTACCACAAATATATAATCATGGTGTTTTGGATATTTTTACTATCGATATTGGGAATGCCAACAATATATAGTCCAATAAAGAATGCTAGCAGAATGCTAAATATATCATGGATGTTATATACTTTAATAATAAGAACTATGTATCAAGCATTATTATATCATTTGATACGTCTGCATGTAATTGACGATGTTCCTCAAAGTCTAGAAGAGTTGGTACGGCAGCAATACTCAATAGTTTTAAGCACGCAAGGTCATGTAATTGTCAAAGAATTGTCATTATTGAACTCCTTAAATATAATTGTTCTCAACTCGTCAGCAAGCATTATGGCATTAAATTATTTGGAAAATTTATCACTTAAAGAAGCAAATAAGACCGTAGCCGCTATTCCCCTTACTTTGCTACAATATTATGCATTAAGTTTACATAAACCGCGAATATTTAAGGTGTTGCCAACGGATATATTTAATTTTGAATATTGCATGTTTTTGACAAAGCATTCATTCCTAGTCGATCAATTTGATGAGTTATTGATGTGGATACGTGGATCCGGTCTAATGAATGCTTGGTCAAGACAAGAAGTCGATGAAAATTATTACAATAGTCAACATTTACAACTTGATCGTGTATTTGGTTTAGAACAATTACAAGTGGCATTTTTTGCTGTTTTGGGTGGTTATATTGTGGCAATTGTAATTTTTATATTAGAGTTATTTAACAAATATTTTAATTGACCATGTAAAAAGTTTGTTCTGATCACATCTAAAAATATATGATTAAATTTTATTAGATATGGTTTAATAAAAAAAGATCTAGCATTTGCGTTACGCATTATGGCCAGATCTGTTCTGGTATAGTTCCAGATCTGTTTATATCTGAAATTAAAAAGTTTTTATACCCAGATACGAGCAGATCTGTTATATATTTTTTTACTGGATAAAGATAGGTAAGTGAATTAAAAACCTAAAATACATAACTGAATTACAAATCCACAAATATGCTGTTTTTTTTTTCTTATAAACTTTATTTTGCATGAAAATAAAAATTCTTACACAGAAAATATGAGATTTTTATATGTTATCTATGCATGGAAACAAAATTTAGATCATTTTAAATTATAATTGAAAATTTTCTAAGAAAATTTTCTAAAAATTAGAACATTTTCACATTTATATTAGTTTTTTGTTTTTATATACATCGAGATTATTTTTATGTTATTTTCAATTTATAACGAGCTTTCAACCTCCGTATATTTACAAAAATAAAGCAAATCAAACATATTAGCTAGGTTGATACTAGTATTTCGATCTGGCTAAAGATCTCATCAGAACCCGAAGTTTTAGAAAAGTTAGAGCCTCCATAATAGGCAGAACTTTAACAAAAAACCTATTAATAATCAATTTTGCTCCATTCTTGTCTTCTTAGTAATCAATCATGACGTTACTAAACTTTGAAGACCAAAAATGTTCTATTTATATAAAAAATTAATTTTTAATTAAAAAATATTTTAAAAACTACTCTATAAAAATATTTAATGCGATTTTCGGTTTTAGAAGGCCTACATAGATAATAAAAAATAGTGGAATGCTTGTCGCATTTTTTGCTGTAAATTAGTGATATCTATGAAGCAGTTTCATTTGACAAAACCCAAAGAAATTTTCATCATATTTATGAAAATTTTTAATAAATATTATGATCGTTTAAATGTAGTTTTCAAATGACAACTTTAACCATTTCCAAAAAAGGGTGTTTGTGTTTTGTTGAAGTAAATCATTTAGCCGTTTTTTTAACAATTCAAAATTAAAAAAAAAAATATTGCAAAATCACACACACTCGGCATACGCTTCTTTGTTGGTGGTGACCAAACATCCGTGGTGGGGTTCCAGACTGGTAAATCCCAAAGGAACCGAACTTTTTAAATGTTTGACAAAGAAAAACTATTCAGTATTATCTACTGGATCGCCAACGCATTGGCCCAGTAACCCACGTAAAATTCCAGATTTATTAGACTTCATTGTTTACAATGGCAACTAAGTTCAGATCACACCCCAGTCCTGGTAAATTTCAACATTTCAGTGCACTTGAAAGCTACTAAATATCACGTTTTGTCAGCAAACACAAATATTCAAATGTTTCAACAGTACTTGGACAATAATATAAACTTGAATATTAGTCTTAAACACGATATCGAACTAGATGAAGCAGTCGAATACTTTACAAATGAAATACATAACGCAGCCCATGTTTCAACACCCAGTACTTGACGAATCAACCCAATAAAAACTTTTCAAACTCTGACATACCTTTCGAAATTCGATAACTTATAAGGGAGAAAAGAAAACTAGGAAAAAGCTGGCAGATAAACAGAAATGTTTATGATAAACGTTTATTTAATAAAACTTCCAAAGAAATTATTGCAAAATCTTGGCAGTTCTATCAAAACTAAAAATTTTTGATAATTGTCAATTAATTAAAAAATTTATTAAATATTTAACAAATCTATTACATTTTTACATAAATTTGATTTTAAACTAACAACTGCTAAACAAAGTATAACCAAACAAAATAATAAAAATAATGCATGAATACTGAATATACCAAATAGTAACTGTTCACTTTAGTGAACAATAATGGAATCCCATCCCTGACAACATCTTCATCAACGCCCTCAAGTGACAAATTACCCATCAGCTGTAACAAACATCATTGCAGTAAACAGGGCTTTTGCTCTCTCTTCTTATAATTTGTCATCTTTAAAATTAATAAGGTTTCAACCACCAACTAAGCAGCAGCTCTTCTACTTAAATCTAAATTATTTACCGACAGTGTTACTTAACCCTAAACTTAAAATTATATAAAAGTATTCTCAAGTACTTACCGAAAGTGTAACTTAAACATTAAACTTAAAACTATATAAAGGTATTCTAAATTACTTAAACCCTAAACCCTAAACTTAAAACTATATTAAAATATTTGGAAGTACTTACCCAAAGTGAAATGTAAAGTGATATAAATGATAAATAGTAAAATTTATTATAAATTTCCTAAAAGATATTAATGTGAGTTATATAGACCCAAAAAGTATTATTCAAAAAATTGAAGTTGTGAAATATTGAAAATTGTAACGGAACATAAAATTACAAATTTAAATCAAATACTTTATATTAAGGTTAATAAAAACCATACATTATAACGTTTAATCATACCGCCATCTTTTTCTTTATATAAAAAGATTCCCGCTTAAAGGTTTGTTCAGCATTCCCTTTATATATCGAACCCCCCGTTATCCCGTTTCTTCATGGTCCTTTAGGAAAAAAAAACAAGAGACCTAAATAAATACAGTCCACAAAAACATTTGCAAAAAAAAAAACAACAGTTAAATAAAGTCTCTTTTAAATAAAACAAAAACGTTAGAATTAAAATCAAAAGGCTTAGTTTAAAAACAGAACATAAAAAGTGAACAAGTGAAACAAAAATCTACAACAATAACCTGTAAAAAAAACAATAACCATTAAAATAGCTAAAACCAAACAAGCTAAATTAAAAACAACTTTAAAAAACATTTTATAATAAATTATTAAAAAAAAAAAAAAAAACAAAATAAAAAATTTTTTTTTTCAATAAACAATTTCAAATTGTTAACATTTTTGGTGTACAAGAAAAAGATAAACAAAAACAACATAAGAAAAAAGTGACAGTGAACAACGAATTCTTTTTAACCCTTTTCCCCCATTACAAAAATAGTGCATTTAAAATATTGTTGTTAGTGGTTGTTGTGCTAAAAATTTTCAAAAAAAAAAAAAAATATAAGAATAAATCGTTTAAAAACTGATCAAAACATAATAAAATCAGTGCCCAAGTAAAAAAAATAAAAGAAAAATTTTGTAAGTGTTAACATCATAAGCAATTTAAAATAAACAAAAACCCACCCTAAAAATATTTATTTAGTGCAAATATAAATAAATAAGAACAAAACAAAACAAACGTATTAAAAAGTAAAAAAAAAAAAGCTAAAGACTTCAAAAGAGTTTAAAATACAAAAATCAAGAAATTAATAATAATAACAAAAAGTGCTAAACGCTTATACGTCACAACATCTCCAAACAGCACAAAATCTTTGATTAACATCAACCTACAAGAAGAAAAGAAAAAAAAACAAAAACACACACATACACATACACATACACATACACATACACATACACATACACATATATACAAAAAAATACAAGTAAGGTACCCTACAAAAACCAGGTCGGTAAGTGCAGTTTTTTGTTGGTTATAAAAATTTATTTCAAAAATAAAAATATTTTTGCTCATTTTAACCCTTTTTGTTCCGCAACACTCAATTAACCCTTTTTGTGCTGCAGGCACTTTTTTAACCCTTTCTGTACCGGAAAAATTTAATAAAAAATTTTTTTTATAAGGCAAACCCAAATTTAAATAGCGGATTTGTAAAAGAAGGTGCGTTAACCCGTTTAATATAGCAAACTCATATTTTAACCCATTTATTACTGGAAAATTTATAAAATTAGATAATTTTAACCCATTTGTGACCGGAAACCCTGAAATTGGAAACAGTTAATCCATTCTCACCCATACACCTATAATATATATAATTTTAACCCTTTTTCACCCAAAAACAAATAATTAACCCGTTTTGGACCACCGTTAACCCACTTATTACGGTAAACGTAAATTTTAACCCGTTTTTGCCAGCGCAAATAGCAAAGTTTGTTAAGGTTTTACCCCATACACTAAGAACAAAGTGCGTTTTACCATTTTTTGTCAACTGTTCTTTACCCAAAAGTTAATTTTACCCTCCATCTTTTTAATAAACCCTAGATTCTGATCATGTCTCAATTTAAAAGTTTGTGCAAAGGCTTTTTGTATTTGGCCCAAAAAGAATTGAGATCATTTGACGATGAGTATATGAGATTAAGAGATAGTCCACGGTCAGTAACGCTCGTAAAACCACAAATACGCGAACTCGAGGATCTGTGGAAGAAGATTAGTACCCGATACGAGAGTATACAGGAATCTCCGCACCTAGAGGACCCAAAGGAGCTGGAGAAAGTTGATATGGAAACAATTGACACAGAATATTCGAAAGCTAAGGCATATTTTAGGTGCAGAATTGTGTCATTAGAAGATGCTCTTAAAGAAGCTGCCAAACTGGCGGAACCCGAGGTTGTAAAATCATCCCCAACCGTTTCGAATGACCCACCCACCCGCGATGAATCCCCACAAATTCACGTTTCGCCATGCGATATACCCGTGTTTGACGGCGAATACAAAAATTGGGCCGCATTTAGAGACTTGTTTACGGCTATTATCGGCACCAACAAGCGCAAAAGTGGCATTGAAAAATTATGTCATCTTAAGGAGAAAACCTTAAAGAAGCCAGGAGAATAGTTGACGACGCACCCTTAACAAACGAAGGATTTGATATTGCTTGGAAAGAGAGCACTCATTGACCCAGCTTCAGATGACAGTTTCATCACGGACAACTTCAGGCGAAAATTGCAAATACCCACTACACCCATAATCGCTGAAATCGCAGGATTAGAAGATCTTGGTTCTTCTCAATCAAATAAATTATGCAATGTGACTTTAAGGTCGAACACCCAAAATGATTTTAAAATTACAATGCAAGCAATTGTCGTAAAAGGAGTTTCCAGTCATTTACCCACCCATAACATAAACCCAAATATCACCAAGGATTTAGGCGACATTCAATTGGCTGACCCGAAGTTTTATGAGAGCAGACCTGTCGACATGTTAATCGGCAGCGAATATTACCCGGAGATATTCTTAACAGGAGTTAGGAATAGTTTTCTCGATACCCTAATCGCTCAGGAAACCAAGTTCGGATGGATATTGACAGGTCCAGTTGATGAATCGCGTGAAACCCAAACCGTCGTATCGTTTTTCAACTCAAGTACACTTGATAAATCGTTAACTAAATTTTGGGAAATTGAAGAAGTCCCGAGAAAACCCATTAAGTCCGCCGAAGATTCATTTTGCGAACAATATTATACAGAGACAACCCAACGCTTACCCGATGGCCGTTATCAGGTCAGTCTTCCGTTTCGAACCCACAAATGGAGTTAGGAAACTCTCGTCATATAGCGATGGCGCAATATTTGAGAAACGAGAAGAATTTGATGAAAAAACCCGAGCTGAAAGAGGAATATGATAACGCGCTGCAAGAATATATAGACTTAGGTCACATGAAACCCATTAAATATAACCCAAATACTTCTTCAATTGATCAGTATTATTTACCCCATCACGCTGTCGTAAAAATGGATCGTGTTACGACAAAAGTTCGTGTTGTTTTCAATGCTTCAAGTAAAACTTCGAACAGCAACAGCTTAAATGATGCGTTATATACTGGGCCCATTTTACAACAAGATTTAGTTGTATTAATTCTAAAATGGCGCTTTTTATAAGATTGTCTTCAATGCCGACATTACAAAAATGTATCGGCAAATCTTATTGAACTCTACCCAAACCCAATTTCAGCGAATACTATTTCGTAAAAGCGTCAACGAACCCATACAAGATTACGAGCTTCAAACAGTCACGTTCGGAGTCAATTGCGCACCCTATTTAGCAATTCGAACTCTATTAGAACTGGCTAAAGATGTTCAAGATACCCACCCAATCGCATCTCAAATTTTACGAGAGCATATGTATGTTGACGATATTTTAGCCGGCGCTCATACCCTAGAGGCTGCTAAATTAGCTCAACAAGAGATAATCTCAGTGTTGGAATCAGCAGGGTTTCCACTGAGAAATGGATTTCAAACAATGCAGACATTTTAAATACCCTACCCAAAGAACACCTACTCGATGTCGATTACTTACCCCTCCCAGAATCGAATAATGCCAAAACCCTCGGCATTAGGTGGAATGCCAAAGAAGATGCATTCTTTTTTAATGTACCCATCATCGAGAGAAAATCTACCTACACAAAGCGCAAGGTTTTATCGGATATTGCGCGACTTTTTGATCCAGCTGGTTGGTTAGCGCCAATTGTCATTGCGGCTAAGATTATCATGCAACAAATATGGCAGGATAACACAGCTTGGGATGATTGTCTTAAACCCTTAACTCTAATTAAATGGCAAAAGTTTCTTCAATACTATGATAATATTGAGCAAATTCGGATTCCAAGATGGATTCGATTCACGCCTTCAGTAAAAATTGAGTTTCATGGCTTTTCAGATGCTTCTGAAAAAGCCTACTCTGCAGTACTATATGCACGAGTAACACCCATAAACGGCCCTATTTCCGTAACCCTACTCTTTGCTAAAACAAGAGTTGCACCCGTTAAGGTTCTATCGTTACCCAGGTTAGAACTCTGTGGTGCTGTGCTGTTGGCGAACATGGTGCACAATTTACTTGGCCAATTAAATTTACCCAAGTATCAGACATATTTCTGGACTGATTCATCAATAGTTTTGGCTTGGCTAAGAAACATCCAAACTCCTGGAACACCTTTGTGGCAAATCGCGTTTCAACCATTATGGAAATAGTTGGAGTAGACAATTGGAACCATGTCGTGTCACATGATAACCCTGCCGATGTCGCAAGCCGATTATGTAACGCCAATGAATTGAAGGAAGACACTCTATGGTGGAATGGTCCATCTTGGCTAAAGGAACCCTCATCAAAATGGCCAACAACAGCACAACATTTTGAAACTCATGCTGAGGCAAAACCCATCCAAACTTTTGCAAATTTTGTGAATATTAACCCTACACACACAGATAACCCAGACATTCTAAGTAGATTTTCAAAATGGTCTAAAGCTCTTCGAGTCATGTCATACGTCTATCGTTTTTTGGATCGAATCACAACTACCCGGAGAAACACAAGTCATCAAGCAATTACCGTTGATAGAAAAAGGATAACGTCAACAGACGACAGAATAAAAATCCTAATCACCCACCCAAGCATTCAACTCGAATCGAATGATATCAACTCAACCAAAGATAGACTTATAATAATGTGTCAGACTCATTACTTTAAAGAAGAGTATTATTGTTTGAAAAGAAACCCGTTTACCCAATAAGAGCCATTTATTAACCCTAACACCCTATTTGGACTCTAAAAATATTATGCGTGCGAATGGTCGTTTGGCAAGTTCCAAGAGTTTATCGTATGATGAACGACACCCAATTTTATTACCCTACGCCAGTTGTTTCGCCAAATTATTAACCCAGCATGTCCATTTGGTAACCCTACATGGAGGAAATCAGGCTATGCTGAGAGTAATTCGGTCAGGCTATTGGATTCCAAAGCTTCAAAACTTAATTAGCCTGGTTATCAACAAATGTTCACCCTGCATACGATACAAAAATCGTCAAGCAACTCAACTGATGGCTGCACTTCCTCCAGAACGCACCCAATTAACCCGACCCTTTTATAATGTTGGAATTGATTTCGCAGGACCATTTGACATTAAGGTCTATTCTGGTCGCACGTGCAGAATTACCAAAGGCTACGTATGCGTTTTTGTTTGTTTTGCAACAAAAGCTATTCATTTAGAACCAACATCTGACCTATCAACCCAAGCTTTTATGGCAGCCTTCGGACGATTTTTTTCGAGGCGGGGATGCCCTGCCGCCATTTATTCGGACAACGGTACTAACTTCGTAGGGGCTAGCCAGTTATTGAAGAAAGAGCGGCAGGAATTTATGAGGAATTTGAAAGGATCTGTTACGTCAACTAACAGTTTCCAGAATTTGACGCGGCACTTCATTCCGCCGGGAGCTCCACACATGGGAGGATTGTGGGAGGCAGGCGTAAGAGCTTTAAGTCTCATCTCAAGAAAATGAACACCCTGAAATACACATTTGAAGAGCTTGCTACACTTCTTGCTCGAATCGAAGGTTGTTTAAACTCAAGACCCCTTAGCCCGTCAAGCGACAACCCTCAAGATCTTAACCCTTTAACCCCAGGTCATTTTCTGATAGGTTCACCTTTATTAACCCCAGCCGAACCAGACTTAAGCGATGGAAACCTTACTCTGGCAAATAGGTGGCAGAAGCTCAGGATTCAACACCATTACTTCTGCAGAAGATGGAAAGATGAATACCTAAAAGAGCTCCACAAGCGATACAAGTGGAAAAACCCAAGACGTCAACTTGAAATCGACGATATTGTCGTTATTAAGCAGGTCAATATACCCCCCAACGAATGGTCACTAGGACGTGTGACTAGGGTTTACCCAGGTTCTGACGGCCGTACTAGAGTCGTGGACTTACGCACGCCAACTGGAACGTTGACTCGGCCTATAACGAAAGTTGTAGTACTACCCACGGCATAATCTAACCCTCTCGTTGTAACACTAACCCCCACTTGTACACTAACCCTCGTATTTCATACTCACCCATATCATTTTATACTCACCCGTAACACACTAACATCAATCATTTACATTAATTTAACTTCATTCATTTCATTTACACAGAAAATGGCACCTAATCATAATCGTCGTGGATCTCGTCGTGACGCTCGCACTTCCAACCAACAAAATCGTCAACGTTCTGGTCGAAGACATTCTACTCGTCATCAAAATGGACCAAACCATAACACAGAAAGACAAGCAACCCGTTACGTTGGCTGCGGTATT
Source organism: Delia radicum (assembly GCA_021234595.1). Classification (NCBI taxonomy): domain Eukaryota; kingdom Metazoa; phylum Arthropoda; class Insecta; order Diptera; family Anthomyiidae; genus Delia; species Delia radicum. Next base: position 145,451,705 of record CM037852.1, read on the forward strand.
TGCAAGCGGATCACCGTATCATGACATGCAAAAAGTTTCTCGGTATGAACTTGACCGAAAAATATAGGATAGTGATAAAACACCACTATTGTGCTAATTGTTTGGCCAGAAACCATTTAATAGGCAAATGCAACAACAGCGCACGTTGCCAAAAATGTGGAGAAAAGCACCATACCCTTCTACACGGTCATCAACGGATTTTGAACAACATACGCACTGGTACTACCCCTATACCTGCACCCCGACATAACATTGCACCTATACCCGCTCCACGCGTTCCAACTACCAACGTTTCCACATCATTGCCATTAACAAGGACAAAAATATTCGTTCCAACAGCAGTCGTGCAAATAGCTAAGGAAAAGCAGACCCACTTAGCCAGAGTACTCTTAAATCCGAGCCTCACAACTTCTCGGATTGCTGTGTCTCTAGTACGCAAGGCGGGTTTAGCGCCGTTCAAAGTTGACGACAAAGTTTATGTTAAAGTGGTTATTGTGCCCAACGTGTCCGTATCCTCTAGAATTGAAGTGTGTATGCTTGTAGTAAACGATTTACCAAAGAAACCGTACTCAGGAGAATGCGATTCCCACATTAAAGAAAAATTCTGTCGGATTTCCCTAGCCGACCCAGAGTTCTACTCCAACACTCCGGTAGCCATAGAAATAGGTGGAGATCTTTATACTACCATTCTTAAACCCAACACCATTCAAATTGATGGAGGAAATCTGGTGGCCCAAGACTCTAACCTTGGATGGTTGGTTATGGGATCAGTTTCTAATTAACTTTACCCCTAAAAAATACTCAAGTATTTATAATCTATTTAACCCTACCCTTTTTAATTACTTCACAGTCGATCAAATAAAAATAATTGTTAATTTTTTTCACACAGGTTGCCTGGCCCGGGAGGATGTTCACTTTAGTGAACAATAATGGAATCCCATCCCTGACAACATCTTCATCAACGCCCTCAAGTGACAAATTACCCATCAGCTGTAACAAACATCATTGCAGTAAACAGGGCTTTTGCTCTCTCTTCTTATAATTTGTCATCTTTAAAATAAATAAGGTTTCAACCACCAACTAAGCAGCAGCTCTTCTACTTAAATCTAAATTATTTACCGACAGTGTTACTTAACCCTAAACTTAAAATTATATAAAAGTATTCTCAAGTACTTACCGAAAGTGTAACTTAAACATTAAACTTTAAAACTATATAAAGGTATTCTAAATTACTTAAACCCTAAACCCTAAACTTAAAACTATATTAAAATATTTGGAAGTACTTACCCAAAGTGAAATGTAAAGTGATATAAATGATAAATAGTAAAATTTATTATAAATTTCCTAAAAGATAATAATGTGAGTTATATAGACCCAAAAGTATTATTCAAAAATTGAAGTTGTGAAATATTGAAAATTGTAACGGAACATAAAATTACAAATTTAAATCAAATACTTTATATTAAGGTTAATAAAAACCATACATTATAACGTTTAATCATACCGCCATCTTTTTCTTTATATAAAAAAGATTCCCGCTTAAAGGTTTGTTCAGCATTCCCTTTATATATCGAACCCCCCGTTATCCCGTTTCTTCAGTAACCAAATAGATAATTTTATCGGTTCACGTTTTACATGGCCAGAATGTGTAGATGCAAACAGATAATACGATTCGAAACGTTTTATTAAACCCGCTGCTAATATTCGCAAGATCAATTACTGCGTTTGATGTCTTAAAAATGTATGTCGTGGCATATAAAATACTATGGATGCTGAATTAAAGGTTGTGGTAATATATCAACCCTTTCATTTGGATTCTCCTGATTGTCGTCAGAGTGGACCTATCTAATAAACATTTTCATTGTCCGTGTCAGAACTAATACGTTTGAATAGTTTAGAGGTTGGATTATTTGCATCAATCATGGTAGTTTTAGCATCTGGTTATGCCAGTCTAACGACTCTTTCTATAGCTGGAAATGCATATATTGTATAATTATTATCTATAACTTCACGGAAACTACTTATGGAAGCACGAGCTCGACCATCTTGTAATAGTTTAAAAGTTCAGCACAATATGCAGACCTTAAAACAAATGTATATAACATCCATACGACTAAAATATAGCGTGCAAAAGTTCTATAGGGTATGCGGTTCAATGTTGGACCTCCGAATAATGTTGAAAGTAGATTTGTAAATGTTATTCGATTTTTTTGACCTTACACAAAATCCATAATGTTTAATTTTCCCAGAAAACGCAGATAAAGCACGACCATATATAACGAAATGGTTTGTATTAACGTTCAAATGACGACATTATTCGTCCTTGTGTTATGGTATATGGTATCGTGACATAACTATCACTGGGCTGCTTTACTCTTGAACGTAATTCATTATACATCAGAGATATAATTGTTATATTTGCCTCCCCCTCAATGATCTGTAAATATAAACAATAATTTTTTGATTTGCTTAAAGAAATATCGGTTTGAGCATTGAGAAATTAGCTCATACAATTTAAGTTAGAAAAAAAAAACTATAAGCATAATACATTTATGCATAAAGGCAACCGAATTTATTTACAATCAAATAGTTCGGTTTCAGGAACTAACTTTTCAGTTGTACCGACAAATTTTATTCGAGGCAACCAAAGATTTACAGAAACAATAAAAATTTCCTCTTAACTAATATTCTGTTGTCATATCCGAAAACTCGGCTACCACAACCGAGTCATTTGATAGTCAACAAATTCAATTGTCAGTACGAATATGTTTGAATGTGTGCCTAGCAAATTAAATTACACTCCAAATAATAAATTAGTAGAAAATTCAGTAAAATGCCTTGTAAATCAAATATACTATTATTCAGCATGTTTTTAGCAGAAATTTTGTTTTCAGCAAAAGTTTTAAATATACTTATTTAGTACTTAACTATTTTTTACTAATTTTTTTTGCCTAAAAAGTTTGTTCTGATACGCACGTTAACAGTATGGACGACAACCATATTGAAAGATATACGCAGAATGAAGTAGATGTCGCGGCATGTCAAGGTAAATTAGAGACAAGGAAAATGATACTAAAAAATACAACTCTTGTAAGATATATAAAAAAACAACCAAGAAAATTTTTGTATGCGTTTCACAAAAATTGCCAAAAGCTGTTCTGTTTAAGTAATAAGCGATTTTTTAAAGTTTTTAAAATTAAATAGCTCTCTCTAGATTTTTCAGACTTTAAATATAACTTTTGAATTTATATCAAAAGTACATATCTATCAAAATAATGTACAAAATTTGATGTATCAGCCTTTTCCGACTTTTGAGATGTTTTTTTTTTAATATGTTAGTTCAGGAATACTGGCTACTGAAGTTTATTTTTTATTTTAAGAAAATCTTTCTCTATATATTCTAATAAAGAAAATGGAATAATTTTCAGCACAGTGGAGTTTTTTACAAGTTGGAAAATTCTCGATCTGATCTTTTAATTTAACAAAAAAGTTCATATTGAGCAAATTTGTCTGACTCAAAACTTGGTCCAGTATGTCCTAAACCAAAACATAACATCGATATTTTATTTATTTTTATTATTAACGTATAAATAATGTTAAAAACTGCTTAATTCTATGTCAAAAATTGTGTTCTTAAACACATTTTATGGCAACAGTGAAACAATAATTTCAAAATTTCAAACATTATTCAAATAACCAAGACTTCAACTGTGTTTATAATATAGCCCTTCTATATGAATTTATCAGCCTTACAATTAGGGATTACTTTAAAGAAATATCAGGGGCCGAATTACGGCATTCGTAATCGAGTGAAATCGTTCGAAAACTGATTTTTTAGTGAGTAACTACAAAAATACAAAGTTATATATTTATTTCTAATCAAATGCCAAACCAGAACATCCCCGATAAAAAGTATTCGTTAAAAGTTTTTTTTTTCGGAAATAGGAAATTGATTTCGATTGAAAAATTACGATCACGAATGCCGCTATTTGGCCCCAGTCCGAAACGGTTTTAAGCTTAGCTACGAATTATAAAAGCGAGTTTTCGTGGTAACCTCTAAAACTATTTTGGTAAATATCGCCTAAAGTAGGCAGCGAAAAAAATTGTAGTAGCATTTTTATTTTATTTGTCATGCTGAACATGAGGTACAAAAGGCTTGTCCTGTCCATGTCCTTGTCCTTCAACAGGATTGGCAGAAAAACACGATCGGCACAGTGTTGGCAAGCGTTGGCGACGGTCGGTTAAGCGTTTTCAGAACGTGGGATTAACAATCTTGAAAGTATTGTCGTGTTACCCGATTGATGGCAGTAGTCAACCGCCAGATTGAGCGAACTTGCTTCCGTTGGCACAATGTTAGTAATTTAAAAAATTTTGTACATCTAAAATAATTTATATTTAAATATTTTGAGAAATATGTACATATTATAACACACATTAAACCTCTGCTTTTAACAAAGCTCTATATTATTGCAAGACGTACACTTACAAGAACTTTTTCATAAAAGTTCAACAGTTATTTTAAAATTTAATCGGTAAAGTTGTTTTAATGGAATATGTAGTTAAATTACCAAAGAAATATATTTTTTAACTTTCTGTCTGTTATTCAATAAACAAAAAACGGACTTTCGGTAATAGTTAAAATATTCAGTTAAAACTTCATATTGAAAACATAAAATTGTTATTGAGTATTGAAATAAACGAAAACAATCTATTGGCTTTATCAATTTTGTCAATTAATTGTTCAACTGTTTAAACGAAAAGTAAGTAGTCCTGCTTTTAACTGATTTTCAGTTAGTTTAATGTCTATATTCCCAGTAAAATAGTAAAATACATATAACTGGTTGCAGAACAACCAGCAGGTTCTAATTTCTGTTCTACAACTGGTTCTTTTTATACAGAGTTTGTCCTATTTGCAATAGGTTCTTAATAGAAGTTGTTCTAGAACATGTTCAGAGGTAATTTGTTCTAAAAATTTTGCTGAGTTCAGTAGTCTTTACTTAAAAAATATTGTGAGTGTGTGAAATATAACAAAATATTTGAAACAAATTCTACTAATTGGTTGTTATATTGGTAAAAGTAATAATGGCAAAGAATTTGCGGGTGGTGCTGGCAAAACACTGCTTTGCACAAAAATTAGTGTTTTCCTAGTACAATATTAGTTGTGCGTTTTTAAATTTTTTAACAAATTTTGTTTTACAATTTCTTCCTGTGAGGTGTCAAACATTTTTGAAGTAGGTCCCATAGAAAGTATTTAAATAACTAGAAAAAAATTATAAAAAAAGCTGTTTGCAATTGCATGACACAGTATAAACTATAATTTTAAAAATTATTGACTAAATGTCAGACTACCATGGTGGAAATTTTATTAAAGACGTTTTTTGAAGGAAGAATCTCTTGATATCGTTAAGCTAAATTATTAAGTCACTGACATAGCCGGCTTTTAAAATATTTGATTTGCATGAAAATTGTAAAAGGGGAAACTCAAAAATTAAAAAAAAAACACCAGACACAGCGACTTGATTTTTACTATAATTGGAGTTTTTCTGCCATTTAACAAAATTTTCAAAAATTATCATAAATTTTTTTTGCACTAGCTATATGTATTATTACTTTTCATTTGAGCATAATTATGTCAGTATTGATTGAAGACTACAAATATCTCGGAAAAACAAAAATTTACATAGTAAAATTGTTATGCTTTTCAATTTCAGACACATGATCATTCATGGAATGTGTACTTTAACTTTCGATTTTTATAAATTAATGTTTTGATTGTTATTATTAACTACTTAACCCTTGTCGAGCAGCACACAAAGCCTCTTATATATGGAAAAAATTAAAATTAATTTAAAAAAATATATTTTGTGATACAGATTTTCTAATTCTAAACAATATTATGATCAAATAGAAGCATGTTTTGTGAAGTATTTGAGTACAAAAACAATACAATCTAAGATCACTTTTAAAAAATATCTACAAGAGATGAAAAAGACGACATTTTTAATAAAAATAAATCGCAATTCCTCGTAAACCGTTAATCCGATTTAAAAATTTCACAATATTCGTGTTTAGAATGGAAAAACTAAAAAATAATGAGTCGCAAGACACATTTTTATTTTTTTTTTATATAAAAAATTCAAAAATCGAAAACTTTAGTAACGGGCCCCACGGGTTAGTGCAATACAATTTTTGTCAAATTTGCACCAAATTACTTAATAATCTGAACAATAAATAGAATTTTTTACAAAAAGTTGTTCTACGTAAAAAAAATGCAGCTTTACTGCACAGCGGCACCCGATTTTCAATAGTTTGTTTGTTGTAAATAGGGTAAGGAGATTGTTTAATATGCTGTAAATTTTGCGTCAAATTTCCAAATGTTTAAAAAAATTATGTATTTATGAAATTAAGTGAAGGAATTTTACAATTCTTGGAAAAGATTATAAACATTTTTAGTATTTACACTGATCTCCATGAGGATTATCTGCATGATATAAATGAGTTTTTGCATTAAACCGAAGAAATTGCACTGGAAAAAATTTCATTAAAAAATTAGTTACATAAAAAGCATGAAGATTTTTATCAATGTTAAGGCAATTTTCCTTTTAAATTTAAATTAATTTTTGCTTAGCAAAATTTTCTCTGTGCAGTAAACAGTAAAAAAGAATTAAAGAATTTTAATATATCTTGGAGGGTTTCAAATATAATGGTTTACTCTAAAACTATGGATATCATGCATTATGGAGTACAGTTGTAGCAGTGAAATAATTACAAAGTTTGTATTTTTCTGTCAACAAAATAATTATTTAAATATCGTCATAATTAGTTTTTCACAAAAGTGAAAAAAAACACTATGCAACGAGTTTTTTAGTCATCGCTGTCGGGCTCAGTGGTTTCAGTGCGAAATGAAAGTAAACAATTGGGTTTTGCAAAGGTATTTCGAATTTATTTTTCATGGCATCTTAAAGTTGTAATATGTTTTAACAACTTTAGAGTTCGTCACAAAAATTTTAATTTGCCATATGATAACTTTTTTACGGTTTTTGCATCGATAAAATGTAGCGTATTTTTTTATATTTCAACAACTTCCACATACCCCTTTTACGCTGATTTTTTGTCCAAACTTTTTCCCATTTTTGAAAGTGCACCGTTTAAGCAAGCGAGTAGGTGGAATACTATCTTTTTTAATTTTTTTTTAATCACACACAATTAAAATGTGTTACCAACTGAGGTATCAATTTTGTTAAAAACTCATAAGAAACAAATTTTTTAACACTCAAAACCACTCTATTTTCTAAAGCGTACTCTTTAAAAACTGGAAAAAAAGTTTTTGTGAAATAGCTGTTGGTGTTGAACCGAAAAGTAAATTCAAGTTTTATAAAAATAGACTTTTTTTTCCTCTGTAGTAAAAGGAAGTTCAAATCAGCGTTTTTGGGCACCGCATGCATGTAGAGCTGGAATTTTAAACAAATAATAACGGCATTTTTTTATTGATGCAAAAACATTTTTAAAAAGTCTAAAAAAGAAATTTTATTCTTTTCTGACGAACTATAATAAATATAGTTACTAAAACGTAGTAGTGTGTACTTGTTTATCCGATGGTCTACTTTCGTTTCGAGTTGGAACCATTGAGGCTAATTTTTCTTGTTGCACAGTGTAATACAATCTAGATAGTAAGCAAAACAACTATTTAAAAAGTGAATATTAAAAGTTGTTGAATACACAAATACATTAAATACAAGTTTTATAAAGTTTTGAAATTATCCTCAATCATATGTTAATGAAAAGCTATTGGTTTGCAATATTCTTTTAATACTGAAAGTGTCTCGTTGTAATGAAAATGAATTTAACGGCTTTATATTTCGATTACAGTAATAAATCCACTGAGCAATTCAATTCCATTAATCAGTTTGCTGCTGCTGCTCTATTGCATATTATTGTAAATTATTTTTCAAAATGGTCCAATTTTTTTGTGTTGACACTGTCTTGTCGTAAGGATCGTACTTGTGATTTTTACAATGATATGATTTATAAAATGTTTAACGAATGGAATGAATGGCCACGTCAAATTGTGGTAGTGAATGGAAATGAAAAGATGAAAGTTCCAGGATTAAGACAATATAATATGATATTTACTGATTCCTATAAAGCATTCAAGTAAGTGGTCATTACATTTTAATATAAATATCCCAATAGTTACACTTTAAACTTTACAGAGAAACTGAAATACATTTTTATACGGCCGATTACAATTACAACGAATATTATTATATATTTCTACAAACTCACGATCATTTAATATTTCGAGAAATGCAAAAGATATTTGAATATTGTTGGCTGCATTATCTCCTCAATTGCATCATACAAATACAAACGGAAAAGGGAGAAATTCTAATTTACACTTATTATCCGTTTACTGAAAAGTATTGTGGTAAAGTTGAACCGATTTTAATTAACGAATTCAATGGCACATCCTTATTGCACGAGGAATTGTTTCCCAAGAAATTGAAAAATTTATATGGTTGACCACTGAAAGCAGCTCTTTGGCATATTCCACCTTTTTTATATTTATCTTCAGATTCAAATAATGTCACATATATCTCTGGTGGTTTTGAAGGTACACTTTTATTGGAATTAGCGAAAAAAATTAAATTTTACTTTGGATATAAAAATTCCCGAAAATGATAGTCAACGTGGTTTTATGTTAAAAAATGGTTCTTTAACTGGAGCTCTAAAAATGGTGAGTATTATTTAAATTTGAGGACGGTTGAAGTTATATTAAATAAATTCGTTGCATATACGACTACCACGCGGCATTTGAGTGCAAATTGATTAAAATTTTTATTTATTTGCTATTCTTCTTTGTTTACCGTTATATGTAATTATAGTTATGAAACACTAACAAAATATTATTACACAACTCTTCTCTTTCATCTACTAAGTAATCTCTCAAATTTTATACAATCAGAGATCAGTTATCACGCTCTTAAAAACACCCAGCCTCTGATGATTTAAGTGCTTTGCCAACCCCAAAATGATAACACCGGACAGGGATTGGCCGTTCTTTTTTTAAAACATTGGCAAAGCACTGGCAATAAGCGCTTTGCCAGTACAAAACCCATAATTTTAAAACGTTGGCAAAGCATTGGTTGAAGAACCAGTAAAGTGCTTTTTTAATGATAAAATAAGTGCTTTGCCAACCCCAAAATGATAATACCGGGCAGGGCTTGGGCGTTTCTTTTTTAAAACGTTAGCAAAGCACTGGCTATGAGTGCTTCGCCAGAACCAAAATCATAATTTTAAAACGTTGGCAAATCATAGATAAAACAACTAATAAAGTAAATAATAATTTATTAAAAAAACTGTGTACTTATTATAATGTTTTTACAAAATTTTATTTTTATTTTTTAAAATAATAAAATTATGTAAAACAAATAAACATACAAATTCAATTTCTGCAATATAAATTAAAATAAGATTCAATTAAAAAAACATTTGTATTCTGACTGTGCATTTGTAATTTTTCATAGAGAAAATTGCAATTTATAAAAAAAAAGATTTTCTTTTAAAATTGGGTAAATTCAAATTTTTAAATTAAAAATTGTGAAATTTTCGAAAAAAAGATTAATTTTTTTATATTTGAAATAAGAAAATTTATAACTCAAACTGAAGTTGGCAACCCTGTTTATACTCAGACGTAAAAATATTTTTCTCTGGAAGCTGAAAATTAAAAAATAAATTTTAAAATTAATTACCTGTGTTTTATACACAAATAGCAGTGATATTTGTTTAACAAGTGTTGAAGATTATAAAATTTAAAAAGTATGTCTGCTGCAAATAAAAGGAATAGTATTAAAAACAAAATAATTTGCGGCCAATGCAATTTGCAAATATTGGAAAGTGATGATTCCATTCAGTGTGATTGTTGTGAAAAAATATTCCATCCAAAATGTACGAAATTGAACAAAAAGGAATTTCAAAAGTTTTTAAAAAATGATTCTCTTGTTTATAACTGTCATTTGTGTGAGAAATCAGAGAGTACAATTGGAAACGATTTGTCAGAGATCAACGCTGAGTTAAATCAGCTGGATGAAATAAACAAAACAATGAAATTTATGTCATCTCAATACGATGATATTTTAAAAGGTGTTTTAAACAACAAAAAGAAAATAGAAAATCTACAAAAAGAAAACAAAGTGCTGAAAGAAGAAATTAATAATTTAAAATCTTCTGTTAAATTTTTGAACGATTCAAGGGTAAAAAATTACTGCGTAATTAGTGGAGTGGAACTTTCTGATGCATCTGTGTCAGCTGCAGATGTGGTTTTAGAAATTGCTGAAAAAATTGGTTCTAAAATTTCGGAAAATCAAATTGATGAAGCATTTTTCGTTGGTAAAGCTAAAAAGGACAAGAAGGCTAAAGATGGCAAAAAGGAGAAAAGATTGATTGTAGTAAAGTTTAATAATCAAACAGCTAAAACAAATTTTATGAGTGAAAAATTAAAACTTAAAGAAGAAGATGATCTGAAAGGTGTTTACATTAATGATTATATGTCGAGAGAAACTATGGAATTATTTATCTACGCAAGGTCTACAAAGGCTGTTGGCTATAGTTTTGTGTTTCATCAAGGCAATCGAATTTTTGTCAAGAGAATGATAAATCTAGAAAAATTTTAATAAAAAATATGAATGATGTCGATAATTTGTTACAAAAATCAACATGTGGAGTGCGTGATCATAAAAATCAACATATGGCCATTGATGGTGAATTATCTGACGAAGATGTGGATGAGGACGGAAGCTCTTTTATGTCTCCAAATTAAAATTTAAAAACAACGTAAATATAATTATCGACAATATCGAATTTAAAACCCTTTTTTTTTTCTTATTGTAATGAATAATCAGTACTTTTTCAATATGATATCTTATAAAGAAATTTAAAAAAAAGTAAATTTTAATTTTATTAACATATTGTCAATAAATATAAGAAGTGTCTCTTCAATTTCAAAATTTGATAACTTTAAATTGCATTTAAGCAAATTTCCGAAATTACCAGATGTTTTAGCGATTCAGGAATCGTGGTTTGAAACAAGTTGTGAGCAATTGTATTCTATACCTGGTTATACAGCAATTCATTGCAGTCGGAGTGACGATTACGGAGGGTACTTCGGTTTACATATCTTCAAATTTAAATTTTAATGTAATTACTAAAGAAAGTAGACAATTTATGGATTCAATTGTTATTGAATTACCTGAGGTTAAAGTAAATGGAAAACCTTTACACGTAGTTTTTATATATAGATCACAAAAATGTAACTTTGAAAATTTTTTAAATAATGTTGAAAGTATTCTGCTAAAAACTAATTATAAACCGTGACTATTTGTTGGAGATTTTAATGTTGATATTCTTAAAAGCGATAGTCAAAGTTTAGATATGCAAAATTTATTTTTGGAATATGATATGTATGCTTGTCATACTTTTGTTAATAGACCAGTTAGTGGAACATCTACTGATGGAGTATTTGGTAACATAAAGGAGAAAATAGTAGTGCACTGCATTGAAAATCGTTTGACTGATCATAATTATATTAGCTGTCTATTTCGAACTGACGTAGATACAAACCATAATACTGAGAATTGCATTAGTAAAATCAATTATGAAAGCTTTGGTAAATTTATTGATGACAATATTGAACTAAATATAAATACTATTGATCCATCGATTCAATGTGAACATTTAATTAATACTTTTAAAGCAGCTTTAACAGTAAGCACTGAGGTTAAGTCAATACATAACGATTATCGTAGAGAACTAACACCATGGATAACCAAGGAGTGGGTTGATCTTGTATGTTTTAAAAAGAAATTACTAAAGGCAAAAAAGAAAAAGAAAAATTGCTTGTTTATAAGAGAACAACTTAAACGAATTAGTACAATTATTAAAAATTCTAAAAAGACATTGATGAATTCTTATTACAAACAAAGTATAAGTTTATGTAATGGTGATACAAAAAAGGTATGGAGATTTTTAAATAAAGAATTAGGAAGAAACATTAATAAATTTAACACTTTAATAAATTTAAACGGCAAGCAAATATTATCTGATATTGAAAAGGCGCAAGCTCATAATGAGTATTTTTACGAAACAATAAAAGAATTACGTGCAAACATAGAAGCGAATCCAGATGATAATATTAACTACTTCAGAACTTTAAATCGGTGTAGAGCTAATTTTGGTGTGCGAAAAGTAGAAACTTCAACTGTTGAAACCGTTTTGGAGAATCTTCCGGAAAATAAGGGATCTGGACATGATAATATTACCACTACAATGCTTTTAAATAGAAAATCTTTATTATCTATTATTTTGTGTAGAATATTTAACTGTATTGTAGAAACGTCGACCTATCCTGAAATTTTGAAAATTCACAAGATTATACCTGTGTCAAAAAGTCGTGGTAATAATAATATTGATATGTATCGACCTGTTTCTATTTTGTCAACTATAAACAAAGTATTTGAAAAACTTTTGTTTAATCAACTATCTGATTATTTAAATATGAATAAGTTACTTTTTAATAGACAATTTGGATTCTGCAAAGGATCTGGCACTGAGACAGCTGTTGTGAGTGTGGTTAATGATATATGCAATGGCCTTGATAAGGGGTATAGTGGTGTTGCTGGCGTATTTTATGATATGAGCAAGGCTTTCGATTTAATAGATCATTCAATTTTGGTTATAAAACTAAAAACATTTGGTGTTGATGATTTAACAATTAAATTATTTAGAAGCTATCTATATAATAGAAAGCATTTTGTGAAAATTGGGAATGCAACTAGTGATTTATTGCCAGTTGAATATGGTGTCCCACAAGGTAGTATTCTTGGGCCTTTGTTGTTTAAGATATTCATTGATGATTTAAAAAATATGACTTTCAAAGGAAAAATAACCATGTTTGCTGATGATATATGCTTTTTATACAATTATAAACATCCTTTGGTTCTAAAAACGGAAATAGAATACGATGCTGCGATGTTTGTTGAATATGCCCGCCTCAATAAGTTAATTGTTAATGCAGAAAAAACTAAATTTATTAGGTTTCGGCCATATTTATTGAAAACTGATTTAAATATGTCTCTTCATATTGACGGGAAATTGGTGCCTGAGTCTGAGTCAGTAAAATACCTTGGAATAACCTTGTCAAATAATCTTTTGTGGAATACACATAAAAATGCTATTAAATCCAAAATATCGTCTGGTATAGGCATTCTCAGAAAATTTAAATACAAGTTAAGAACTGATACAAAGTTACAGCTTTACTATGCCCTAATTCACAGTCATTTGGTATATCTACCAATAATATATGGTTATAAGGATAATGCTTTAAAATCTCTGCAATCGGCTCAAAATAAAGCTTTGAAGCTAGTTTATAATTTATCACCGCAATATTCTACTAAGGAATTGTTTAAAAAATATGCGAATACTGTTCTTCCTATAAAAAGAATTTATAAAAAACAATTGCTGTTGTTTGTGTTTAAATCGATGAATGGAATTGGAAATAATCTTATACAGTTCAGTCGATATTTTGATTATTCTAATATAAATACGCGTCGCAGACATAACTTAAAACCTGTGCGGTGTAGATTAGAGTTATTAAAGCAACGAATTGAATTTGCTGGACCTAATGAATACAATTGTTTACCACAACATATTAAAGAAATCAATAGAATTTCTACTTTTAAATATTATATAGAAATACCTGCTTGAAACTTTAGAAACACTTTTGTAAATTTCCTGTTTAAATTAACTAAAATATTTCAAAATATGTATTAAATATTTTAATTTTGCAAAAAAACTTATATATATTTTTTTTTTTTATGTTTTATATTTTATTATACTTAAATAAGTAATTAGTATAATTTTGCCAACTAGCCTCTACAAAAGCCAATATGGCGCAGAGGCACAATATGAAAAATGTATAAATTTTAATTTTGAATAAAAAAAACCTATACGAAAACAAAAAAAAAAAAAAAAAAATTGATTATAAATGAAAACGAGATTTATTTATGAACTGTATAGTTCTACTTTGTAATTCACGTCCGTAAAGAGTTGTATTATTTCTTATTGAATGATTTTGGTAATTTGAACAGAATTCATAATAGGCTTGCTTCAGTTAAGTTAATTACAAAAAACTGGAATTTTTTTTTAAGTACGATTTTTTTACTACAATTTTACTAAAGAAAGAAATTTGAAAATAAATGTCTTAAGTAAAATTGGTTCACTATGTTTATAACGTTATAAACATATATGTTTTAGTAAATCGAGCACTGGCAAAGCACTTTTGACCAGCGTTGGGAAAGCGTTGTGAACAATGGCTGTGCGACTGTTTTTATTATGTTAACGGTTGTAAATTTTGTAAATAAGTACTGGCAATGCACTTTTTGCCAATGTTGGGAAAGCGTTCTAAGCCAGTCTTGTGCCAGTGCTTTTATTATTTTTACAATTGAAAATGTTGTTAATTAAGTACTGGCAAAGCACTTTTTACTAACGTTGGCAGAGCGTTGTAAATCAGTGCTTTGCCAGCACTTTATTTGTTGGACCATTGGCAAACAGTGCTCTGCCAGTGCTTAATTGGCAATTTCTGGCTGGACAGTTACAAGTTTTAAAAAAACTGTTTGTAATATTAGAAAAAATTGCAAAAATCCTTTGTAATTCTTGTTAATATTTTTACTAGTATTTAGTAAAAATTTTTGTTGAATCGATTTCATATTTTTTAAGAGAAGGAACACTCAGGAAATTCTTTCTATTAATTAATGTGTTGCTTTCTTTGGAAAGGGGATAGTGGAGAGATGAAAGGTGGTGAAAGATGAAGGGCTTCAAACATGGCTACGCTGTAATTGCGCGAGATGATCGCCCCCTGATGTAGAGTTAGTTTCATAGCCCTGATTCATTATTTTACTTCGGTGGGGTTAAGTGCTATGGGAACACCGAAGGTGGGCGCAGCGATACATATAAGTGATAGAACACTCATACATATTATTTCTCTAAATTGATGTTGTCGTCACCGGGAATCGAACCCGGGACCATCTGTCTAACAGTATAACGCGCTAACCATTTCACCACAACGACCACATCGATTTCCATTAAGAATTTGGTAAAATTTTAGTAGCTTTTACAAATTGTTTTAACTATATCGATAGACCGATTTGAAATATTTATAACTTTTTTATATTCACAGTTTTTAATTTTGTTGTCTTCCAAGAATAAACAATTTAATAAAATTTCTTTACTCAATGCAAGGACGTGTAAAAATTGTTGAATTGTGAATAGTTTTTCCTGCTGAATCACATTTTAAGTCGAATGGATGAATCATATTTTCAGTTAAATGGATATGTTAATATAAAGAACAGCGACATTTGGGGTTACCCAAAATCCTAGAGCAGTACATCAGCGAGAACATCTCAGATACACGGTTTGGTGTGGTATTTGCTGATCGTGTTATCGGTCCATATTTTTTCGAAAATGAAGCTGGCAAACCAGAAACCGTCTCCATGTTGGAAAATGTTAAACGTTCGGCAATTGTTAACAATCCATACTTATGGAACCAGCAAGTTGGAACTACAGCTCATACCGCAACAGCCTTAATGTTGATTCTGCGAAAACTTTTTTGATTCTGCTTTTACGTGGCCATGTCGTGCCCCAGATTTGACGGCCCCAGATTTTATTAGAGGAGTTTCTTTAAAGGACGGGCTTACGTCAACAAACCACAAAACATTCAGCAACTTAAGCAGAATATTGGCAAATAAATTATAACACAATGCAAAACGTCTTAAAAAGGCCATTTAATGCCAGCAGGAAAGTGAACGCCATTAACTCAACTAAAAAAAATGTATAAGTTATAGTTACATTTAAAAAAAATATATTAAAAACTGTAAGAATAAAAAAGTTATAAGCATTTCAAATCAGTAAGACGAAGTTGGCCCACCCTGCACTTTTACTTTACTAAAAACTTGCAGTCATGTTTTGCTACAATTAGCACAACAATCTGATGGCCTGATTTAGGTCATTTTTTATTGGAGTGTACCATACTTGGAATTTTTTCATTAGCATTAAATTTTCATCAGCATTAGTTCACTAATGCTAATGCCAAAAAAAATTGCATTACCATTTAATTGTAATGAAATTTTTTGGCATTAGCATTTGTCATACTAATGCTAATGAAATCACACTAATGCCTAAAAAACTAATTACAATCGAGCATAAAAGGCATTTGTTTACAATAAAAGTGGAGTGTATATTGCTTTATAAAGGAATGGAACGGAGAAAGATAGAAATTGTATGTTTATTTGTATTATCAAGTAAATGAGTAAAAATAAATAAATAAATCACCAAATGGCTGTTTTATAAAAATTGATCAATCGGGATCTCTCCCGGACCTAGCCCATTAATATTGTAAGATAGTATTAATACTTATTTTGCTTAGTTTCGGATATACTGGGCATTTTAAAAAAACGCCATTTTATAAAATGGCTAGTATCTTGAAAACTAAGCGAAATATCGCAAAACGGACCAAACTTTACCTACGAACATTTTCCGATAATTCAAATGTGTTAAGTGTTGCGATTCCATTCGTTCACCGGTCCATTCCATATCGTTCCAGTTTAGACGAATGTTCCACTTTATTATGCTAGTTTAGCTATAAAAGTCGTTTAAACCGTAAACATTTAAACCGCTATATAGCGGTTTTTCTAATGCTATTATGAAGTTTACTGTTTGTAGTTTCAGTTATGTTAATATAATAAAGGAACATGCATTTATTTTTTAAATAAATATTTGTTTCAACTTTTTATACTTCCCTATAGAAAAAAACTGATAATTATATAGCTTTATCTAATTTATTATGAACCCATAATTGATTAAATAAAATTTTATCCGAAAAAAGGCCCGATTAAATTGCATCAAATCGCATCTAATTTTAACATATTAAATAAATTTAGATAGAAATCGAAATGATTTGATACATTTTTTTTCCGAATTTTGTCCTCATCCAATTATATCTAATGTAATATAGTATATATAATATCATATAATATAATGGCATATAATATGGTCTATACTATATCGACCATAAATATCGTATGGTTCTTTGAATTTTAAGAACATTAATATTAGGTCTACTCATACAAACTCGCATTTAACTTGTAAATATGGTGGAACTATGATAAACATAAAATTTATTACAGTTTCCAAGCCACAAACGTTTTATTTATTTGCTATTGATATTGAAAATTTGTAATTAAAGATTTTATAAATTAAATAAAGATTTCCTTTAAATTTTTAAATGACATTTGGGAATATTCTAATTGAAATTAAGATTTTTGGTTTTATTACTTTCGGATGAGATCTTAAATTGAAAAATTACAAATTAAAAATTCATTTAAAATTTTTGTGTAACTCAATTATATTTGAAAATGTTTAAATTTGTAACCGAAAAACATAACAAACTTTATATTGTCAGCTAAAATTCAAAAGGGCGTAATTAGAATTTCTGTTTTTTTAAGGGAAAATTAAAAACGTTGTTAAACATTTTAACAATTTTGTCAATGATATTGTATTTAGCGATATAACATTATATATGACATCATGCTAAATAATATATTCCGTATAAAGTAATATATGAAACATCTATCTTAACATCAATCGATATATATTTAAATGTTACTATGTTTTGGACCATATCAAACATTTTCTATAAAGCAAATGCTAGATTAATTTATATGTGGTCACATGCGCCATCACATTATCTGTATTGAGCTGTATAAAGCTATATATTTTTATATATTATTCTATTATATAAAATATGATTGTGTATCAACGTTTTTACTCGGGATTTGTTCAAAATAATTTACTGTCATTTACCGCTTATTTTCGTACCATGAGTTCCACGATGCATCACAAATTGGCCGAGGGTTTTCAAATTTGATTTAATTTTTGTAAACACACAGTCCATGAAGACCATAACAAATATATGTATTTTATTATTAAACGTAACTTTTTATTTATTATATTATATTAATAAGATGAAAAACAGAAAAAATGTTTTTGGTTCGCTTTTTACTACTGCACCAAAAAGCATATATAAATATGTTTTATTATAAAATCCCTTAATGGTTTGAGTGAAGAAAACAGATAGATGAAAGAAAAACCAACCACCAACCACTCACGCGTGCACACATGCGACCTTTTTAAAGCCAGTGTTATCATATAGCCAGTTTAAAGTGCTTTTCCCAGTTTCTTGGGATGCTTAAAAGTTATGTCATAGAAAACCCCGTTTTTATGAATTAATGCAGGTTTTAGAGTTTTCCATGTTGTGTTTCCAGCATATTTGTTTAATTTGCTATTTGTTTTGACTAATATTAAAGGTCTTAATACAAAACTAACAAAACTGGCCTATTGTGGAATAAGGAAAAAATTAAGATCATAATATGAAAATAATTACATTTGATATTTAAACATTTTTTTAATGCTGTTTTTTCTTTGATTGCCATATAACAAATATAAAATAATAATATGACGATGATGATGACGATGACCAGCATTATAATGGCATATGTGACAATATTATGAAAAAGAAAAACGCGTGTCATTTGTAATCGAGAGATCAACGTTATTGTTCCGTTGCATAGTTTTAAACAAAATTTTACAATTATTAAGGACTACACTTTGGACACTAATTATGTAAAGACCGCTGTAAATGTAGTTAAAAACTAATGATATTTCACTTGAAAAAAGGACAACTTACATTTCATTAAATTCATTTGTTGTCATTTGTTTTTGACCGTTAATAAAATGAACCACAAATGTAGCAAAAAATTTACTAATGTTTGTTTTATTTTTTTTTTTTTTTTTCTACTAAAAACAAAAAACAGATCAAATGAATATGGGTTGTTTTTTTTTTAAATGAACTACAAATGTAGTCAAAACTGAAATTTCGTAGACAAATTATTGCCTGTTCATATAAATACAAAGCTACTGTATTACTTCTCAAACAACAACAAATATTTATAGCAGAAGTTCCCTGTACGCTACAAATGGTCGTTTTTGCCTCAATTACGTTTGAAAAGAAAACGTTATAAAACATGAATATATACACAGAAAACAGTTTTGAAGTTGTTACCGATTTTTTTGCCAACCGAATTTGTGTATTTCCACGTACTATCACTATTATTAAATTTTAATACTATTGTAACAACCGACATTTATTTACAAATTTCGAATTTTTATTGTAACAATTGAATATTTTATGTCTATGGACTATAACATTCTATAAATAGATTCACATGCGTTCATCAAAATTTAATTTATTACTAAAAAATTATATGCCTCGAACTGGGCTCTAACCGGCGATCATCCGTTTGCCAGGCCTTAACCCAACTAATATATGTTTTTTTTTCAAATTTCAACCTTTATATTTAAATATTTGTCTAAAAATAAGATATATTTTATTATAGTTACCAAAACTATTAAAATACTTCATATTATATTAAAATTGGTAACGAAAACTTACACAAACAATTATCGATTTAACTGAGAATAATTTTCATTTTCATTGCACAATTAAAGGTCGAAAAAACATAATTTTTATTTTTTAATAAAAATTATATCAAACTTGTCTAAAAGACAAAGAACAGTCCAGTTTACTCTCCCTGTTTTGTTTATAAACGAAACAAAAAATAAAAAGAAGGAAAAAAACGAAAACCGTGTATTAAAAATTCGCTAGAAGGTGGACCTTGCATATAACAAACAAGTTTTCAATTTTTTTTTTGATCAGTGGTAATAATCTTTAACTTCAAGCTCATATAATACATATTAGTTCTCATGTAGTGAGTAAACTAGTTTATATGAATGTTTGATGTTTGGCATGGGTTTGTTACCTCTTTCAAAACGTGTTCTGATAATGGGAACCTAGAAAATTTCCGAAATAAATCTATCAACACATTCCTGAAAGGGTCAAATAATAAATTTGAAAACAATATTTGTTAGGACAATATCGTAATATAGAAATATAGAGTATGGCCTTGAGTTTGAACAATTTTCATTTTCATTTTCATTTTCATTGCATCATAATTTTTATTTTTTAATAAAAATTATATCAAATATTTTATTTAATATATAAAATAAAATCTCCGAAAAGTCGTTGGTTGTTGGTATTTAAGTGATATAGAAGATAAAATTTTTTCAATATTGATAAGGAAAACCAATAGTTTGAATGATGTGACTGTGTTTTGGTTGATTTTATATATTTTCTCTTTACAATATAGTTTAATTATTCTGATGAAGAATTTTAAGAACTTAAAATTAAAATTATTGAATAATGATTACATATTGTTGTGTACAATAAAATTCCAACCAATTTATTCTCCGCGTGTAGAAGAAGTCATTTTTATATTTTTAAATATTTTAAAAAGGAGTCTAAAAAGGGCAGAATTGATTTTGTAAATAAATTTTTGGAAACGCTTATGAAATGATGAAGACTATAAAATATTTGTCAGCAATTTTTATAAAACTCTTCGTCGTATTTATGAAAACTTCATAAATATGATAAATAATTCATGGCAAATGATTTATGAAAAATGTTCATTAATATGATGAGACTATTTTCCTGAAAGTAGATTTGCGGTGCAAATATATTCTAATTATAGTATGTTTGTCCAATTACCAGATTACTTACATAATTTCTTTTTATATGATACATTTGCTTACAGTTGTAAAATGACAGGAAAGATTTTGAAACACATGAAAATTGTTTTATAAACCTTTTATAAGCCTTTTAAAACCGATTGTAATCGTTCAAATCAAAATAATCAATTTTCTAAAGACTAGCTCAAGTTTCTATGTGGTAGCACTTACCTAAATTTTATTTTACCCCAACTTTTTAAGATACTCTCCTTATCATCGAAACAATATTTTCTTTATCATTGCGACAATAGTAACTCATTAACAATTATAACTCATTTAACTTTTATTTTAAAATTTCATTAAGTTTAGAAGTGGTTTTTACCAATTTTTTCAAAATGATTATTTTTAAAAAATAAATCCATACAAAATTAAAAAATACTGTTAGGTAATTATAGTTAACCCTACGAAGCGCATGTGGGACACGTCACCTCCTACGAATTTTATGAAAACAGTAAAAAGACAGACACAAAGTTTGAGGGCACTTACGCTTCTGGTTCCGGAAATATGTGGTCTTGAAAATCGGAAAAAACTATTAAAATGTACAAAGTAGTACTTACTTAACTGAAATCGCATTTAAAATGTTATTAAATTGAATTTAATTTGATAAACAACATTATTGTTATTTATGAAGGTCACTATTCTTGACCTATAAGCCGGGAGGCTATATCTATGAAAACGACCTTTTTAAAAATTTAAAAAAATACATATTAAAGACAGTTTCCTAATCTACAATTGTGACAAATTTTAAAGTGTGGGTATTCTTCGATGCAGAGATATAAATCATATTTGTAAAGTTAGATATTTTACATGGAAATTAAAACTATGTAACAAAATGAGTCCCCAAGCCCACATTTATGCGGTCAAAAATTACTCAGTTTTTTTGTTTTTGCCTTTTGTTTCTCATATAACTTCCAAATAAACTATATATGAATTTGGTATCTAATGAAAAGTATTTTAAATGCACATCACCAGTATTAAGTAGGACATCCGCGAATGCTCACATTTTCGTGGTATTCGAAAAAACACATTACACATTTAAGTGGGTCTTGTACTAGGAGGTATAGTTGGTTCAGGTCCAAACTCGATCCAAGTCCCAAAGTTCACAGGTGTGGGTTTTAATAAAACAATTTGGGAATTTTTGAGATTTTTAACGTGCAAGTCAAAAACATTTTTTATAATTATAAAGCTTTTAAAGCTAATTTTAGATTTTAATAAAAAAATTTATGTAAATAAAATAAAAATAGTCTATATTATGAAACTTGATGAAAACAAAATTATAGTAAATACTTGATATGATTTTTAGAATAATTTAAAACATAAAATTTTAAACTAAACATAAATCATTTGACAGCTGACAAAATGGCCGAAAGTTCAAAAAGTGTTGCCAACTTAAAGTTCTAAACCTGTATAAAACAATCTTTATTTTAAATTTATTTTCATCGGGATAAACATTAATTGCATTTATAGTAATTAAATGTGCTAAGTCCCAAAACTTATTTAACAAATTGTGAAAGCAATCTGATGTAGGCGTGTCCCTATCCGGATTTCATTCCTGCATAAGGAAATCTTCAGGGGACTTTTTTATTAGAATTTCTAGAGATATTTGTTATGTTAAATCACATACTCAATGAGAATTTCTTGTCCTCGTCTAGGAGCGAGATTCAAAACTTAAAATATCAAAGAAAAACCAAAACAACAACAAAAAATTGTCACAATTGGCTTTGTCATCTTCCAAATACTACTCTGTTTTTTTGACAGACCTAGCAATGTAGTGACGTTTATTCAAGTAAATCAACAATAGAAAATCATATGTTTTCTATTAGTGTCAGTTACATTTAAATTTGCACAAGCACCTGCATATTTGTTATTTAAATTTATTTTCATCGGGATAAACATTAATTGCATTTATAGTAATTAAATGTGCTAAAGTCCCAAAACTTATTTAACAAATTGTGAAAAGCAATCTGATGCAGGCGTGTCCCTATCCGGATTTCATTCCTGCCTTTATTTTAGATATGAAGTTTGAAACCCATACTGGCTATGTTTTGGCCATGGAGTTGCCACCCTGCGGCAAAATATAGTGCTTCGGGCAACTTAGTCTAAAATCCAAATGCTTACGAATATGTAATACAGAAAAAAAAACGAGTAAGCTAAAACTTAATAGTGAACAATTGATAGTTTGGACCTGAACCGACTATACCCACTAATACAAAACCTCCCTAAATTTATGTTTGAGCATTCCAAATAATTTTCAACAGATACCAAACTTATGTATAGTTTCATTGAACAAATATGAAATAGCAAAAAACAAAAAATGGGGTCATATTTGATCCCACTTTTTAACCCATAAATGTGAGATTGTGCAGCTAAAAATAAAAGGGTCTCTTATTTTTAGTTCTTTATAACATATTCAAATTTCATTGCAATCGGCGTTAACCCATGAACGGACTCATCTTGTTACATAGTTTTAATTTCTTTGTAAAATACCTACCGTTACAATATGACTTATATTTCTGGATCCAACAATACCTCCACTTTGAAAATTGTTACAACTGTAGAGAAGGAAACAATCTTTAACATATAATGTTAATAAATAAATATACTCCCGACTTATAGGTCAAGTAAAGTTACATTCCACATTTTGAAATAAAAGTCATGTTGTATATCAGATCAAATGTTATTTAATAACACGGTGCTACAGTGAAAAAAAAACTTGGAAAACGACGTAGCGTGGGTATTAGAGTACATTACAAATTGTGTCAAAAAATTTCAGAAACACCCTCAAATTCAGAAGTTATTCTAAAAAAACCGTTTTTAGTGATGTTCGTTTGGTTTGGAAAGAAAACAGATTACGCTTTAAAATGACGTGCATTTTTTGATACATTTTTAAGTTTTGTTTTTGTTAAGAATATCTACAAAAAAACGAAAACTATAAACTTTTTTGATCTTGAAAGCTTATAAAAATTTATACCAACGTATAAAGAAAATTTAGTTCCTAACAAAACATGGTTTTCAGTTTTCAAATCGGATGAAAATTGTAAAAGTTATTTAACTTTTCATTAACACCTGTTTTTAACTATACATGATAACTTAGGTTAAGCTTTTGTACAGTTTTAAATTTACGTTTGTAAGTCAAGTGGTTTACCAAAAGAAAAGTCTGCAATCCCAAAATTTTTACTTTAGAAAAAATTTAGTAACTTTTGCAAATATAAACGGATTTTAACAAATAATATATCGTTTTTTTATATAAAATTGTCTTTAAAATACAGTGCAAAAAAAAAGATAGGTGTTCATAGAAAAAAATTAAAATAACTCTTGTTGAATTTGAAAAATTAGGAAAAAAAAATAAAAAAAAATTAGAAAATTTTGATAAACACTTACATAATTTCTTGAAATATATATTTTATGAAAACTGTTTAAAGCTTTGAAATCGATCAAAAAACATGTGAGTTAGAGGTACTAAAGTGCTACGACCTACCCTAAAACAGTTTATTGAACATAACTTAAAATTTTGAGGGTGTTTCAAAATTTTTGAAAACATTTTTGTATGTCCCCACCTAGGCTTACAACCCCCACTAGGTCGGTTTTCAAGTTCTGACAAAAAGTGTTTTTTTTTTGTAGCAGTGTGTAAACTTTCAAATGCGGCCTTGTTGACACTTTTCAATAAAATGACAATTAAGTAGGTACAACTTTGTACATTTTTATAGTTTTTTGCGATTTTCAAGACCACATATTTCCGGAACCAGAAAAGTTACCCTTTATAGCTACCAAAATCCAGCAATTTTAGAATCAGCGCTGTCAAGGAAAGTTATATGTTAAATTGAAAGGAGATGGTTGAACCCATATAGAAGTATAACTGTAACTTAAATTAAAAAATGGTTTAAAAATTTAAGATTATGATTTTTTTCAAACAAGACCTCAAGATCAAAATACTAAATATTTAAAACGTTCAATTAGTATGAATTGTTGAACTTTAAATTTACATTTTCATCTGAAATTTCTAAAGTACAAGATCATGATCAAATCTTACCATAACACAGACAATTAAAATTGTGTTTAATTTTAAGAGAAAACAATTAAAATTCTTAAGTAAATCGTATTTGTGTCTGTTGGATCATGTTTAAAAAACTTATAATATTGTATGTATTGCTGATTTTTTAATTGCATTTCATTTCGAATTGTTAGGCTTGATATGATAACACAGGCCTACAATGATTTTGGTGCCGCTAAAAATAAAACAGATTTCAAGTACGTTAGGTACCCTGATAAAAAATTGATACTTACTTTTTTAATGCTACATGTAGTTTTCGAGCATTCATCTCTATATTAAAGTAATCAACGTATGTCTTCTTCACTGCATCTGTTATAGGTTTTCTAAACTTTTTTACTACATATTCACCACAAATATAACAAAATGTATTTGGATTATTTACACAACACCTTCTCGACGACGGCATATCGATATTATCATTTAATCAAAGAAATTAATTGACTATAATGACATTAAGTATAATAAAATACATTTTTTAGGTTATGACCGATCGATACAAACCTGAACGTAGCTTCGCGATTTTGACAGCTAACCATGACGTCTTGCGGACTAATTAACCAAATTATAACATAGAATTAGCGGCACCAAACAAAAAATTTTTTTTTGTAGGCCTGTGTAATTAAAATGTTTATATTACAACACTAATTGTTTTTAAATATAAAAGAAGAAGAGAAAAATATTGTGGGGAACAGCGCTAGATGTTGTGCCGCACTTTCGACCTAAGGAACTAGGTCCTCTTCAGCCTCATTATAATACACCACCCACAAGAAACTCAACCAACCACAGAAAATCGGTGGTGTTAATTGATTACCCGAACAACATGAGTCATGCAGACATTTTGGAGTTTAAGTGACAAAAATTGTATTTTTTGCAAATATTTTGTGTTGCGTTTTACTCCCATATAAATTTGTGTTGTTAATAAATTCATAAATAGTATGGTTCTTTTATAAACTGTTTAGCTAAAATGAACCACAATTATACACTCATAATATTTTTTCCGTAAAGACTACTAAATATACACATTAAATTAATTGAAAATCAGTTAAGAAAGGACTACTTACTTTTCGTTTAAAACAATTGCATATTTTAGTTTATTTTCAACTATAAAAAAATTAATTGACAAAATCGGTAAAAAACTATAGATTGTTTTCGTCCATTTCAACACGCAATATCATATAATAACACATATGTTTTAAATAGAACATTTTAATTGAATATTTTAACTATTACTGAAATTCCGCTTTTTCGTTTATTTTGGTTATTGATTATTAGAAAGAAAGTTAAAAAATATATTTCGTGCGCCCCGGTAGGCTAGTTGGTAGCGTGCTGGCTTATCAGTGCGGGGGTCGTGGGTTCGATTCCCACCTGGTCTGTTTTCGCTACAACGCACAGTAGCGCCTGTAGAACAAGTGAGGTGGTAAAGATCAAAAATGTTATGTGCCCCTAAAAAATATTGAATAAACCTATTTTATAGGAAATTGTCCAACGATTTCAAATATGCAACTCTTATTACAATCAGATTTTTGGTTCAGAAGATATAGCAATTCAAAGTTGACCGATTTTCAGTGTTCAAAAAAACAGAACATTTTTATGTAATTTTGCCCGATTTCAGATGCAGAATCTCGAAAACTGGATAACGGATCGTCATTATTTTTAATGTTATTGATAGATATATTTGTTAATAGAAGATTAAAAAAAATTAGACTGTTTGCTTTGTATTGGTCCAGGTACTTTGATATTTACAATTCAATATTTCTCAAATTTGGTGGAAAATAAAAAAAAACTATTAAAAACTATATTTGCCATATTTTCAAAATAAGTTCTTTGATTAGCCCTTAACCTATTGCAAAAATTTCCAGCTGCCCGTCCTAGCCCCGTTTTTGGCTAGAGGTAAAATTTTGAAAAAAGACATGGTTCAAAAAACGCGAAAACCCATTCTTATTATTATTATTATTGTTATTGATTGATTTTTGTTTATGATTTTAAGTAGATTATACTATATATTTTAAAACAACCATAATCCCGTATTTAGTCAAGGTTAGGTAGATTTTTGTTTTTTCATTCAAGGTAGATTATGAAAATGTTTGTACATTAGGTAGATTTTTGTTTTTATTTCAAGGTAGATTAGACTATATATTTAAAAACAATTATTATCCCGTGATTAGTCTAGATTAGACTATATATTTGAAAAAAAAATATCATAACCCCGTAGTTATATATTTTATGAATGTCCCTAATAATTTCTCCTCTTTGAATTATACTTTATATCCGTTTTATTTGATTAAAATATTTTAAAGAGAATTATGAATATGGAATCTCACCATTGCACGCAAGAATAAGGTGTATGGAGTTTTTGTTAAAATTAGCGTATACGCTTCCACAAGAGGGGGAACATTTTGATGAAAATACATCAAACAAAGATAAGGAAAAGATCAGAAAGAATCGAATACAGGATGAGTTTTTCAAACAAGTTGGACTAAAAGTAGACTACCCCAAGCACGGATACGGAAACTCAAACGATGGAAACACTGCGAGAAGATTTTTTGAAAATGATGAGGCTGTAACTCGAATCACTGGAATAGACAATGAAATCATTAAGAGATTGGGAACGATCTTGAATATTTTAAACTGCAAGGAAAAAGATGATTCTGAAAAGTATGGAGAATATGCCTCGAAAACTGCATCTCTTTTAGCAAACTTATATCCACAGAAAAAGTTGACCCTGACAGTTCATAAAATACTGTCACATGGAAAAGATATAATTGAATATCCGCCTTTGCCAATTGGAGAGCTTTCTGAAGAAGCACAATAGTCCTTAAACAAATTTTATAAACAATATAGACTGCTGAACACTTTCAAATTATCAAGGGTAAGAAAAAATGAGGATCTCTTCAACATGTTAGCATCATCTTCCGATCCACTGCGGCATATAAAGTCTCGAAAAGAGTTAGAAAATAATTACAGTTCAGAAATGATGAGTCTTTTAGATATACCTTCCTTTACGGACTGTGAGCAACATTTTACAAAAAATTTAAAAATAAATAAAAAAAAAAAATTAAATTTTTCCGGAATAGTTTTAAATCATAAAAGCCTTTAAAAGAGACAAAAAAAAAATAAAAAAATTTAAAAAATAAAAAATATTTTATTTTACTACCCATGAAAATGATTTTTTTACAAATATCAACTTTGCTAAAATATAAGTAGGCACCTAAGAGGCGTAGAACAGCTTTCAAACACTCATTTCATAGGTTGATCGATTATCTATCATACGCTTTTTAAACTTGTTTCTTATCTCATTTGGTTCGAAAGTTATGATTTTTGCAACGAAAAAACTCAAATGGCGCCACTGTGCAACGCGCCGAAGGCCATAGTAGCTAGTGCTCGGTTAAGGTAATAGTATATAATTTGTAATTATATGATTATTAATTAATAAAATAAAAATAAAAATATTTTATTGGTAATTTAACTGTATATTCCATTGAAACAACTTTACCGAATAACTTTTTAAACATCTACTGAACTTTTATGGAAAAGTTCTTGCCAGTGTAGTTTAAAAGTTGAAAAATCGATACAATTATAAAAATTATTAAAATCATTGCTCATTCGTAAAAGAGGATCAGCATCAGCATAATTTTGACGGTGAAATGGAATAAATAGAGGAATATAGTACCTCGTTGGGCGTTGAGGAACATTAAATAACAGGTTATTGACGAGGAATTCCGAGCCAGTCTAGTAGTGTAGGATGGAAGATCAGCTGCAGCCCCCAAATAAAAACTCCGTAAACAGAATAGCAAAAATTGTTTTTGGACGGACTCAATTAGTTGGATACGAACATTTTCCTGAGGATTCCAGATTATGGAACCATATTCCAAAATTGGTCTTACAAGGGAAGTATAAAGTTGCCTTGTGATATTCGGTTCAATGAATTCTTTTGCCCATCGTTTGATAAATGAAAGCACACCGCGTGCTTTATTTGCAGTCAAAGTAATATGTTGTATAAAAGTTAATTTAGGATCCAAAAGAACACTAAGGTCATTAAAGGTATCAACTAACTCCAACTGATAGCCCCCTAAAGAATAGAAATCGGGAACATAGAATTTTCTGAAAAATCTCATATGTTTGCATTTTTTCAGGTTTAACTCCATTAAATTTAAACTGCACCATTCGTTATGACTGTCCAAATCTTCCTGAAGGTATATGTGATCAGAAAAATTATCGAAGCTATGGAAGATTTTCACATCATCAGCGTACATTAAAACATTTGAAAATTTAATCACTAACGGTAGATCATTAATGAATAACGAAAACAAAATAGGTCCAAGATGGCTACCCTGAGGTACTCCTGATTTAACATCAATATTCTTAGATAAAGAATTGTTAAATAGAACGCGTTGTTTTCTGTTACTTAGATAAGATTTAATCCAATCCAAACCATTGTTTGTGAATCCCATTAAAAATAACTTTTTTACAAGAAGATTGTGATTTACTTTGTCAAAGGCTTTGCTGAAGTCTGTATAAATAGCATCAGTATGTTGGCTTTTGGTAAATCCCCGGTTAACTAAAGTTGTAA
The DNA here is from genome assembly GCA_021234595.1 of Delia radicum. Taxonomy (NCBI): domain Eukaryota; kingdom Metazoa; phylum Arthropoda; class Insecta; order Diptera; family Anthomyiidae; genus Delia; species Delia radicum. The sequence goes on from CM037852.1 coordinate 145,481,059, forward strand.
GGTGTAACAGGTTTGTAGTTGTAGAGCAACCTTTTCGGAAACCGTGTTGAAATGGTGACAATACGGAGGAGATATTATGACATAGTTGTTCTGTTAAACATTTCTCGAATAGTTTTGGGATATTACTCAATTTAGCAATACCTCTATAATTTGTTACCGCCGATTTATTACCAGATTTAAATAAAGGTATAATGTAGGACTCCTTCCACTGTTTAGGAAAATAACCGTATTTGATGGATACATTAAACATAATCGATAGAGGAGAAGCTAAAGCATGAGCACAATTAATTAGCATGCAACTGGGTATGCCATCAGGTCCATGATAAAATGAAGATTTTAAGCTTTTAATACATTTTTTTATATCTGAAGTGGTAAGAAGTGAAAACGATAACGACTGTTGTTCAGTTAAAGGGATTGGATAATTGACAGAATCATCATAGCGATCATCAGAATACGTAGTTGCAAAAAAATCGGCAAACATGTCACTTATCAGTAAATCATCGCTAGACTCATTAGATAAATATTTCATGACAGGTGGATATCCACAAGACTTCCGCTTTGAATTAACAAATTTATAGAACGCCTTCGGATCTCGTTTAAAATTTAGTTTCATATTGTTTAGATATTCATTATATAATTTCGTATTAAGTAAGTGATATTCAGCTCGTGTAACTGAATATTTACCATAATCTGTAAGAGCACCAGATTTCTTGTAGTTTTTATAACGTTTATTTTTTAAATTTTTGATTCTCGATAATTGTTTAGAGCTCCACGGCGGGCCAGAAAGTTTGCGAACGTATTGTTTTGGGATGCAATCTTCCATATACGTAAAAATTGTTTCATAAAAAATATTAATCATGTCATCAATAGCAGTTAAAGAATTGTTGGAAATTGATAACAATTGTAGCCAGTTTGTATTACATAGAAGAAAATTTAAATCGTTGTAATTAGCACGTTTAAAACAGAAAGTTTTTACGGGTTTGTCCAGTTTTTAACGATTAAGTACCAGTGTCAATACAATAAATAATTTTATTAAAAAAAAATCCCCAAAAGCTTTACTTAGGGGTCAATAATATGAGCACAGACATAGAAAGCTGAGAAAATTTCTTTTTAACAAGCCAGCTGCCGGCGATGCAGGTAAACATAAACCTCAATCAATTGCAATGAAATTTTTCATAAAAGTGTCATTTATTTTTAATTATTTTTTTTAACACTTGCCACTTTTGCTTGCCACTTGGTTTGGTGGGAATTTTGGCTGATCGTATTATCGGTCCATATTTTTTTCGAAAATGAAGCTGGCGAACCAGAAACCGTCTCCGTGTTGAAAAATGTTATACGTCCGCCAGATTTCAATAATCCAGACATATGGAACCAGCAAGGTGGACCTACAGCTCATACCGAGGGAGACCCAATGTCGATTCTGCGAGAACGTTTGGATGACCGAATAATTGAGGGGTTTCTTTAAAAGACGGGTTTACGACAATAAACCACATAGCATTCAGCAACCTAAGCACATAATTTGCAACGCAAAGCAAAACGTCTTGACAAGAGCCATTTAATGCCAACAGAAAAGTGGGCCCATTTAAGGGATGTCATTTTTTATACTTAGCTAAAAAAAAAAAAAAATTATAAGCTTTAGTTACATTAAAAAAAAATTTAAAAACTGAAAAAATAAAAAATCTATAAGCATTTCAAATCAGTAAGACGAAGTTGACATTTTAACCTTTACTTTATATTCCGTTTTTCAGTTTATTTTTTTTATTGAATAACAGACAGAAAGTTAAAAAATATATTTCATTGGTAATTTAACTGTATATTCGACTGAAACAACTTTACCGAATAACTTTTTAAATATCTACTGAACTTTTATGGAAAAGTTCTTGCCAGTGTAGTAAAAAGTTCACAGTCGTTTATTTGTTTTATTTATTTAAATAAAAATAAAAAAGCTGATAAAATTAATGCAAATTAATATAACAGTCATACGACGCAAAACTGAAATTCTTCTAAAAACGACTGCTTTTTCATAAAAAAATAAAGATTCTGTATTACTACTCAAACGAGTATTTACAACAGCAGTTCTCTGAGTGTAAGTAAAGCTTTTGAGGGTTATTCTCAATATTATAAATTATTTTATTAACAAAATCACCAAAAGCTTTACTTAGGGGCCAATAATATGAGCACAGACATAGAAAGCTGAGAAATTTTCCTTTTTAACAAGCCAGCTGCCGGTAAAGATAAACCTCAATCAATTGCAAAGAAATTTTTCATAAAAGTGGCATTTATTTTAATTTTTTTTTTAACATTTGCCACTTTTATAGTTAAATGCATTGAAATTGAAGAAGATTAACTTAAACGTTGTCATTGCCGTATGAGTGTTATTTAATATAATATCGCTCATACGTAACGTGGGACATTTGAAAATAAATAATGGTCATGATTACTTCGAGATATCACATAGGAATTCAAATTTGAATAATTTTTTGTACACACATACTTTATAGACCCTACAACACATATCCACATTCCTGTTTAAAATTTTGAAAAAATCGTGATTTTTTTAGGGTTTAATTTTTAAGAAAATTAAAAAAATCCCGGATATATGTAACTTTGAAGAGCTATATAATCGAAAGTTGTTATCGGATTTCGCTGATTCGAAAAGCATTAGATTTTAATGGTTATCATCTATAACGCTTATGCAATAATTTAGATTTGAAATTTTTAAATTATTTTTTGAAAAAAAAAGTTTGAACATGTTCCAATCGAAAAAATAACATTTTTTATATAAAACTGTTTAGTTTAACTTTTTGGAAATAATTTTAGTTTTTTTTCTATAAAACATTTTCCAAAGATTCCTCATTACCTTTTAGAGTAATAGTTCGACAAAAAATTGATTTTCTGTAGAGCGATAAGTACCCACCAGCTGTGTGCTTAAGGGGCTAAATGCTGTAAAATTCATTCAACCTTCATGTCGTTTCGTGCTGTCCGGGGTTTGATTTAAGACTTATGGTTTATTGGGAAAATATTTTTTGAATTTTCAGTTTTTTACGATTTTGCTAAACCATTTGCTATAAAAAAAAATTTACACATCATAATGTACATATTTTACAATCTATTTATTACAGTTAACAGAACGAACAGCTGATATTAGCTTGGGAGGATTGCGTCAAAATACTTTGCGTCGTACTCTATTGACATCTACTACGAATTATTACCAAACCAAGCTTTCTTTAGTTGTCATATCCAAAGCATACCGAAAGAGTTCATTGCAAACATTATTATTTCCATTTACCAGAAACTCGTGGCTTTTCCTGCTTGCAGTAAATTGTATTGCATTACTTGGAGTAGTCATACTAAAACTAATTTATGCACAAAAATTACCACAAATATATAACCATGGTGTTTTGGATATTTTACTATCGATATTGGGAAAGGCAGCAATATATAATCCAACAAAGAATGCTAGCAGAATACTAAATATATCATGGATGATATATACTTTAATAATAAGAACTATGTATCAAGCATTATTATATCATTTGATACGTATGTATGTTGTAGACGATGTTCCTCAAAGTCTAGAAGAATTTGTACGGAAAAAATACTCAATTGCTGTAAGCTTTGTATCTGCTGAATCTGTAAAACAAATATCATTATTTAATTCTTTAAATATTATTCAACTTAACACTTCATTAAGCATGGCTGTATTAAACTATATGGAAAACTTACCACTTAAAGAAGCCAAAAGGTACGCCACTCCAGTTCCCCTTAATTTGTTACAATATTTTGCTGTAAGTTTACATAAAGCGGGAGTATATAAGGTGTTGCCAATGGATATATTTAATTTTCAATTTTGCATGTTTATGACAAAGCATTCATTCCTAGTCGATCAATTTAATGAGTTATTGGTGTGGATACGTGGTTCCGGTCTAATGGATGCTTGGTCAAGACAAGAAATCGATGAAAATTATTACGATAGTCAACATTTACAACTAGATCGTTTATTTGGTTTAGAACAATTACAAGTGGCATTTTTTGCTGTTTTGGGTGGCTATATTGTGGCAATTGTAATTTTTATATTAGAGTTATTTTACAAACGTTTTAATTGACAGTGTAAAAAATTTGTTCTGATCAGATATAAAAATATATGACTGAATCTAATTAGAAATTGTTGAATATAATAAGATCTGTTTGCCAGATATCTAAAAAGATGCGATTCAGTAACGATTCAGTAACTTTCTTAACGATTTTATCGACTTCGTTAACTAGCGATATTTGTCGGATGAATTACCGAAAATATTATTCAGTATTTTTCTAATATTTGGCAAAACAAACGACAAAAGTTATTAATTTGAATTTTCTTTGCTTTAAAATGTTATTAGGTAACGACAAAAATCTTTTACTTACACTTGAAAAAAATATTTGTTGATAAGTTAACGATTTTTTTACAACAAATATCGTTAGAAAAAATTAAAGAATAATCTAACATCATAATTAAAGAAAACTTTAAAAAGATGTTGTTATTAATTATTGAATTTTGACAATGTAACGACCGAATTTTGATGTTAATAAGTTACGGAATAGCACTACTGATCTTTGCTCTTTGCAGTTTTTATTAAAAATAATTTACATACAAGTGTTTATGACATAAACTTTAAATTTTAATTTTTATTATGTTTGATATTTTGTTCATTTTTAAAGTTTTCAAGTCTTAAAAAATGTTTACTAACTCATAATTTATACAGTGTTAATTTTCCGATCCAGTATTTTTAAAATTCTATATATTTTTACTGGATAAAGATACACCCAAAAAATAAGTTAGTAGAAAAGTTAGTAAAACGTCTTGTAAATCAGGTATACTATTTTTTAGCAAATTTTTTTGCTAAAATCGTGTTTTCAGCTAAAATTTTTGTTATACTTATTCAGCACTTAACTGTTTTATACTAATGCTTTACTAATATACTAATGTTTTACTAATTAATTTTGCTAAAAAAAAATTGTGCTGATAAGCACATTAATAGTGTGGACGACAACCAGATTTAAAGATATACGCAGAATGAAGTAGGTGTCGCGGCATGTCAAGATGTAGTAGAGAAGAGGAAAATGATACTAAAAAGTACAACTCTAATAAGACATATAAAAAAATCAACCATGGAAGTTTTTGTATCTCTTTTTCATACATAAAACAAAATTGAGGATTAAAATAACTTAAATTTTGCGTTGTGAAAATAATTGTCTTGTGATAATAATTGTCTATTAATTAAATAAAAGACAAAATAAAATATTTATTTATTTATACTAAATGTTTATATGTGTGGTCAAATTGAAAACAAACATATACAGAAATGTAGACAGAGTAAAGTGAAAGACAAAGACACACATCTTAGGTAGATTTTTATGGTTCCTTTTTCTTATTGCAAGAAGGGTTGTTATTTCGTTTCGTTTGTTTTTGTTTATTTTTTCGTTTTTTATAATTATCTTCGGCAGTTGCGATAGCATCATTTAGACAACCATTGATGTAAGTAATTGAAAGAAAATTTTTGTTATGTTATATACATATATTTATTTCTATAAATTTTCAGATATTAAATTAATTCATGTCGTCAATGTTGAAAAATGAAAATTTTTATATTTCGTTATTATAGTAAATTATTTTTAAAAGAATCACAAAAATATGTTTTATGATCTTCAGCAAATAAATTAACTAAATTACAATTTTTCTACAAATTTTTTGCGTTTTTTTTTCAGTCTACTAAAATTCAGCAAAACATTTATTAATTTTTAGCAAGGCTTTGTATTTCTAATCTACTAAGTGTTAGCAAAACTTTTGCTGAATCTACAAATTTTGTTGCTAAAAATCAGCTCGCTGATTTTCAGCAAAAAATTTTGCTGACATTAGCAACTTTTTTGCAAGCATCCTCCTGACTAAAATTTTGCTGACTTACCAAAATTTTTTGCTGACTTTACAAACTTTTTTTTTTGAGTGTAGGTATGTGATTTAAAAACCTTAAAATTATTCAACATTTCAACTACAATAATCTGAAATTATCCATGCGTAATATGTACGAAGCATTTCATACATTGTGCGAAATATTTATTTATTTAGCACCACGAAAATCTTTCGTAAAATATACAAAATCCACGAAATTTTTGTGTGCATTTTACTAATTTATTTTTGTGTTTTACGAAAGAGTTTCATTGTTTTGCACCAGAAAAATCATTCATAAAATATACGAAATTATTCTTAAAATGTTTGCATAAATTTTAAAAAGATTTTTTTAGATTCTACGAAAGAATTTCGATATTTCGTTTCCTTTATTACACAGTACAACATTTTTTAACACGTGATTTCGGCACTCAATTCTGGCAATTGCACGTAAAAGTAGCCCCAAAAATAAGAACTTCTGCATCATTCGTTTTGTCAAGTTGGATGCAGTAATAATTTAATGGCCATACGAAATTTCTTGCTCAAGTCGTATTTTTAGCACTTTTTCTATATATTAACACGGTTGTATCTCGGTATACCGGACGGAATATCTATTTTGTGGCTGAAGCAAAGTTGTAGATATTGAATAGGAGAAAAAAAATGCGAAACAATCATATCCGAAAAAAGTGCATCCGGTGCTTTAAAAATCACAAAAATGCATATTTTTTTCCTCATTTTTCACCTTTTTTGCTCAATAACTGGATTATATTGTTTTTTTTTTTCTCTATAAAATTTATTAAAAAAAAATTCTTATTTTCATTTTTACGCGCATTTTTCACCTTTTTTGCTCAGTAACTGGATTACAACTCAAAAAATATGTTGTTTTTCTTCTTTATGAACTTTATTTTGCATGAAAATAAAAATTCATACACAGAAAATATGAGATTTTTATATGTTATCTATGCATGGAAACAAAATTTTCAATTATAATTGAAAATTTTCAAAATCTTGGGGGAAAAAAATAACAAAAAATCGGAATTTTTATTTTCATGCAAAGCATATTTGTGGATTTGTAATCCAGTTATTGAGCAAGAAAGTGAAAAATTGGGAAAATGGGCTTTTTTGTGATTTTTAATGCACCGAATGCACTTGTTTCGGGAATGATTTTTCTACATTTATTTCTCCTATTCAATATATACAACTTTGCTTCTGACACAAAAGAGATATATACCGAGATATAACAGTGTTAAATACAGAAAAAGTGCTAAAAATACGCCTTGAGCCAAAAAATTAGGTAATTAGAATAACCATTATTATTAATGGTTATTCTAATTATCTAAAGAAAAACGTGTCTCGAAAAATAGATATATTTTTAAAGTATCATTGTGATGTTAAAAAAAATTGTTGTAAAATTCGCCTGTTAATTTGTATAAAAAAAATCGTCTCATTGCATATATAATAATGATAGTAATAAGAATTATTAAAATATTTTTTGGATCGTTACAAAAGATGCAATGAATCAAACGCATCAAAACAGTTTCGAATAATCAGAATTTTAGATAAATTTAAGTGAACAAAAATACGCTTACGGATACATACATAATGAAATAATTATTAAATACCCGTTTACATTACAACACATGTGTTTATACTATATACTATATCATCACATAAGTAAATCGGAAAGTATGATAAAATCAAGTTTGTCAAAAATTATAAAAAACAATCTTTCGAGTGTTTAGGGTGTTTTCGAGACACAAAAAATTAAAGAAACTGGTATTTCAAATTATTGTTTTTAAAGCTTAGTTGCTTGTGCAATTCTCGTTTACGACTCCTAGAATAAGAACCCTAAGAAATTTTCCCAAAATTCGATTGGTCTTTACACATTAATACTTTAGTTTAGATTATTTTTGTATGTATCAAATAAAAATAAGGGTTTTTATGGAAAAAAATGCATATAATCAAAGGATTTTAAGATGAAGTATGCACCTTATATGTTATAAATAAAAAAGTTCTGAAAGTGAATGTCCTTTAAATTTAATGGGGTTTTTAATAAATGTAAGTGTTAGAGTTTCCTTGCAAATCTATTAAAGGTTGAGAATGAGAATAAGTAAAAATAGTGTACGAAAAAAAGTTATGAATTTACATTGTTGAATTCGGGTATTTTGTTCCTGGTTATTTTTTTGATCTGATAACGATTAAAGTGTCTGGTTAATGCAGTCAAATAAATAAAGAATTTTAACTCAACTATTTTGTTCAATCTTTTTTTCTAATTGGTGATTTTTTTGATTTGTTGTGGTTAACGAAAAAGGGTATCTGGCAAGCGTGGTATCTGGAAAACAAAAGAATACTTTATAAATTTGCTTAAAAATTTTTCGAGGTCTTTTCACATTTGCATTCATAAACAGTGTTGGCAGGTTTGCAGAGCATAAAAACGTTAAATTTTCTAGAAGAAATCGTCAAAATCGTCATCATATTTTGAAAATCGTCAAAATAAAATATATTTGTTAGAAGAGGAATAAAGTTTAATAAAAAATAAAATACAATAATGTAATTCACATTTCAATGTTAACGTGTTATCGTTGTAATATAACACGATTTTTGACACTTCTCTTTGGTTTAAACTTCGAAAATCATTATATTTTACAACGATACTCATATTTATAAAAGCTTGAAAGATCAAATAAGTACAACAAATTTTACCACTTTAACTGTTAATCACTAATATCTACAAAATTCTTTGAACAACATTTCAGTAGCACAACTTTTTAAATCTTGAATTCTTTTACAACATTTGGAAATTCTTTAACAATAAGTCCGTTCGATTACTTTTCCAGTAAAGTTCAGTAAAAGTTACTCAGTAACAAAACTACAAAGAGTAAGACAAATTTACAAAAAAGTAAACGAACGGAAAATGTGTAGGAATTATTAAATTAGATAAAACAGCTTGTTTTAAATATTTAAATAAAATCAACTGGTCATTATTTGAAATATAAAAGTTAATTGAAATTGTCGACCAAAAATAATTTAAATGCTTTTTAACTTCTTCCATAGTTAATTATGTAATATTTTTCACTTTAAATCCATAAACAATTATAATTAAATAAAATTTTTGCTTTTGTTTACTAACAATACAAGCATTAATTATATGTTTTTTCATCTTACAAATTCTTCCTGGCAAAAATGTATCCAGTAAAAACTTGGAAGTTCTTTGGCATCAAACTGTCACTTCTTCTTACTTCTTACCAGTTTTACTGTGTAAACGAACACCTTCCAGTAAAAACTTGTACAAATTTTTGTGTTATCGAACAAACTTATTGTTATATTTTTTAATTATTAAATCCTGGCCGTCCAACGCCTACTGGTGAAACACTTTGACGTTTAGCCGCTCGCCTCGAAGAGACTGGCACAACACGAGATGCTGCCAGGCGTGGCAGACCCCGGAGTAGCCGTTCTGCAGAGAATATTGCTGCTGTAGCCGAGGATTTCATGGAAGCGCCGTCGACATCGACCAGACGACGTGCCACACAAATGGGTATCAGTCGACGGTCTTTACAGCGAATTTTGGTACGAGATTTGAAGATGTTTCCATACAAAGTCCAGACGGTGCATCAGCTGTTAGCTGCTGACCGCCAATCGCGTGTAACATACGCTCAAGCCATCCTTAATCACCACCAAGAGGAAGATGATTTTTCATCAAAAATAATCATGAGTGATGAGGCCCATTTCCATATTAGCGGTTACGTAAATAAGCAAAATTTACGCTTCTGGGGCACTGAAAATCCGCGTGTAACCCACAAAGAGCCATTACACCCGCTCAAAGTCACTGTATGGTGTGATGTTTTCGCTGGAGGAGTCATCGGACCTTTTTTCTTCGAAGACGTCGCGGGCCAAACGGTGACTGTGAATGGTGAGCGCTACAGATCAACGAGTTCTTTTTGCCGCAACTTGATGAATTGGGATTGGAAAGCATGTGGTTCCGACAGGACGGTGCAACGGCACACACTGCACGTGCCACAACCGATATGCTGAAGGATGCATTTCCCGGGCGCCTAATCTCACGTTTTGGCGATTTGCACTGGCCAGCAAGATCGCCTGATTTGACCGCTCCAGACTTCTTTTTTTTGGGGCTTTTTGAAGTCGCGGGTTTATGTCAACAAGCCTCAGACTCTTGCAGCTCTTAAAGACAATATCCGTCAAGAATGTGAGGACCTATCGCCGGAAGTTTTGGCCAAAGTGATGGAAAATGCCATAAAAAGGGCTCAAATGACAATCAACTGTGGCGGCGGCCATTTACATGACATCATATTCTCGACTTGATGTAAAAAAAATTAAAATACCAAATAAAAATAATAAACAAGAATCAAAGTTTTTCATTTTTTTTTTAAATTACAGCCAAAAAACATCGGAAGGTTATTTTTGCGCCACCTTGTATTATTAGGCCTGTTTTTAAGCACCGGATTTATTTTGTTTCATTTAAAGTTGTATTTATTTCATCTTTTAACATTTTATAAATATGAATATTCGGGCTAGAGATGTGTTTGTTTCGCAAAACAGTCCATGCATTGTTTTTTAATATATTTTTTTTTTATTTTTATTTAAATCTAGCACCAATTAAATTTTATAAAAATGTTAAAAAAAGTGTTCTAAAAATATAAAAACAGAAACTTAATTTAGCTAAACTCATAATGAATTTATAAAAAAATAAATCCGGTTTGGATTAAGTTTTATTTAATTCTATTATTTGCATTTTTGGAAAATTGTATTTTACATCATATTAGCAAAGAAAGATTAGCTTTCTATAAAAAGGCAAAGTTTTTTTTTTTATTTTTAACGAAATAATATAAATTTAATAACAGATCCGGTGATTTTATGAGAATGATAAATGCTGATATATTAAACTATTGTCAAAAAATGTCATTTTGGAAGCAAAAATTGTCCAATAGTCATTTAGTTATTTTGGGTGTTAAATATCGTCAACATGACGATAAATCGTCAAACCTGGCAGCACTACATGCGATTGCTACTAACACATACATACCATTTAAAACCTACATACATAGAGGTTGGCTGCTCAATATTGCTACATTAAGAAAATCAAAAATTTTTTTTTTCAATACATATAAATATTTTTTATTTTTTCATTCGAAAAGCAATACATTTTTAGTAAGTATTTGTAATGGCTTTTAAAAAACAATTTAATTAAAATGACTAACACTAAGCTAAGCCAGCCTCCAAAGCATTGTAGTGGCGCACAATCAAAATGTTAGTTTCATTACCCCATTCGTTCATTTTCCTTAAATTGAAAGACGAATTAATGCAACCAAAAAAAAAAAAAAAATGGAACCAATTAATAACTCAGAAAAAAGTTATTACGTTTTTTTTTGTGGTGGCATTTATCAGCCACCCTGTATTACAAAACAAAACAAAAAAACAACAACAATATTTTGTAGGTTTTTTTTTTGTTTTTGTACGTGTTGATAATGACCATGGTACCCGATTCTATGTGGTTATCGGTATCGATAACGGTAACGCTATTTTCTTTTATTTCGGTAATGGTGTTTTAGGGTTAACGGTATTTTATTTATTTCGCTAACGGTATTTTAGCGGTAACGTTATTTTAGATATTCGGTAACGTTATTTTAGGGAAAAAGATTTTTCAGTTATTTTGGTAACGGCACTTTAAGGGTAACGTTATTCAGGTAATGTTAATGCACACCAACATTTGTAGCCCCATTATGCCCGAGTTTAAATGACTGGCTAGTTTATGATCATACTTTGGGAAAATATATCTATTTACAAAAGTTTTTTTTCAGATCTTGTTAGATTATTTCGGTAACGGTATTTTAAGTTATTTATATTTTAATTATATCGGTATATCGGATAACGGCATTTCAATTATATCGGTAACGGTATTTTAGGGATAACGATAATCACTTGAAAGGGGTTCGAATGGCAAACGGTATTTTAGCGATATTGACAGCCATCCCTGATTGCGTATATTCTTGTGTATAAGCATTGAATGTTCCGTTTGTATGATGAAATAATTAGAATAATTTAAAATTTGCTTCAAAATTTGTAGAGGTCTTCGCACATTTTCACTCATAACTTTTGAACGCGTTAACCAATTTTGATAATTTTCACTACGAAACTGCTCATGATGTCAGCAAACAATTTGGCTGAATATTGCACACACCCCTTTTGTATTGGCGGAGTATTTTACATTAACACAAGCAGACGGACAGACGGACATGGCTATATCGAATTCTCTATTCATGCCGATCAAGAATATATATAGTTTATGGGGTCCCAGATCTTTTTTAAAAGAATTACAAACATTTGACAAAGTGATATATACCATCCTGCACTATGGGATGGAGGGCCTGCACTATGGGGGTTGCATGTTTGTCGCATTTTTGCTGTAAATTAGTGATATTTATGAAACAGTTTCATTTGACAAAACCCAATGAAACTTTCATCATATTTATGAAAATTTTTAATAAATATTATGATCGTTTAAGTGTAGTTTTCAAATGATAACTTTAACCATTTCCAAAAAAGGGTGTTTGTTTTTTGTGTAAGTAAGTAAGTAAGTAAATCATTCAGTCGTTTTTTAACATTTCAAAATTAAATAAATTATTACAAAATCTAGGCAGTTATATCAAAATTAAAAATTTTTGATAATTGTCCATTAATTATAAATTTATTAAATATTTAAAAAATCTATTACATTTTTACATAAATTCGATTTTAAACTAGCAACTTCTAAACAAAATATAACCAAACAAAATAATAAAAATAATGCATAAATACTGAATATACCAAATAGTAACCAAATAGATAATTTTATCGGTTCACGATTAACACGGCTAGAATGTGTCGTTGCAAACAGATAATACGATTCGAAACGTTTTATTAAACCCGCTGCTAATATTCGCAAGATCAATTGCTGCGTTTGATGTCTTAAAAATGTATGTCGTGGCATATAAAATACTATGGGTGCTGAAATTAAAGGTTGTGCTAATATATCAACCCTTTCATTTGAATTCTCCTGATTGTACGACAGAATGGACCAATCTAATAAACATAGTGCAATTTTTTCATTGTCCGTGGTAGAACTAATACGTTTAAATAGTTTAGAGGTTGGATTATTTGCATCAATCATTGCAGTTTTAGCATCTGGTGCTGCCAGTCTAACGACTCTTTCTACAGCAGGAAATGCATATATTGTATAATTATTATCTATAACTTCACGTAAACTACTTATGGAAGTACGAGCTCGACCATCTTGTAATAGTTTAAAAAGTTCAGCAGAATATGCAGACCTTAGAACAAATGTATATAACATCCATACGACTAAAATATAGCGTGCAAAAGTTCTATAGGGTATGCGGTTCAATGTTGGACCTCCGAATAATGTTGAAAGAAGATTGGTAATTGGTATGCGATTTTTTTGACCATACACAAAATCCATAATGTTTGATTTTCCCAGAAAACGCAGATAATATATGAAGAGTATGGCAAATAGTATAGTGGAACTAAAGCACGACCATATTATATAACGAAATGGTTTGTATAAACGTTCAAATGGCGACATTTTTCGTCCTTGTGGTATGGCCAAAGTATATGGTATCGTGACATAACTATCACTGGGCTGCATTACTCTTGAACGTAATTCATTATACATCAGAGATATAATTGTTATATTTGCCTCCCCCTCAATGATCTGTAAAATATTAACAATAATTTTTTGATTTACTTAAAGAATTATTGGTGTGAGCATTGATAAATTAGTTCATACACTTTGAGTTAGAAAAAAAAACTATAAGCATAATACATTTATGCATAAAGGCATCCGAATTTGTTTACAATCAAATAGTTTGGTTTCAGCAAACTAACTTTTCAGTTGTACCGACAAATTTTATTCGAGGCAACCAAAGATTTACAGAAACAATAAAAATTTCCTCCTAACTAATATTCTGTTGTCATATCCGAAAAACTCGGCCACAACAACCGAGTCATTTGATAGTCAACAAATTCAATTGTCAGCACGAATATGTTTTCATCTGTACCTAGCAAATTTAATTACACTCAAAATAATAAATTAGTAGAAAATTCAGTAAAACGCCTCGTAAATCAAATATACTATTATTCGGCATATTTTTAGCAGAACTTTTGTTTTCAGCTAAATTTTTAAATATACTTATTTAGCACTTAACTATTTTGAACTTTTTTTTTACTAATATTTTGCTAATGTTTTACTAAATTATTTTGCTAAAAAGTTTGTTCTGATAAGCACGTTAATAGTGTGGACGACAACCATATTGAAAGATATACGCAGAATGAAGTAGATGTCGCTGCATGTCAAGATATAGTAGAGACAAATGAAATGATACTAAAAAATACATTCTTTTAAGATATACAAAAAAAAAAAAACAACCAGGAAGATTTTGTATGCGTTTTTCATACATAAAGCAAAAGGACGCCAAGAATGTGTATACATATAAATTTTATAACTTAAATTTTGTGTTATCACCGGCTTGTCAGAAGTAATTGTGTATTAATTTAATTAACGGCAAAATTAAATATTTAAATTTTTATAAAGATTAAATGTGTTTTTCTAAACTAAATGTTTGAAGTAATTATCAGAGCCAGGAACTTCATGCACTAACAAATAATATGTTATTTGTTCTCTTAATCCCCACTTATATTTAAAATTTAAGAGAACACTTAATAGGGCGTAAGCAGCTTGTATCTTTTTTAGTCTTTATGCTCGTTGGTGAAATTTAAAATAAAATGGAAAGTGGTTGTTTTACAAAAAACTAAGAAAAATTATATAAAAATATGCATATAAAGAAAAATAAGTACAAATATGCAGTAAAAATATGCATTAAAAGCAAAATAAGTAAAAGTATGCATTTAAAGCAAAAATATGCATTTATAGCTAAATATGCAAATATAATATAAAATGTCAAAATAACCAAATTTTTTGTAAAATAAACGAAAATTTGTACATTTTGACAATGGTTTCGTATTTTTATGCATGGATTATTATAAGTGTGTAAGTAATTGAAAGGTAATTTTGTTTATGTTACATATAATTACTTGTATATTATTATTATTATTCATTTATTTACCTTATAATTAAAAATTATAAAATAAATTGATTAAGAGCAATAGCAACATGGGCCTTCAGCTCTATAAACTTAAAAAAAAATATTTATGTTATTTTATAGAGTTTAGATAGGTTTTAAATTACATTATACAGATTTGATATTTTTAGAAATTTCTTTAACTGAGAAATATTTTCCAGGGAAGGGTGGGACAGTAGGTATAGAGGGTCTTGGTTTTGGAAAATGCTTATCCGTGAGTTACTGATTTCTGGACAATCACAAAGGAAATGGGAAGGCTTTGTGGGATATGGGATATTACAATCGCAAAAGTGTGTACTATTGGGATTAAATATTGATTCGTGTGTTACTTTGGTGTGACCCAGGCGGAGTCGTTCGTATTTGATACAATCTAGTCTCTTTACGTCCATTGAAATACTCGTCATAAAGTCGTGAATTACCCTCCGGCTATTATTGATACTTCTATACCAGGATGAGGTAGAATTAAATAAATTATTCCTGTCATCAACATTGTACTTTTCGACCACCATTGTACCTAGGTCTTTACGACTAAGATTCCGTGTGAAGCATAAAGGATGTCTGATAGCATTCCTGGCGGCAAAATCCGCATATTCATTTCCTTTTATCCCGTTATGACCAGGTACCCAGACCAATTTTATATCTGGAAATTTTAAAGAAAGTGCGTTCCTAATCTTAGCAGTGTAATAGTCATCGTTTAAAATATTCTTTATTGCCATTAATGAAGAAAGAGAATCTGAGCAAATAGCAAATTTTCCGGTTTTCCCGTTCGCATATAAAATTGCCTCATAAATAGCTATAAGTTCAGCAGAAAATACGGAGCTGTGGTGAGGAAGGTTGGAAACTTTAATTATACTATTCTCCGTAGTAACACTATATGTTGTCGAGATGTCTGTCCTCGACCCATCAGTAAATAAAAAGTTATACTGACTCAATTCATCTCTGATCATGGCAAACATTTGTCTGTATTGAGAAGGATTAGTATCGGATTTCGATTGCTCGTGTAGGGTAGTATTAATTGATGAAGAGTCAAAAGCCCAAGGTGGAAGTTGTTTAGACCTATAGGCGTTAACTTGCAGTGGTATATCTAGTTCCTTGCAATTCTGTATGGTTCTGTGAATAGTCGATGGTACCTTCGGTACCCTTTTAGAGCGTTTCAACTTTTTTGCCAATTGGTTCAGAGGAGAGTTACTGTTATACAGAAAAATTCTAAAAAGTTTTGTTGTAGAAATTTCCCTTTGTGTATACAAAGGTCTAATATTCGCCTCGAAAAGCATATTTGTTATTGGTGTTGAACGAAATGCACCTAAAGAAGTCCTAATAGCGGAGTTAATTATAGAATCAAGTTTTCTGAGTTGAGATCTAGGTGCATATCCAAAAAATGGTAGACCGTAATTGATTTTCGAGAGAATAAGGGCCCTTGTAATTGAAATTAGTGAAACGGAGCTACAGCTGAATCGTGTACTGGAGAGGCATTTTATAATGTTCAGCCGTTGTGTCAGCGAAGTAGATAAGTAATCTATATGGCTATTCCATCTGTATTTTTCATTCAGAAAAATTCCCAGTATCCTCAATGTGTCAACTCTAGACAACGCTATATTCGAAGCCCTTATATTGATATTGCAATTTTTAAGTCTACAAACGTGTAGATATTTACACTTTGTGGGCGAAAGTGTAGCTCCAGATTCGTCACACCATTCGCTTATATCGCTAAAGATGTTGTCCAAATCCAGCACAAAGTTCTTTTTCCTGTCAGAACGAATTATTAAGTTAAAGTCGTCTGCATAGGCACAGAAATCGACTTCTTTATGAAGGGAAATGACTGCACACAGTTTGTTGTAGGCAATAACAAAAGAATAACGGACAATGGGGACCCCTGTGGTATTCCATTATGCAGTGGGTAAGACTTGGAGTAGTTGTTATCGATGCGGACTATTATCCGTCTCTTAGTCATAAAATTTGTTACATACCTAATAATATTCGGTCCCACTTTCCATTCAATAAGCTGGTCAAGTATAGAATGAATGCCAATTTTGTCAAAAGCTCGTTCGAAGTCCAGCGATATGATAGTCGCGTGTTTCCGCAACGAGAGGCAATTGGCAATCTGATAGTCTACATAAAGTAGACTATCAGTTGTCGAGCTCCCCCTTTTAAAACCAAATTGTCGGTTACTTAGTAGTTTGTAGGTAGAAACAAACCACCATAACCTATTTGCTACAATTTTGTCCAAAATTTTGGATAAACAGGGGTTCAAAGAGATGGGGCGATAAGATTTTACCAATGTCTTATCAGTTCCGGGCTTATATATTGGTATAACCACACTGTTCTTAAATTGTTGGGGAATATAGTTAAGAAATATCTTGTTGAATAATCCTAAAACCCGTAATTTTAGACTGTACGGTAGCATTTTCAACATTGGGTATGAAATCCTGTCCAATCCCGGAGTTTTTCCCTTTAATTTCCCTAAAGTTGAGGTGAGCTCGATGTAGTTTATATTGCCCTCTATATGAAGTGCCGCAGCACATGGTGAAGTTAAGGGATAATTTAGTAATGCATTACGTTTATGAATCCTGAAGTTTACCGAAAAGTTTGAATCGGAAGAGTTTTCAGACCAAAACTTGCCGAATTCCTGACCCATTTCCGTTTTATTAGTTATCATAACATCCGGATTTTCGAATGAAGATATGCAGTGAATATTATGTGATGCTTTGTAGCCCGTGAAGTTACGAACGTTTGTCCATATTTTGTCCAAAGGGGTATTGGGATTAATTGTAGATGTAAAGGATATAATAGACTCTCTTTTCGCTATTTTAATTTTACGCTTATACAAGGCATTAGATCTCTTATAATTTAGCATATTTGTTTGGTTAATGTTTCTCTTAAAAATATGCCAGAGTCTATTTTTTTCCACTTTGAGATCCTCCAATTCCTTGTTCCACCATGGGACTCTTCTTGGTCTGTTCCGAGATTGAGGAATGGATGCATTGGCGGCCTCTATAATCGTCCTGCATATATTAGCAGTTTCCTTATTAATATTATTAGATATAGGTCTTTTAGTCTCCGAATTATTACAATAGTTCTGAAACCTGGGCCAATTTGCATATTTAACATTAAATTTTGGTTTACTTAAACCCATATGTGCAATATTTGGAGGAAATAATGAAATAATTATCGGAAAATGGTCACTTCCAAAAAGGCCATCCTCTGTTTTCCATTGCGCGTGGGGGACTATACTAGGAGAGCAAAATGTTATATCTATATGTGAGAATGTTCCACGAGTATTCAAGTGTGTAGGAGATCCGTCATTTAGTAAAACATAGTTAGAGTTGTTGATAAAATTAGCCAAAACAATACCTGTGCGGCTGTTTGTGCTCGAACCCCATATTCTGTGTGGGCTATTAAAGTCCCCAGTAACAAGTGTTGGTGTATTAGATATAAAAACATTCTCCAGATTTACACTGTTGAAATTAGGAGGAGGTGGTAAATACGCACTGAAAATATTGAATTTAATTCGAGATATAATTTCAACACAAACCGAATCAAAAATTCCTGGTACACTAATTTGCCTCTGTTGTAAAGATTTATGAGCCAGTATTGCAGCTCCTCCATACCTAGTACGGGATGTGTTAGTAGCATACAAAGTATAATTAATGGGAATAGGAATGTTCAACAGGGAATGAATGTGGGTTTCCTGTATGCAAACTAATTTTGGACAGTATGACTTAATTAAAATTTGCAGTTCATTAAAATTGTTTAAATAACCGTTCATATTCCATTGTATAATATTAAAAGACATGAGAAATTGCAAATATTTTAAATAATTTGATTATATACACAATTGATGTTATTAAATGGCAAAATTGAACGGCCTTAATAAAATACATAAAATATGTACTGGTATAAATATGTAAAAAATATAAATTATTAAAGATAAGAGAATCGATATTATTTAAATATTTGATAAAAATATATACACTTAGATAATCTAAACGAGGGAGAGTATTTTTTAAAATATTTTTTGTAATTACATTAAAATAGACTTTATAAAAATTTTTGAAATTGCAAATAAGAGAAATTAACTTGTTTATGATGAGAGAATTAATATTAACAAAAGGAACCGTTATGTGAACAATAAAGTACATTATTAATAAGAGGTAAAATGTAGTTAAATTTGTTAGATTTGAGGAAGAATAATGTAACTGAGATTTACGGTTTTTATAGATCTGACTTTTTGAGAGAATTTTAGATAATAAAAACAATTTGGAGCAAATTATAAGAGAAAATACAATTGAGAATAAAATATTTACATTGAATTTATAATGAGTTTTCATGATAGAGAATAGGAATAAAATGTTAAGATTCGAGGAAGAATAATGAAACTGAGATTTACGGTTTTTAAAGATCTGACTTTTTAAGAGAATTTTAGATAATAAAAACAATTTGGAGCAAATTATAAGAGAAAATACAATTGAGAATAAAATATTTACATTGATTTTATAATGAGTTTTCATGATAGAGAATGGGAATAAAATTTTTACAATGATTTTATACTGAGTTTTCATAGTAAAAGAGATATAAAATTCGAGAATTTGTTTGTTTGTTTTCTTATTTCTTAACTCTGTTTGATTTACGGGTTGCTTCCATAATCTTCTTTTTTAATCTATTTGATGCATTTTTTGGTAATATTATTGGGTCGTTTCCTTTTAATGTTTGGGGTGGGTTGCTTAGTTGATCGGTTTCCATTTCAGATGTAGAATTATCAACATCGCTTGCGATGTCAGAGTAGTCTCTTACAAATCTTGGTTTTTTTGTATCGGTTGGTGGATGCCATGTTATTGGAAGAGGATGGTTTATCAGAACTAGTCGATTTAGTTATTGTAGAGTATAGTGCATGATGCTGAGTATGACGTTGTTTGTATATAGCGGCAGCCTTTTTCTTACCCACTTTTTCTATAGTGGCGATGGCCTGAATTTCTTTTTCTTTTAGAAATATTGGACAGCTTCTATCATTTGTTGGGTGTTTTGAATCTTCTATATTGGAATTTTTACAATTTATGCATGATGCTGGATTTGTACATTTTTCATTTTGTTCTTCATTAGTATGAAATGTATTTGAGCAATTTGAACATGTTCTTTCATTTTTGCAGTCTTTGGCTGCATGGCCGAATTGAAGACAATTTTTGCACTTTAGCGGCAGTGGAATGTAAGTACGTACTCTGCATTTTTCATAGCCAATAGCTATGTCAGATGGCAGATTCGTTGAGGCAAAGGTGATGATTATTAATCCTGTTTCTGTTAAGGTTCCGTTAACATTTTTTAATATTTTGTTTACATATGTTACATTTTGGCTTTTTAATTCGTTTAAGATTTCGGTTTCACTTATTCCACGTAAATCATTACAATAGATTACTCCCTTTGCGAAATTTAGACCGGGATGTTCTTTTACATTAATTTTTATTCCAGGAGATAATGAACTAAGCTGTATTAGTTTATTAGCTTGAACAAAATTTTTAGTTTGGATCAGTATAGTTCCGTTGAGTAGCTTTTTACATTGCTGGACTTCTCCTCCTGCTACATTATCTACAACTTTTTTTATCAAAAAGGGTGAAATATTGGCTAGAGTGTCACTACTTTCAACTCTTTCCATTACCAAAAATTTTTCCCCGGGTGAAAGAATAGTTAGTTTTTTTGTTTTATCAAAGGTTATGAGCGGTGCTGATGTACCACCGCGATCTGGAGGTTCATTCATTTTTTATTTTTTGGCTTTACGCCTGTTAAAAATTTTGGTTTAACTTTTTGTTTGAAGTTTTTATTTTTTATTTATTAAGATTTAGAGAAAAATTTACGTAAACACTTGTTTATATTAATTACACTTATTTATTATAAACACTGTAACCGGTTTGCGCTAGTTGATCTGTACACTGAGAGAGCGGTCAGTCGACTCAATTACTTGTATATATTTTCAGATATTAAATTAATTCATGTCGTCAATGTGGGATTTTTTAAGTATTTTACGGTCTACTAATCTTTAGCAAAAATTTTTTTTAACTTTTAGCAAGAATTTTTTTCATTTTTAATCGTCTACTAAGTGTTAGCGAGTTTTTGCTGAATCTACTGCTTTTGTTGCGAAAATCATATCGTCACCTAAAGATTTTACTGACATGAGCGATTTTTTTTGTAAGCACTCTCCTGACTAAAGTTTAGCTGATTAAACCTAAATTTTTTGCTGACTTTACTAACTTTTTTTTGAGCGTAGTTTTAAAAATACCATTATTTGAAAATACAAACAAATTTTGCGTTTTTTTTATACTTTTTCTTTAATGTAATGGTATGTAACCTAATGGAGTCCTAAACCTAATATTTGGGCTACATAAAAAACCTAATTGGAATATTGCAAATCCCAATACATAATCCAAATTGCAAATCCAAATACATAGATCAACAATTGGGCAACTACGTTATATAACAATCTCCCAAACAACTCAAAAGTTGTGCGCCCCGGTAGGCTAGTTGGTAGCGTGCTGGCTTATCAGTGCGGGGGTTGTGGGTTCGATTCCAACCACAGGCACTTGTCTGTTTCTGGCTAAAACGCGTCGAAGGCCATAGTAGCTAATGCTCGGTTAGGGTAATATTATATAATTTGTAATTATATGATTATTAATTAATAAAAAAAAAAAACTCAAAAATTCCACATTATGCAACATTATGCAACATGTACTCTAACATGGACTTTATCGGCAAAAATTTTAATTTAAATACAAATCTATTTTAATTTTGTTTGTTAAGACATTTTATGTATCGCTTACGCTTTACTACATGGCGTTACATATTAACGAATAATTTGACTTAATGCAAGCTACAACTTTTTATTAAATAAACTTTTTTTAAATTTACAGTTATTATAAATTTAATTTTTTCTTCAGGTTTGTGTTATTTATAACCAACGGAAAAATATTGAAGTTTGGACATCACCCCTTCCAAATTTGTTAATGTCACATAATTTATATCTAAAGTAGCAGTAAATTTGGAGATAGAGCGTTTTTGTGGACACACAAAAACTGCAAGAAAAATTGAAAGATTTAAAAAAACGGTGATTCCAAAAAAAACTATTTTTATAATTTTTAAATAATTACAATATTTAGACAGTAACAATTTAAAAGTTATTCAGCAAACTACTTAGGTATTAAAAAAATTATAAGCATATATATTAGTTACATTTTTGGTTATTGGCCGATTATAAATTTTAACATTTGATGTTTTTTTTTTTTTTGGTAATAAGACCGAAAAGAGTTTGAAAAAAATTGTAAAGAGCTGCTCAAAAAAAAATTAAAACACTTTAGGAAAAATTATGAAATTTAATTTTTCACAGTTTTGTTTTATTTATTATTTTTCTTTATGGAATCAATTAGTTTATTAAATTCCTTACCGTTTACAAAAATCGGACTTGAAAAGATCTTTAGTACTTGTTTATATTTACGAAAAATTACACTTTATATTGCGTCTTTTTAAAATTTCACAATAAAACGAAGAAAAAATTTGTGCATTTCAAGTCGAAACTTTTTAAAAAAAAGTGATAGCGGAAATTAAACTCAATTACAGCTGACAGCTTTGACATATTTATGCAGTAATACGAAAAAAAAACTATAAAGGTCCCACTATAGCGAACACACCACCATATTCAACATTCCCTTGCTATAGTAAAGCAGAGTGTCTCTGCACTCAGGGAACTTCTGCTTTAAAAATATGTAGTTGTTTGGGTTTGTAATACAGTTTCATTATTTTTAATGTAAATGTAAGTCATTTGTAGAACAAATAAAATTTTTAACTAACCTTGTAGTTCATTTAAAAAAACAACTCACATCAAATGACTGTTTTATGATTTTACATTCATTTTTTACAGTTGTTTTTTGTTATTTAAAAAAATAAAAAAAAAAAAAATGTTGGTTTATTTTTTACTACCATGTGGTTCATTTTTACTACAATGTTAGTCATTTTTTGAACATTAAAAAACAAATGACAATGTTAGTTGAATTTAATGAAATGTAAGTCGTCCTTTTTTTAAATGAAATTTCATTTGTTTTTGACTACAATTGCTGTCGTCTTTACCAACATAATTTCCTAAGTGTGGTTATTAGAGATTCCTAGAGAGAGAAAGGGCTAAGCGTTTTGTAAAATATTACTCCATCATTGCACGCTACACGGCGAAAATATTAAGATATTTTATTGAACTAAGTAAATGGAATGAAGCCTATTTATTTTGGGTAGAATCGGACCACGTATCGACCTAGTGCACATTTCGCACGCCACAGATCGCAAATCGTAAAATAATTTATTTTGTTACATGAACTTATATGGAGTTAGGGACGTATCCCATTATTTTTAATTAGTATCGGTCCAAATTTAGACATAGTTCCCCCTGAAGGGCTCCTAAAGTATGCAGTACATTCAGAATTGTACGTTCTTGGTAGTTAATAAAAAGCTTTTCAGTTAAGTTAAAAACAAAGACATTACATTTATTTTTTCTAAAAATTTATTTGTATACATTAGTTCAAAATTATTTGATAACACTAAACAATTTTCTTAAATTTAACTTATTACTTTTATTTATTTAAAATTTACAGTTATTATAAATATAAATTTTCCTTCAGGGTAGATATTAAAGTTTGGACATCGCATCTTCCAAATTTGTTAAAATTTAGCACAAATATTGTCTTTTATGCAACTTAGGCAGTAATTTTTGGCTTAGTAGACCAATTGGTTTGCGAAATATGGCATCTTAAAACGACTTTACAAAATCAAGCATATAACGAAAATAGTATTTCTCATAACTTATTTTTCAAAAGTTCAAATGTCAACTTTTAGTGACTTAAAGTTCGCTGGCGTATATTTAAAAAAATAGTATTTTTCAAAATTTCAAAAAAAAATATATCTTAATGATAAAGCTTTTCTCAATACTGTCCGCAAGTGTCATGGTGGAGAAAGTATAGGTTTCTGATTTATTGAGAAACGTGTCTTAAGAAGTGTATAAAAAAAAATTTAATATGATATTTAATATTTCATTAAAATTCATTTTTTTTTTTTCATTTTTTTATTGAATCTTCACTAAATTATGTGAACTAACAATAAATATTCAAATCTTAAAACTACAAAATAAAAATAATATTAAGTCCGGCCAGTGCCAGACAAAATTTCGTATGCTCGTAAATCATACAATGTGTTCAAAAGCATTCATCCTTCATTTCAGTATGCCAAGTCAGCAGTGGTCCTCCTACTAAGGCGTTGGTGACAACGATTATTGAGTAGAGTACGCGATAAATTGTTTGGATGTGTTTCTAATTTTAGTAAATAGTTTTTGTGTATGTCTCGCAATTTCCTCTTTAACAAAGAAAACATTCAGATCTCTGTGAAGGTTTAAATTTCTACCATACCAGGGGGCACCAGTAATCACTCGCAAAATGTTGTTCTGTTTCCTCTGTATTTTTTCAATATTAGACGCAGAGGCAGTGCCCCATAACTGAATACCATAGCACCATATGGGTTTTATATTCGAGGTGTAGAGCAATGGCTTACAGTCTAGCTTAAGTTTCGAGTTTCTTCCAATTAGCCAATTAACTTCAATGGTGAGACCACGATCAAGATGAATTCCGAGGTACGTAACAGTTGAATGTTGGGGTACAATGTGATTATTAATTCGAATTTGGGGACAAGTTTCTCGTCTTAACGTAAAAGTTATGTGGATGCATTTGTTATGAGAGCTTAAAATCGCTGTATCATCTGCAAATGTGGAAGTATGCGTATTTTCATTTGTAGGCATATCAGAGGTGTACAAAATATACAAAAGTGGCCCCAAAATGCTACCTTGTGGAACACCGGCTAGTATGATTTGTGGGGTGGTGACAAATTCGTTCTCTTTTATTGTAAACTTACGATTTTTTATGTAATTTTCGAGTAATTTATGTGTATTTGGTGGTAACATATTTTTTATTTTATGGAGTAAACCCTCGTGCCAAACCTTATCGAATGCTTGTGAGACATCAATAAAAGTTCAGAACAATACTTTTTTTCTTCGTAAACTCTTCTAATTTCACCTACCAGTCTATGAATTTGCTCAATTCCGCTGTGTTTTTTTCTGAATCCAAATTGGTGATCGGGGATAGAGTTGTTCAGGATTACATGAGTAGTTAATTTGTTTACTAACAGCTTTTCAAAAAGTTGTGATAAATTTGATAACAGACTGATAGGCCTATACGATTTAACTTTTGTGTGATGTTTGCCTGGCTTAGGTATCATTTTAACAAGCGAAATTTTCCATTCTGAGGGATAATGTTCAAGGCGTAAAATAGGATTAAAAATTAAAAGTACTATTCTTAATGCTATCCGGGGGTAATTCCAAAAGCATTTTATTACTGATTTTATCAGCACCAAAAGCCTTCTTAGGGTTTAAATCAATAACTGATTTTTCGACCTCTTGCAACTCAAACCGGATGGGTACTTCTCTGCGCTGGCGTAAAATTGGTGGCATCTCTGATATTACACTTGATTCATTTGGCGTGAATACATTTTTCAAGTGCTCAACAAAGAGATTCCCTTTTTCAGTATCATTTCTTGCCCAACCTCCATTTGGTTTTCGCAAAAGAAGGCTTACGTATGACAGGTCTTTTTCAATTTTTTGTTGCACGCCATAACGAGTAATCCGTTTTTGATGTAGGCTCTAAATTCTCTAGAAATTTATTTAATGAGTCAACTCTCTGTGATTCTAACAATCTTCGCAAATTGTTTGTGCATTCCCTCAATCGTGCCTTGAGTTGTGGATATCTGTGCAGTTGCCAATCTCTACGAGCTCTCCTTTTTTTCATTTAAGAGTCGTTCGACATCAACAGAAAAAACTGGGGTTTGTCTTATTTGTCGGGGGGCTAAGTAGCAATTAGGGCAGCTAGTTTGAGATTTGATTCGAAATTCTTGAGCGAAAGGTTTTCAGCAAAATGTTTTCCGAGCAATGAGTACTAAGAAATTTTTTATATTTTAGCCAATTTGTTCCTCAGCCTGTAAGTGATAAGCCAAGAAGGGAATACAATTTCTCTAGAGTTAAAAAGGGTAACAATAGTAGGTTTGTGATCTGAAGAGAGCTCCAACGAAAAATCTACAGTTAATAAGTTTCTCGCAATATTCTTAGTTACTCCAAAATCTATAAGATCTGGAATCTTATTTTGATCTGATGGCCAATATATCGGTTCACCGCTAGAAATCATGTTCATACCAATTTTACAAATTGTATCGTAAACAACGCCACCTCTCGGGGTAATGAGGCGTGACCCTCAGAATGTATGCTTGGCATTATAGTCGCCAGCTGCCAAAAACCGTGAGCCTAGTGATTCGTAGAATGTTTTGAATTGATTTTCAGTGATTTTAAATCTGGGGGGTAAAATTAAATAGCATTATATAAAATGCTTTACTTTTGCTATAACCAATAATCCTACATGTCCTTAGATGTGCTAAGATACACTTTTTTGGCAAAACGACTTAAACATTTGGATCATTTTTATGTCATATACAACAATGTTTGAGTGTATAAAAAATGTATACTTTTCTAATTGAAATTCTTTACTTATTTCAGTTTCCAATGAAACTTCGTAAAAATGCTTTTTTGCAAATTTATTTAGATATTAAAAAACTTATATAAAAACTTAAAATAAACTGTTTCCAATTCAATCAAAGACTTGCAGTTAATATGTTTTAGAGACATGCTCCTGGCCTTAAAAACAAAATTTTAGTTTTTCTTTTAACATCTGTAAAACTAGGGAAATTTGAAAAAAGTTTAAAACGACTATAAGTATGCTTAGATATTTTTATGATTTTAAAATATTAAAATATTTGGTATAAAATCACTGTAATGACTGCTTTTGTCCGAAAAACTTTCGCAAATATTAACTTTTTCAGCTGTATTTTAGTACACATAGCTCTTTAAGGTATTCAGATAATAAACTGAAACATGGACTTCTAAAATTATCTTTTCTCGCTTCTCTGAGATATAAATTTAGTACATTTCGCGTTTTTTTTTTTGCAGGAAGCGGACTTTTTGTATTTTTAATTTTTACAGGAAATAATTGTTCAGATTTTTTATTTTTGCTTATGCAGAGACATTATTCGAGCAATTGCTAAATGGAATTAGAAATTGTCCAAAAATAGTAATATATAGTAAAAACTGAGAAAAACAGCGGATTTACTAGTTAAAGCTGTAAATTATTTTTGAACCAAATTTGACATCCGAAGATTGCTGAAGGTTTTTTGTATTTACCATAAAAAACTAGCCTAGTCTGATTTAAAAATTAATAGTGTTTATAATTTTTAGAGAAAAACGTTTATTCTTCTTCTTAACCTCAACATTTCTAAATTAAATTAATCAAATGCATATTAATTAAAAATTAATTGCGACTGTCCTATATCACTGACGCGCAAACACTTGTTGAAACAACGAAGACTAATCGTTTTTCACACACACACAACCCGAACGTAAATAAAAATAAAAAGAGAAACCGAAAAAAAAACAAAAAAAATTGTTTAGTTGCTTGCCAGCATTGGATGGAGTAGGTTTATGCCGCTTTTTTTAATAAAATAAGTACACAGGTAATATTTGATAACAACCAATGATATTTTAATTAATAAAGCCAAGCGTACTATAATTTTTTTTTAATTGTATTTTTTTTTTTTTCATTCATTATGTGGGATTTTGGTTGGGAAACGCATTTTTATTTAGCTTGAATATATAAATATATCTTGACTTATTTATTCATTTATAACTTAATTTTAACACACAAAACCTAAAATATTAAAACAATCTATATGTTAAAAAATTTAAAAATCTCTAAACTATAATTGTTTATATTAAAAACAATTACAACGCAGATATTTTGAATTTTGTTGTATTTTATAAGAATTAATATAAAATATTTTTTTTTGCTTTTTGCTTTTTTAATTTATTAATCCATATTTATAACATTATTATATATATTTGTTTGCCCAGTACATTATTGGCAAAGAACTCATGTGCCTATTTTCTTAAAGAACATTTTTTTATTACCTAATAATTTCCTCTTATGTATATTTATTTTTTTATTCGCCTCATAGCTGAAATTTATCACGTAAGGACATAAATAGTAAAACAATACAACAATGTAAACAAACAAAAAAAAAAAAACAAACAAAACCAAGTGATTTTGCTCAATGCAATAGTACCAATACAATCTCATTTTTTTGTAAAATAACTAATACATTCTCATTTCTCTTTGTGCCCAAGATTGGTCTATATGACGTTAATATAACACTGTACTAAAATACATCATAAAATTTGCCTTGTGGCGATGTCTCAACTTAAAACGCAAAAGTTGTCAACACTGAAAGTAAAAACCATACGTCAATCTGGTAACATTGTGAAATAGAGACGGAGGAGATTAGAAAAATAAACAAAAATCTAAAAATAGAATATTTGTGTTGTCAGTGTTGTCACTTCTGAGTATAATATACAATAACAGAAAAAGCTAATAGGAAAGAAAACTGAAATTTAGCTGCATTAGATTCGATGCCATACTTGGGTGTGATCGCTAAACGGTCGTGACTTGGTATTGTTACGTTTGTAATGTAAGATGCGCCCAGGTTTGATTCTTACAGCCGCAGGCTGTTGAAAAATTTATCATATAGAGATATTCTGGCAATTTAAAGACATAAATAATTAAAACCGCTGATGACGCCTGTCCATAAAAAGGCAGAAACTAGTCTAGTCTGATTTAAAAATTAATAGTGTTTATAATTTTTAGAGAAAAACGTTTATTCTTCTTCTTAACCTCAACATTTCTTAATCTATTATTTTTAAAATTTAATGTACAAAAAACAAAATCTGGCCTATTAATGAAGAAACGTAGAACGCCATTACAGTTAATTGCCCGAAATATATAGGATAAATTATCGCTTATCTTTTTGATTTCTCAAGCCAAACAGTGTAATTTAAAAAAAAATATATATTCAATTTTTTTCCTACTTAGTGTGACATCTTTCTCCCAATACATTATCCATAAAGAGAATACATAAAGATACATAAATACATAAAACATAAAGAGAAAGTATTCAAGTATTCAACATAAAGTTTGTTCGCTTACGCAAAAATTTGTACAAATTTGTAAAAGTTTTTACTCAGTAAAAAATAGTAAGAAGAGAGAGTAAAATGACAGGTTGTTGACAAAAAACATACAAGTTTTTACTGGATAAATTTTTGCCAGTAAGAATTTGTAAGAAGAAAAAAACATATGATTGAAAAAATATGCTTGTATTATTAAACAAAAACAAATATTAAAATAAAATTTGAATTGTCTATTTATTTTAAGTGCATATTATTAAAGAAATGACTATGGAAGAAATTAAAAAACATTCTAAATTATTTCTGGTCGACAATGTCAATTAACTTTTATCTTTTCTATAATGATCAGTTGATTTTTTTTTTTTTTTAATATTTGGTATTTAAAATCAGCTGTTTTATATATTTTACCAATTGTTACAATTTTGCGTTCGTTTACTTTTTTGTAAATTTGTCTTACTCTCTGTAATTTTGTTACTGAGTAATTTTTACTGGACTTTACTTTTTTAAAATTACTATTTTTTTATATACTCGCACGCGAATAATATAACACTAAAAGTTGATGTTTGGACTTTCGAAAATTTTAGTCATGTGAAATATTGTCGTCTTTTAATATTTGCTTAATTTTGTAAAGCTATTTTAGTACATTTTTAAACGATTTTTTAGATTTTTAAGACGCCATATTTCGTGAACCATGATGTCAAATCCAAAAATATAATATTGTGCGGAATTTGAAAAAATTTGGAAGGCGAGAGGGAAATCAGTTTGTTGGCTTTATTTATTTTAACTCGTCTTTCTTATTATCCAGAAATTTGGAAAAGACTTTTATTTTAAATAAAAACTTTGAGTCATATTACGTCTCAAATTGGCATATTTTTTAAAAACTCTGATTAAAATAAAAGGTTTTTTTAATGGTAAACCCCATCTTTTTTACACGTTTTGTGTGTTCTAGAAACGTATAAAGCTGGTACGTTTAATAAATTACACAAGGGAACAAAATTGAACTTTGTTTGTGTTGACTTAAAATTATAGCAAATTTTTACTAATTTGAGGTCGCTGATTTCAAATCTAATCTCCTTTTTTTCTCTATCAGCTCGACTTTTCGAGATATACCGTAATGTCCAAAATTAAGGCACTTCCGAAACATATATTGGAATAACTTGAAAACGGTTCACCATATTCAGTTAAAAAAAAATCCGAAACTCTCCAACAATATTATCTTTAAGCCGTTCTTACATTGGTTTAAAATTTTCATAGTAGTTTCATAGATATGGTTGAAGTTTTGAAGAAAAATTACAATTAAAAAAAAAAAAAAAAAAACAATTTTTTTTGTTCTTTTTAAAATTCATAAAAAATAAAAATGCGAGAAAATTTTGGTTTAAAAACATTTAGTTAAATATATTTCGAATAAAATTAGCTTTATTTCATTGTAATCGGTGCACAACTTTTGATTTTGTTCACAATTTACTGAATTGATAAAAATTGCGATTTCCATACAAAAATCACATTTTTTTATGTGTAAATGTTTGCTGCTGTTCTATTTATGTAATAAACATGTTATTGTAATTGTTTTTAGGTCAGACTTTTTCTATCAGCTATACTCTTTAATTTACAATAAAAGAGGATTTTGGACTTAGTCAGTTCACAGTCAATTAAAGGTAAAAAAGGAAAGTGCACTTTTTTTATTGATGTGTGTTTTTCCGTTGGCTACCTGTAATGGATGATTTATTTACAGAAATCCCACCCACATTTATAAGTGCTCATTGTTTGGAAAGTTGTGAAAATTTGAAACGAATTTTAAACGAATTTGTATGAACCTTGGTTTTAGAAGACTGAAACAGGTACATATGGCCCCTTAACACATGTGTTCATTCATAAGTGACTGTTAGTAAAATTGTGGATATAATTTCAGTAAAAAAGTACGAAGTATTTATATCGGTTCATTCATCCAATTTTTCTCATTCAAAAAGTGTTTACGAAAGCGAAAAGTATAAGGTGGCGCAAAAATAACCTTCCGATGTTTTTTTTTTATTATGTATTTATTATGTATAGCATTTTCTGATAGGAGGATTACTTTTGCGCCACCTTATATAAGGACAAAAATAGAAGTGCAAATCCACAAAAAATTTAAACCATTTTAACCAAGAACATTTTATCAGTCAACACAAAAAAAGTTTTATTTTTATCCCTTGTGTTATTTATTTAAAACTGTATTTCAAAGTATATACGTCAAATTTGGGCAATGACTACGTCAAAAAAAACCTGTAAAATCAATCCCAACTATTTTTGTAACATATTTTTCGAATACACGTTTCTAAAGAATAGAAAAAGTGTGTCAAATTTTATTAAAAAAAATTATTTTGACT
>CM037852.1:145512721-145572898 GCA_021234595.1 Delia radicum
AAAAAAAACGTGATAAAATATAACAAAGATTTTATTTTATTTATTTATTTATTTATTTACATATTATACTTATAAGTAAATTATTAGTATAATAAGGAGAGGAGAGCTATGGCAACGATGACCTTAAGCTCAATATTTTTGTTAGTTTTAAATGGAATTATAAAGGGTTACAAATTGTTAAAAAATTTAAAAAAGTTTTAATATTGTCATTGGTCAAAGTAGAGTTTATTAGTTGAGAACAGTCGTTATTACTGAGATTGGTATTTTTAAATTGATTAATGTGGGGACAGCTTGAAAAGAGATGATCAATGCTTATTGGGTTGAATCCGCAGAATGGACACTGTTTTGGTAGGTTCTTATTCATTATATGAGCATTTGATATTCTAGTGTGACCTAGTCTTAGCCTAATTATTTTAATTTGGTCTCCTCTTGGTAGTAGATTGTGTTTTATATTTTTGAACAGTTTGTAGGCGTTAACTTTGTTGGAGTTAATTTTCCTGTACCAGTCAGTGGTTGTGTTCCAGTTTTCGGTAAATTTTGTCCTGAAAAAGTTTTTTATAAAGTTTTTTATATCGTCAAAAAATAGATTTGGTGTAGTTATAAGAGGGGCAGTTAAAGCTGCTTTTGCGGCTCCATCCGCTGCCTCATTGCCTTTTATTCCTGAATGTCCTGGGATCCAGATAAGTTTATTGTCAGGTTGTCTTTCAATAATAAACTGTCTAATACTGTTTGGGTAAAATTGATCATTATTGCAGTTTCTTATGGCATCTAATGCAGAGAGAGAGTCAGTACAGATTGCGAATTTACCCATAAGTCCTCTAACATATTTAACTGATTCGTGTATTGCTATCATTTCGGCAGAGAAATTACTGCTGTATTCGGGTAAAATTGAATTAATTAATGTTTTGTGTTTATCTACAATGCTAAAGCTAGTGCCTTTGACGCTTTTAGAGCCATCTGTGTAGATGAATTCGTGGTCGTTTAGCTTGTATTGTATTTCGTGAAATCTTTGTTGGTATACTTCGGTACTTGTTGAGGATTTTTTAGTTCATTGAGAGATGTATTAATTGTAATTGGGTTGATGTGCCAGTTAGGGAATTTATTCGGATATTGTGGTTTGATGTTGTATGGTATGTTAAAGTTATCACATAATTGTACTACGCGAGTAAGTGTTGATGGTATTTTGTTGAAGTATTTTTGATTAATAGATTTTTTTAGAATATTGGATAGTGGATGTCGGTCGTTGAACATTATAGATTTAAAAAGTTTAGTTGTTGCAAAGTCCCGATATTGTTCGATTGGCATAACATTTGCTTCAAATAACATGTTTCTAATTGGAGTCGTCCTAAAAGCTCCTAGAGAAAGTCGTATGGCTGAGTTAAATATTGTTTTTATTTTATTTAAATTGCTTTTTGGAGAAAATCCATATAAATAAATACCGTAGTTAATTTGGAGATAAAGATCGAATTGAGGATATATATATCCCTCTGCACGATAAGCATTTAATGATATTTAATCGTTTGGAAAGTGTAGAGTTAAGCTTAGTGATGTGTGAATTCCACCTGTATCGATTGTTGAAGATAATTCCAAGTATTTTCAGTTCATTGATAGCTTCAATTGAAGTGTTGCCACCATGTAAATTATAGGTGCAGTTCTGTTTTCTACATATATGGAGATGTTTACATTTGTTTATAGATAGCTGTGCTCCTGAGAAAGTGCACCAGTTTGTTATATCTGAGATCAAATCGTTTAAGTCAATGTCTTGGTTTTTGATTTTGCCAAGTTTTTTTATTATAACGTAATCATCTGCGTATGCAACAAAGTCTAGTTCCTTGTGTAAAGATATAATATTCGAAAGTTTATTGTACGCTATTAAGAAAAGAATAACCGATAGCGGTGAACCCTGGGGAATGCCGTTATCTAAAGGTTTAGTCTTTGAATAGGAGGAGTTATTCCTTACCAATATTTTTCTTTTGTTTAAATAGCTTTTTATATAATTATATATTTTTGGGCCTATTTCCATTCTTCGAGTTGATTTAGAATTGTATGAACTCCTACTTTGTCAAAAGCTTTGGTGAAGTCTAACGAGATTATTGATAAGTGATTTTTGTTTCGCAAAACTTGGCTGATTTTAAAATCTAAAAGGAGGTAAGGGGTCAGAAATTGATTTTCCTTTTATGAAGCCGTATTGATTACTATTGAGCAATTTG
Source organism: Delia radicum (assembly GCA_021234595.1). NCBI lineage: Eukaryota > Metazoa > Arthropoda > Insecta > Diptera > Anthomyiidae > Delia > Delia radicum. Next base: position 145,514,932 of record CM037852.1, read on the forward strand.
TTTGTGGTAACAAACCACCAGAGCCTGTTGCTATTATTTTGTCAAGAACTTTTGAGCAGCATGGATTAAGAGAAATAGGTCTATAAGACGGAATTTTGGTTTTGTCACTATTTGGTTTAAGTATTGGTATAATAAGGCTAGTTTTATATATTTGGGGGACGTAGTTGTGTAGAATATTATTATAAAATAAAATTAGTCTTGTGTGTACTTGTTTTGATAAATTTTTATCATAGGGTACGATATACGATCTATACCAGGGGTTTTGCCAGTTAGTTTGTTTAGTGCAATGAAGAGCTCCATCAGGGTTATTTTTTCTTCTATATAAGCAGCGGTTTTACTTGGTATGAGGTGCTTTTTACTCGAAATTACAGATTGTTTAAATTGCTGAAAAGTATCGGAAAACTTACTGTCAGCAGATTCGGTTGACCAGTATTCACAAAAAATGTTGGCAATAAGACTTGAGTCCGTGGTTGTATTGCTAGTATTATAACCGCTTTGAATGCAATGTATTGGGGTTTTTGGTTTTAGACCACAAAATCTTCGAATATTTGACCAAATTTTTTCTGAGGGTGTTTGAGGGTTAATTTCTGATGTAAAATCATTAATGGACTTTCTTTTTGCAATTTTTATTTCTCTTTTGTACAGTGCGATTGCTTTTTTAAATTTTAATTCGTTTTCAGTTGAGATATTTCTTCTAAATTTGTAAAAAAGTTGATTTTTATTTGCCTTTAATTTCTCTAATGTTTTTGACCACCAAGGGACTGAAGGGGTGTGGGCAGATATTTTATGCTGAGGTATACTTTCGTTGACACTTTGTAATATTATTTTGTGTAGCGGCTTCTTTATTAATGTTGTGGCTTATTGGTCGGCTACTGCTGTATCTGTCCGAAAGATTGCTATAATTAGTCCAATTTGCACTTTTGAGATTGAAGTGGGTTCTACATATTGAATTTGTTTGGTTTGTGTAGTTTGGAAAAAGTGTTGTGATTATTGGGAAGTGGTCACTGCCAGACAAGTCTGAATCGATCGACCATTGTGCGTAAATGGCAAGAGTTGAAGAGACAATTGAAAGATCTATATTAGTAAATGTTTTGTGTGTAGAGAGATGTGTTGGAGCAACCGTTATTTAAAATATTAAGTCTTGATTGAGTTATATATTTTGCTAATGTTTTGCCTCTTTTATTATTTACCTTTGAACCCCAGTTAGTGTGCCAGCTGTTTAAAGTCGCCCGTAATTAATACTGGGTGTCTAGTATCATATAGGTGTAAAAGGTTATTATAATTGAATGATTTTGTAGGAGGAATGTATGTGGAGAAGATTACAAAAGATTTTTTTGAGTGGATTAGTATTGCTATGGAGTCGAAATTACTTTGTATGTCTATTGTTTCATGATGGATTGAATTATGTATTAAAAGGGCTGAGCCTCCGAAGGTATTATGTATTGAGTTCGATAGGTACATTTAAAAGGAAATAGGTATTATGATATTATTTATATTTTGTAAGTGTGTTTCCTGTAAGGAAATTATTTTAGGATTGTATTTTTTTATGAGGATTTGTAGTTCGTTATAATTATTTATGTAACCTTTTAAATTCCACTGTAGAATTTTTAGTGACATATTAATAATATATAAAATGGGTATTAAAGTTGTGTTTTTGAGATACTTAATATATTAAGAACTACAGGATTAGTGTTGTTAGCATAAAAAAAAAAATAGTTGCAAAATTTTACAATAAATAAGTGTTTTACCACACCCACTCGTACTAGTCCCGGGTATCGAGACGCCCCTCAGAGCCAGTGGAGCGACTGCGCAAAGATTATATATATAATCTATAACCTTCATGCACGCACTTCAGCCGACTCCAATGAGCTACATCCCGCTACCCAGCATCACGTACGTATGAGCGTGGTATTATGATGTTTTAATTGGGAGGCCGTTGAAAGGGAGAAACGATCCGCTATTCAAACCAGACTCCTTCCCAATATTGATAGCGGAGGGTGTCAGCAACCAATCCAATGCATTGTACATTAGAGTAGTACGTCATTCCCTCCGCGTATCAGTTCAAGGTTTTTGTCTGGCTCGAACGGTCGGGTCGCTCTCCCAATCAACGGCCCCCAAAGTGTTAATTTAATGTTTATTCTTCCACTACATTACTATCGTCACTCTGTTGGCTCTCCTGGCTCTCCTTTGAAGTTTTTTGTTTCTTTGCGGTAGCTTGAAGTTGGCTTCTAGTACGACGTGATGTTTTTATAGGTAGAATTTTTACTTTTGTTGTTGTACTTGCTGAATTAGTTGTTGTTTTTTCGATTGTAGTTTTAGTGTTTTCTTTTAGTTTATTATTTCTTATCGAGTTCTGTATAGGATTTGTTGTTATTGTAGTATTACTATCGATAGTTGTTGTTTTGGGGTGTTATGTTGTTTGATGTGGATGATGTTACAGTTATTGGAGTGTCGTAAATTGTGGTTGATCTTACTGCATTTAAGTAGTTGACTTGTGAGTGTCTCTCATTGTATTTTTTGACAGCAGTTTTATTGTCTACTTTTTCTAGTGTTTTTATTGCTTGGATTTCTTTGTGTTTTATAAAAATTGGACAAGTTTTGCTAATTACTGAGTGATTAGTGTCGCTTATTTTGTTTTCTTCGCTATTAATGCATGTTTTTATTTTTTCGCAAATTTCATTTTCAGCTAAGTGATCAATGTTTCCACAGTTTATACATAGTTTGTCGTTTTGGCAAAATTTAGACATGTGACCAAATCGGAAACAATTGTGACATCTAAGTGGAAGTGGGATGTAGGGTCTTACACGAGTTATTTGGTAACCAATATTGATAGATTCTGGGAGTTCTATTGAGGCAAAGGTTAGTATAACTAGGCCTGTTTCAATCAATTTATCGTTTTCTTTTTTTAGTAATTTTTTAACTTCAGTGACTTTTTGAGTTTTTAGTTCCTATTTCATTTCTGTAATATTTCTTAAGTCGTTGCAATAAATTACCCCTTTGGAGTAATTGAGTGTGTTGTGTTCCTTACTTCACCATTAATGGTGGGTGAGAGGGATACAAGTTTTATCAGTTTGTTTGCTTGAGCAAAGGTTTTGTTTTCATCAAGATAGTTCCGCATTGTAGTTTTTTGCACATATCAATTTCTCCACAGACATTATCAATGACTTTTTTGATCAAAAAAGGTGATACATTTGTTAAACTTTCGGCACATTTAGTATCGTTTTCGGTAGGGGTTTGCACTGGTTCTGGTCATTAGTAGGTATTTTGGTCCAATTGTTGGGTTTTTGAGATATCTTTCCTTATCTAGCTTAAAGCTAGGTTGGGGAAGAGAAATTTTGTTCCCAATATTGGGAGGTTCATTCGTTGTTGTTGGTTTTATTCAGCAGTCGATATTTAATTTTTAAAGAATTATCACGAAAGAAAAATACGTATTAAACAAAGAGAATTCTTAATTGTTTTGTTGTTTTTAACTGTTTTTTTTTTTTTGTATAGTTTTTACTAAATAAATGCACTATGGATTTTACTTTTTAAGTAAAAGAAAAAACACGCTTTGATTGCTCAATTCAGACTAGGAACAAAGATTTAAATTTTTAAACTTATTTAAGATTTAACGTAGGGAAAATACTTTGTTTTACAGCTTACATTAACAAAGATTTTTTATACACAAAGTGAACCAATTACAATAGTTCTTAAGATAAACACTTTCCTTGAAACTCCCAATTTGATTCATGTTGAACGGGTCTGTATTTTAGAAGTTCTCATTATATCACCATTATTGTTTCTAAATGTCCAACAGAACGTATGATCGATATTATTTCAAGTAACACTCATACGATCAGTGGAGTATTTGAAAACCTAATAGTAATTAATATATACCTCCCTTTAAATATAGAACTTCCTATCGTTATGAATCAAACTGGAATTTGTAAAAGAAGTGTTCGTCTTTAAAAATTGTAAGATTGGGTCACCCTGTTTTGTTAGTCGGCTGCTGGGAACTTTGTCACAAAAATTCAAAATCGGATGTAAAGCTAATTAATAAATGTGTTTATTTTTTTAACGAACTGATGTATTTGTTAGTTATTGATGTATCATAATTATTTTTTATTTAAAATTATCTCAACTCATTTTATTAATATGTTTTTGATTTAGTTTCCAATGCATACATTGAATATGTTTGTGCTGTATTATTTAATATTTAATAAGAACTTCCTGTTATCAAAAAAAAAAAAAAAACATTCCTCAGGATCAAATAGGGAAATGAAAATGTTCGAGAATTTTCAAACCCTATTAGCAATTGATCTTGGCGAATGGTCATGCAGTAGAAACAACCTGTTATATATATACAGCCGTGTAGCAATTACAATAAGTAAAAAGGCATATATCATCAAAATAAGTTTCCAAATAGCTAAAGATTCACAATATCATTGCGATAAATACTGAAGAGTAATGGACCCAACACACTTCCTTGTGGTTTTACATATTCAACGTCACCAATAATACTTGCATGACCATTAATCTCAACGTATTGGTTTACTCGTAGTAAATAGTTGCTTAACAAATTTAAAGCCCCTCTATTCAAACCATAACATTTAAGGATTTTTATTAGGATTACATTATAAATTCTCAAGTTCGAATTTTAGTAACAGCCGCAGATGTTATTCATTTCTCATTTCAACAGTTCCTGCATTAGGACTAAATAAAAAAAAGATTTTAATTAATCGTCCAGGACTAAGGTCAATGTTCAGAAATTTGTGGGGCTAATACCAATTGTAATTGCAAGAATTCCAGTAAATTATTTCATTAAATGAATTTCTACTAACATAAATTCTTCATTAGATGACTGAAAGCAAGTACTGGTCTCTTAAACCATTTTATAGCACTTACTTTTAATGAAAAAAAAATTAGTTATATTATGTAATTATGTAATTAGTTTGTCAAACTAAAATTATCAACTTCTTGATATTTTTTAATTCCTCAAATAGCTCCTATTGGTTGATTAAGTTAATTTATTATTTTTTCAATTATATTCATAATTTTTAATATAATAAATTATTTTTCCTTTATCCCTTCTATATCTAAATCAAATTTAATAGATAAAAACAATTCACAAATTCAATAAGTTGAAAATTATAACTAATTTATTTTCTGTATTTGACCCTTTTTCTAGTATTTTTAATATTTCATTAAATTGATTAAGAACATTTCTAGGAATTTTAATGATTTCTTCTTTATACTGATTAATACCTTCTCGATACCATATTTTTTGAAATAATATTTTATTAACTCTTTATAAATAATTTAAAGATCCTCTAGGGCCTATAGGAACTAATGGATCTACGCTTATTTTTGTATATTTATTATCAATAGTGTTATTTAACAATTTTATGGTCTTATTTCCTTATATTTTCACTAGAACAAGTCATTTAACTATAACTCTTATGATTATGATTATGTTTTATATTATTTGGATGAATAAGGGACAGGACACTTATTACTAACACTTTTAGGAAATACTGGACCTGGAATATCTTCAATTTTATTAAGTTTATTAACTATTACACAAATTTTTTTACTAATGTTAGAATCAGCAGTGGGTATAATTCAATCATATGTATTTGCTGTTCTAAGAACATTATATTCTAGAGAAGTTAATGTTAACTCATTTCTGGTTTAGTAAAATGATTTCATCAATATGATCTATCTTTATTTATCCTAGGAAATATTATTACTATTATAACTGTTTATCAATGATGACGAGATGTGTCACGTGAAAGAACTTTTCTGTAATTATAGGAATACGATGAGGAATCGAAGTACTATTTTTTATTTCTTTTTTTTTAGCATTTTTTCATAGAAGTTTTTCTCCTTCAATTGAATTAGGAGCTACATGATCACCCACAATAAGATTTTTTTTTTATATTAATTAGTAATCATATAATTGCAAATTATATACTATTAACCTAACCGAGCACTAGCTACTATGGCCTTCGGCGCATTGTAGCGCAAACAAACCAGTGCCTCTGGTTGGAATCGAACCCCTGACCCCCTCACTGATAAGCCAGCACGCTACCAAGTACTGTTTTAATTTTAACATTATTCAAATATGGTGTGAAAAATAAAATTAAAATTAAAATGTAAAATGTGTTTATATTGTCATTAAAATGTCTATACTATTATCTGATTAGGTTTTGACAACTGGTCTGATATATCTGGTCAGGGTTTTATTGCTGGTCTCATAATTTAAATATGTTGTCAAAAATAAAATTGATTATTATTTTAATGACTATTTACTATGTCAGTGAACATATTGATGTGCATTATGAGATTTGTGTAGTGGCAAAACTTTGTTTTGACTTTTTTTTTATTTCTAAAGAGTTCTATTATTATGATCGTTTACATCGTTTACATCATTTATTGTTTTGAAATAAACGGATGATATGAAAAAAAATTCTAAAAGATTTTCCTATTTGAAATAAATAAAAGACATTTATTTAAGTTTTTTTTATTTATTTATTTATTAAACATTTATATAATTATTATACTTCTCAATAAGATTAACTAACGGCTTGACTTCTATGTCTATAGATAAAACAAAATATTATTTTAATAATTTTAAATATTATTTTAATAATTTATTCATAATAAAATTAAATTAATTTTTACTAATAAGCACCGTTTTTTATAGTTTATAGTATACAAATTTACTATGATGAAATTTATATTGAAGAGTGTTGAATTTTTATGAATAAATTTATTATGATGAAATTTATATTGCTAAAATTATAAATAATTAATTTATTAATTAGTATTTTAATATTTTAATTTATTTTAGAATTAGTTGTTAATATTAATTTATTAATTAATATTTGGCTTATAAATTTATTATTAGTTTAATTTACAGTTAAACTCACACTCACACTCCCACTCACACTAACTCTATGTAGTCAGTTATTTCGTTAGCGAAAAGCTACTTGAGAGGCTACAGGTAATGCTAGAATTCGCCTTTTGATTATTTTAAGTATGAAAACAAGCAAAAAAAAATATAAACAACGGAATGAACCGTTATCCCAATACAAAAGAATATTATGACTTTTTGTTATTTTTTGTGTTGGCGTCAGTTTCTATTGAAAGTTCGGGGAAGTCAGATCGGTCGCGTGGTTGTGTTATTAAAAGAGGTAAAATGGCCAACAAAAGGCAAATGAAACGTTTAATAAAAAAGCCATGAAATCCATCTTGAATCCAGCTGGGGTTCAAAAAAAAACCTAAAATATATAATTGCCAATAGCATAATCATGGATTTCAACATCGATGGAATCCACGGCAAGCAAAGTTTGAAAAAGCTTGAGAATTTTTACTCAACACTAATAGGTACAAATATGCAATCTTTAGCAATTTTAACTTTTACTCATACACTCAGGGAACTTCTGCTTTAAAAATATGTAGTTGTTTGGGTTGTAAAACAGTTTCTTTATTTTTAATGTAAATGTAAGTCATTTGTAGAACAAATAAAATTTTTGACTAACCTTGTAGTTCATTTAAAAAAACAACTCACATCAAATGACTGTTTATGATTTTACATTCATTTTTTACAGTTGTTTTTTGTTATTTAAAAAAATAAAAATAAGTAAATGTTTGTTTATTTTTTACTACCATGTGGTTCATTTTTACTACAATTGTTAGTCATTTTTTGAACATTAAAAAACAAATGATAATGTTAGTTGAATTTAATGAAATGTAAGTCGTTCCTTTTTTTAAATGAAATTTCATTTGTTTTTGACTACAATTGCAGTCGTCTTTACCAACATAATTTCCTAAGTGTAGCTTTATTTTCTTTTTTCAGAATCAATACCAATTAAGGAAAAAAATTCGGGGCCTGCGGAAGAGCAATTGCGGAAAGCCATTCAACTGCAAAAAAAAGGGAAATAAAATCAAAATGTTTAAAAAATAAAAAATGAATATTTTTAATTTACTTTAATTTAGTTTTTAAACTGAATTTTTAATTTTGAATTAATTTTTTAATTTTTAATTGTTAATGTGAAAGAATGGAAAATTTTTAATTTTTTTTATTTTTTTAATAAATAAGAAGCAAAACTTAAAAACATTAAACTTGTCCTTTCTGTGTTCAGATAGAATAATTGAAATATGAAATATATGCTTCAATTAAATTATTGAATGCAATATTTATGGTCTGGCGAATTCGTCAATCGGATTGTACTAGTCAAGTAGTTAGTACAATGTTGTTAAATATTTCGTCAGTGCTTTGTAATTAGCGATCTGCAAGGTACATGGTAGTGCAGAGGGTAGTCACTGACTACCGTCAATGACATCCCCATATTAAATTCGTCAGTGAAAAGCATTGCTGATAGTCTGGCGGGTAGTTAATGGTAACTATTGGTAGTTAGGGAAATAGCTAAAGATTTGTTAGCTACCGTCGACTGCAGGGAAATAATAACACCATTTGCTTACTGATACAAAAACATTGATAATATCACGGATAAAAATACCCAGCCAGAAAAATACGAACGGCAAAGCATTGGCCCAGTGCTTTCAACGATGGTATGAGCGTTGGATGTCGGAAGATTTAAGTGCTTTTCCAACCCCAAAATGATAACACCGGGCAGGGCTCGGCCGTTCTTTGTTTAAAACGTTGGCAAAGCAATGACAATGAGCGCTTTGCCAGTACCAAAACCGTAATTTTAAAACGTTGGCAATGCATTGGTGGAACAACCAATAAAGTGCTTTTTTAATAATATAATAAGTGCTTTGCCAACCCCAAAATGATAACACCGGCCAGGGCTTGTCCGGTTCTTTTTTTAAACGTTGGCAAAGCACAGGCAATAAGCGCTTTGCCAATATCAAAACCAAAAACGACCAATAAAGTCCTACTTAGTAATTCAATTCAGTAAAGAGTTGTATTATTTCTTATTGCATGATTTTGGCAATTTGAACAGAAATAACAATAGGCTTGCTTCAGCGATTTTTTACTACAATTTCACTAAAGAAAGAAATTTGCAAATAAATTTCTTAAGTAAAATTTTAGTACAAAAACTATACTTTGTGGTGACTATAATAGGAGACCATAATATCTTCAAATCATAAATTGCAATTTAGTTTTGTAATTTTCAACTCTTGTTGTGAACACTGTTTTTATTAAGTTAACGGTTGTAAATTTTGAAAATAAGTACTGCCAATGCACTTTTTGCCAATGTTGGGAAAGCGTTCTAAGTCAGTACTGTGCCCGTTCTTTTTATTTTTACGGTTGTAATTTTAGTAAGCCAAGTACTGCCAAAGCACTTTTTACGAACGTTGACAGAGCGTTCTAAGCCAGAGCTGTGCCAGTACTTTTATTATTTTACTGTTGTAAATTTTGTTAATGAAGCACTGACACTTTTTACTAACGTTGGCAGAGCGTTGTAAATCAGTGCTTTGCCAGCATTTCATTTGTTGGACCATTGGCAAACAGTGGTCTGCCAGTGCTGGATTTTTCAGACCATTGGCAACTTCTGGCTGGGTAGTTATATCAATTCATCTACAATATGATTAAGTCATATCTGACTTTGAATTAAATACATATATATATATAACATACTAGCTGACCAGGCAAACGTTGTTTTGCCTTCAAATTTTAATTGTAATTAATTCTTTAAATCAATAAATTTCTTTTACGCAAATAATAATATAATAGTAATATATTTTTTATGTTAATTGTACCTGTTAAACATAAATTGCTACTTAAAACCATATCATAAATTTATTGTTTACTTCTTTACCTTTTTTATTTATTCTAGGATTATGAGGAACGCTAAAACAATTTTTGAACAGCATTATTAAATAAGCTCGCAAAAAGTATTGAATTTGATAATTTATTTTAATGCTTATTTGTTTTTTTGCTTTTGGGACCACGCCCATTTATCCCATTCCGCCCTTTTCAGTTCGACTACTAATATTTGTAATTGATGGACTCGTACAAAATTTGAAGGCTATATAGCTAATATAGAACCCTAGATATTTAGTATAAATATTAATTTTGTATATGACGTATATGAGCCAAATAATCACTTTGTATGGGAGCTGCCACTGGTGTGATCCCGCCCAATTTTATATTAAATATTATATTATAGAACTGTAGATATATGATATTAAATATTTACTTTGTATGGGAGCTGACACGCCTACTAGTCCGATCACGCCCATTTTTCCCATGACTATTCACATTAACAAATATTCAACGTGCACAAATTTCTAAGACTATGGCTATTATAGTACTGTAGATTTATGATATTAAATATTTACTTTGTATGGGAGCTGCCACTCCCACTGGTCCGATCCCGCCCATTTTTTTCCTGATTATTCAAATCAGTAACATATGGGATACTGCAATGTTTCAAAACTCTTGCTATCACAATAGTCAAGATATATGATGTTATTCAGTTTATGTGGGAGGTGCCACGCCCACTTGAAATATAAATTAATTTAACGTTATTTATTTTTATTAAAAAATTATTTTGGCTGTGTGTTTTAAGCACACAGCACGTCTTTATTTTGTTAAACTGAAATTACAAGTGAAGTTTTAATTCTTAATTATACCTTGTTCTACCCTACCGTATAGGTTAACACTACACCACCTCGTGCACTTGCAGTTGCTGCATCGGCATGTGAACGTTGGAAGTATGGGTACGGCTTAGCTGCGCGTGTTGATAGTAGACGCTGTCTCAGCATGTGAACGAACAAAGCTTAGTTGCAAATGAGGTGTCGGGTGTCATCGAATGCAACGTAGCTTTGTGAGTTGTTTTTATTTTATTTCGATGTTTTAAATATTTTTTGTTTTAACTTATATATAGCAGAAAACCTTATTTTGACTATAAACTTTCAAATGAAACCGGTTTGGGCCAAATCGGTTGGATAGTTTTAGAGTATATAGAGGACAAACATACAAACATTGTATTTTATATACATAGATTATTTTTATGTTTCCGCTCATAACTTTAAAAAAAAAAAAATCGGAACGATATATAGCCTATGTCCATCATGGAGGACCAAATTAAATATTGGTAAAAAAAATTTAGAAATCGTATGATTAGTTACGGAGATTACTTTCTACAAACAAACAAACATACAAACATTACCTCTTTATAATATTAATATAACTATAGATAAATACATCTGATAATTTTTGTTGAGAGAATTTTTTATATGTTATCTGATCTCCAAATCTTACTCCATGTATAACTACACAAAACATATAATAATTCAAATATGTGTAGTTGCTTAGATTTATTAACCTTTAACTGGCGAGGTGAAATTTTGGGATATAGTTTATGACGTGGTAGTAAATTTTACCCCTCTTAATTTTACTAAAAAAAATGTAGTAAAAAATATTTTTTCATTGTTATTTGTTTTTAAAAAATAAGCTACTGTATTTTAAATTACAAAAAATAAAGAAAACAAAAATTTTTTTTATTTGTTTAAACAAAACAGGTACTTTACTTCGCAAACCTTTTTTTAATATAAAAAACGACATATAAATAACTTATAAAAAAAATATGAACTAAAAAAAAAAACAAAATCTTAAAGGGCATTTTTTCACAGCCAAATGTACACATTTAAAGATATAAAAGAGATCATTAAAAAAAATAGTCAGGTGTAGAAGCTGCAGGTCCACCTTTTAGGTGGTTTTTTACTCATCAAACTCTGTGTTCGCACAGTGCAAGCATATACTTTTGCACATTGGCTTACTACATTGCAGACAAAAGTGTGTAGTTTTTCGCTTTAGCCTAGTCGGGCATATGTAACATAACTTACGAGCAACAGGGATCGACTCAAAACATTCTTCAAGAAATTCAGATATGACCGAATCACTGAGCTTTTTTGATTTCGACATTATCTGTAAACATAAATAGCACATCACGTAGTTTAGAAAATGTATAATAAACGTTTTTGAAATAAATAAATTTTTACCAACAAGAAAATGGACGAGTGGTAAAAATAATTCGATGAAAATATTACGTTAATTTTGATGTGGGGTAAATTTGTTTCTACTAAATACTTACGCTAAAGCTAAAAGGTGGTAAAATATTTTCAAAGAAAAACTTACGTAAATGCTGACGAGTGGTAATTTTTACACCAGCATGTGCGTAGCTCCGCTCGTGCTATGTCTAGTTCAGCCAAAACACAGCTGAATAACAACGATCACAATATGAGAAGATACTAAGAGAATTAAATTAAATGAGCGCAATAGAACAGAGAATTTTAAAAAAATGTAATGAGAGGGTAAAATTTACCACCACCACGTTAGTTAAAGGTTAAACTGTATGTGACATCACACTGAAAATGTTTTTCTTATTATGATGCGATCAAATACATATTTTGGTAAAGTTCAAAATCACATTAAATTATCATCAAGTTTGGACTTTCTTACATATGGCTTCACATATAACAGTATTCATGTTATAACAAAATCTTTTTAAAGTGATTTCTTTTATATAATCTCAAATAAATAACGGGGTCATGGAATGGCCAAAATCTGACCGTTGATCTTCCGATTTACATTTTATTTTTCACGCAGAAACTCTAAAGAGATACTTAAAAATTGACATTTTTTAGTTTTTCGATATTCGAAAATATTTCGCGGTTTTTTTTTTTAAATGAAAAATATGCAAATAGTGTTTAAGTTTCAACATTCGTAGTTTGTTTTATATATATCGGATCATTGTCATTTAAAATGAATTGGCATTGTACTTTCCTTTTCTTTTACATTGTTTTCAGCATAAAAAAGAAATTGATTTTTTAATGAATTTATTGTTTAAAATGCATATTTTTAAAAATTTGGCCACTCTAGATATAAAAAATAATGCATATTTGGCAAACATGTAATTTTAAACATAAAGAAGGAGGTTTAACCGTTCTTAATGATTTTTGAAAAATCATTTTCACATAGAACAAACAAAAATTTTTTTATTTGTTGTTATATTTTAGATTTCTTAAGATTTAATTTTAAAATTTAGTGTAAAGGCGTCTTCTAAATGTCTCTGTCTATAGATACAATTTTTTCTGGACGTGAAAGATTAAAGAATTCAGTTAAATATTCTGTTTTAGAAATCTAACTTTTTACCCATTCAATACCACAGTTTCTCAAAATGTTAGATTTTTTCTAAATGGAAACGTGGGCTTGAAGGAGTTAAAAATTTAGTTTTTAATACATAATATTTTAGTAGATTCCTTTATCTTTAAAGAACAAAAAAAAAACTTATAAAACAAATTAATTTTTAAAAGAGAGGCATTCAAATGGCCCACAGTGGCTCAGAATCCTTTTTCTTTTTGCAAAACTCTGTAACTTTAGACCCGATTAAGATATTTTAGTATTTAGTATTAATTGTACAGTTTATTTCTTGAACTTTTTTAGGTGAACACAAATTAAACTAAATTTCAAATATGATTCACCAAAGAGTATATCGTCACCTAAAATGCAAAATGGCGTACCCAACAAAGTTTCCAAACAGGTTTTATTGATGATTATAATTCATTTGGCTAAAATTTTGGACTTCTACAATGAAAAATAACGGTTTCATAAATAAAGCTAGAATCTTAAAAGTTTTTATTTTCGTTATTGTTTTTTTTTTTTTGATTTTCTTTGAAAATATTGAAATAGGGTTGAGTAAATATAAGTTAATAACGCAGAAGAATTCGTTATATCACACACAGAAAACAAATTCATTGCTGCAACCGTATTTTTTATTAACCGAATTTTTATAGTTACATGTACAATCTTATAATTTCTTTGTGAATTCTATAGTTGTAACCAATTCTCTGTTATAGAAATAAAATAATTTGATTGCACCCATTGGCATTTTTAATTGTATATACGGTACTTAAACAACGTGGCTGTTGATTCAATCGAAATTGTTCAAATAATCCCATCGAATTTTGAGGAAAAATACACCGTTTACATATCTTTCACACTTTTATTAAATTGATATTGACATACAAATTAAAACATTAAAAATAGAATTGAAACAATATATAGAAACATAAAAATCGCATTTCAAGAAGTATTTCGAATTAGTAGAGTTTTTTTTTCTAAGAAAATAGCAAGAATAATAAATACTGGGAATATACTTTTTCTAAACAGCATTAAAAATTCAACGATTCTCAAAGCTTTAATGAGTTTACTTTGTTTAGAAATCAATATAAACAGCAATATTTAAGCAATTACACATAAATAAAGAAATGGTTAAATAAAAATAAATAATTTTGTGATAAAAATAAAAAATATTTTAATAAGTCCGTAACTTTTCGAACTTACCTCGTAGTTATAAGAAATGCAACACTGCTCCCATCAAGTACCACCTGTAAATAGACTACTGTCAAATTTTGAGCAAGTTCCGTCATTTTCTTTGCGTTTAACTGCTCTTCAAATCATATAACCTCGTGGTTTTTTTTTTTAATGAAAAAAAGGGAATTTCGAGTGCTCATTAAACATTATTTTTGCAAAAAAAAAAAAAAAACGTCATTCGAACCAAGGAAAAGCTTGATAAATACTAACGGGACTCTGAACCATCGATTTTATAGTAAAAAAGTAGTTTACTGACTTTCATTGTGGTCGGACAAGTACAAATGACCGAAAATGTCGAAAAAATCCACAATATGGTGTTGGTCGATCGAAGAGTAAAAGTGCATGAGATTGTTGATGCCATAGGCATTTCATATGGCGGTGTGGTTTCGATTTTAAATGATCAGTTAGGTTTAATAAAGCTGTCTGCAAGATGGGTGCCGCGTTTGCTCTCAATTGACCATATACGTAATCGTGTGACAACTTAACCGGATTGTTTGGAGTTGTTTAAACGCAATTCGAATGAGTTTTTGCTACGTTTTGTAACTGTGGATGAAACATGGATCCATTACAACACTCCGGAGACTAAGCAGCAGTTTAAACAATGGGTTTCTCCTGGTGAACCGGCTCCGAAGAAGGCCAAGGTAAGTTTGCCGGCCAATAAGGCGATGGCAACAGTTTTTTGGGATGCTCGCGGGATAATCCACATCGATTACCTTCAAAAGGAAAAAAACATTAAACGACGACTTATTGGACCAATTCAACGAGGATTTAAAAAAAACGACCGCATATGGCAAAGAAAAAAAGTTTTTTTTTATCAAGATAATACACGAGAGCATACGTGTGCAGTCTCAATGCAGAACGCCATGAATTGAGATTTAGCCCCCAGTGACTATTTTATATTTCCAAACCTAAGGAAATGGCTCGATGGAACTAGATTAAGCTCCAACGATGAAATTATTTATCAAAAAAATGGCTACTTTATGGACCTCCTATTTTTGGAAGGGATACAAAAATTGGAGAAACGTTGGACGAAGTGTATTAAGCTAAAAGGGGATCATGTTGAAAAAGAATTTTTTTTTTTTTGCAAAAAAAAACTGTGTTTCGTTCAAAAAGTCACTGACTTATTGAACAGCCCTCGTACATGGGGAAAACCATTGAGGCAATGCTTTTCCCATATAAATGCTACTGACAAAGCATTGGCATTTATATGAAAAAAACAATGCCTCTGTGCTAAAATCCCAAATGTGGGTTTGGAGTCTTTATCGCGCCACTCAGATTCTATGGAATTTTTCTTTAGACAAGTTAGCACATTCACTAAACATGTTATGTAGAAAAACTATTAAATAGGTTTTTGTTTAAAAATGCACTCAGATTCCAATACATATTCCTTGTGCAAAAATCGGTCATAGCTTGAGACATTTTTCCTTCTAAAATTCGTCTCTTTGGTTTCCCTTTATTGCACTTAAATTGTTGTTGTTTGTTGTTCGCAGTCTTGATGGCCGTTTAGTTTGGATTTCCACTTTCCAATAGTAAATATGGGTTGATAATTATAAACGACTTACTTCGGTACAATATTTTATATTTATATACCTCTTATGAATGATATCCCTGATATCAATAAAAAAAATAAATTCTATACTTTTCAGACGTACTATAATAAATATAGTTACTAAAATGCAATAGTGTGTACTTGTTTATCCAATGGTCTACTTTCGTTTCGAGTTGGAACCATTGAGGCTGATTTTTCTTGCTGCACAGTGTAATTCAATCTAGACAGTAAACAAAACAACTATTTTATAAAGTGAGTTTTAGAAGTTGGTGAATACACAAATACATTAAATACAAGTTTTATAAAGTTTTGAAATTACCATCAATCATATGTTAATGAAAAGCTATTGGTTTGCAATATCCTTTTAGTACTGAAGGTGTTTCGTTGTGGTGAAAATGAATTTAACGGCTTTATATTTCAATTACAGTGATAGATCCAGTGAGCAATTTAATTCCATTAATCAGCTTGCTGCAGCTGCTCTAATGCATATTATTGTAAATTATTTTTTAAAATGGTCCAATTTTTTTGTGCTGACACTGTCTTGTCGTAAGGATCGTACTTGTGATTTTTACAATGATATGATTTATAAAATGTTTAACGAATGGAATGAATGGCCACGTCAAATTGTGGTAGTGAATATAAATGAAAATATTAAAGTTCCAGGATTAAGACAATATAATATGATATTTACAGATTCCTATGAGGCATTTAAGTAAGTTGGAATTACTTTTTAATTAAAATATCTCAATAATTACACTTAAAACTTTCCAGAGAAACTGAAATACATTTTTATACGGCCGATTACAACTACAACGAATATTATTATATATTTCTACAAAGTCACGATCATTTAATATTTCGAGAAATGCAAAAGATATTTGAATATTGTTGGCTGCATTATCTCATCAATTGTATCATTCAAATACAAACGGAAAAAGGAGAAATTCTATTTTACACTTATTATCCATTTACTGAGAAGTATTGTGGTAAAGTTGAACCGATTTAATTAACGAATTCAAAGGTACATCCTTATTGCACGAGGAATTGTTTCCCAAGAAATTGAAAAATTTTTATGGTTGTCCACTGAAAGCAGCTCTTTGGCATGTTCCACCCTATTTATATTTATCTTCAGATTCAAATAATGTCACATATATCTCTGGTGGTTTTGAAGGTAAACTTTTATTGGAATTAGCGAAAAAATTAAATTTTACTTTGGATATAAAAATTCCCGAAAATGGTAGTCAACGTGGTTTTATGTTAAAAAATGGTTCTTTATCGGGAGCTCTAAAAATGGTGAGTATTATTTAAATTTGAGGAAGGTTGAAGTTATATTAAATAAATTCGTTGCATATACGACTACCACGCGGCATTTGAGTGCAAATTGATTAAAATTTTTCTTTATTTGCTATTCTTCTTTGTTTACCGTTATATGTAATTATAGTTATGAAACACTAACAAAATATTATTACACAATTCTTCTCTTGCATCTACTAAGTAATCTCTTAAATTTTATACAATCAGATATCAGTTATCACGCTCTTAAAAAAAAAAAAAGTTATTTAAATTGTAAATTGCTTTATACAGGAATGGAACGGAGAAAGACAAAAATTGTATGTTTATTTGTATTATCACGTAAACAAGAAAAAATAAATTAATAAATCAACATATGGCTGTTTTATAAAAATTGATCAATCGGGATCTCTCCCGGACCTAGGGTCTCTTAGTTTTTAGTTCTTTATAACATATTCAAATTTCATTGCAATCGGCGTTAATCCATGAACGGAATCATCTTGTTACATAGTTTTAATTTCTTTGTAAAATATCTACCGTTATCATATGATTTATATTTCTGGATCCAAAAATACCTCCACTTTGAAATTTGTTAAAACTGTAGAGAAGGAAACAATATTTAACATATAATTGTTTAAAATTTTTAAAAATGTTGTGTTCAAATAAATATATTCCCGACTTATAGGTCAAGTAAAGTGACCTTCCATCTTTTGAAATAAAAACACATGTTGTATATCAAATCAAATGTAATAAAAAAACCTCTCAAATGCGGTCTTGATGAGTTTCAGCTATAACACTTTTCAACAAAATGACAATTAAGTAGGCACAACTTTGTACATATTTATTGTTTTTTTCCGATTTTCAAGACCCCATATTTCATGATCCAGAAGACTCAGTGCCCTCAAACTTTTTTATTTGTCTTAGTTATCTGATATATTCCGTAGCTACCGAAATTCAGCAATTTTGGAAATAGTGATGTCACAAAAGTTATATTTTAAGTTGAAAGGAGGTGGTTCAACCAATATAAGTACGATTTAAGTATAACCGAAAATTAAATTAAAACATTGTGGACGAATGTAGGATTATATTTTTTTTTCAAACAGGACCTCAAAGATGAAAATACGAAATATTTAAAACTTTCAATTAGTATGAATTGTTGAACTTTAAATTCACATTTTCATTTGAAATTTCTAAGGTACAAGATCATGATCAAATCTTACCATAAAGCAGAAAATAAAAATTGTGATTAATTGTAAGAGAAAACATTTAAAATTTTTGAGTAAGTCGTATTTGTGTCTGTTGGATCATGTTTAAAAAACTTATAATATTGCATGTATTGCTGATCTTTTAAATTGCATTTCATTTCGAATTACTAGGTTTGAGATGATAATTAAAATGTTACTATTACAACACTAATTGTTAGTGTTGTGTTGCACTGTCGACCTAAGCGACTAGGTCCTCTTCAGCCTCATTATAATCCACCACCCACAAGAAACTCAAGGTTTGATCAGTTATATAGATCCACTAACCACAGAAATTCGGTGATGTTAATTGATTACCCGAACAACATGAGTCATGCAAACATTTTGGAGTGGAAGTGACAAAAATTGTATTTTTTGCAAAAATATTTTGTGTTAACCCTAGTCGGACGGAACAGGTACAATTGTACCATTTCCATTTTGAATTGTAATATCTTTTTTTCTAACAATAAAATATATCTGAAGTGCTGTGACATCTTCAAACTTTTGATTACGATTTGTATTTTTAAAATTTCAGGAAAATATGTAAATTTCTTACCTATTTTATAAGGCCAAGTTGATTTGACACCCTTAAAAGGCTGACAAGGTACAATTGTACCTTCATATATCTTATGTAAAAATAAGCAAATAAACCGAATTAAAATAATTTTATTATATTTATTTTATAAATACGGTTCAATATGCATGAACACTTGGACTTACATGAGAAATTAGAAATATATTTATTGAATTTGTGTGCATGATATGCATGTTGTATTTTGAATTGAGTGTTCATCGCAAACATGTTTTACGCATATCACACATGACTTTCTAGTCTTACGTTGGTTACGTTTCTTTAATTGGCAAACATAAAAACTGCTAACGACTGGAGAGGTTCCACGTCTACCATAAGGTATTTTGGAACCAGGTTGCAGATTTGGCGTTGCCGCATTTGGCTGCCCCAGGACCATTTCTACAGCACCTCGTACAAAACATTTACATACAATTAATTTGTTGCTGCTACGTTCTTCAACTAATTTTATACACAGCTGCTTAGAAAGAGCTTTCAAAAACTTTCTACGCTGATCTTTTGTCGTGTACCTTGGATGATGCTCTCTACTTATTACGTAAGACGCTAAAGCAGCGACGTCAATCTATTATTGAATAGCGCAAGAAGCCAGCGTAATGTTCGTCGCTTCGCTGTATACTCACCCAACATTTTATCAATAACATCAAATCCACCTTTAGTTTTGTTGTAGTACTTCATGATTTCTGGCTTGGCTAACAGTGCATTTTCAACTTCTCATGTCGTATGCATAGTTGACAATAGAACGACTACTTTGTTCTTTTTTTTTACATATGAACATATTGTGGCATCACTGTTGTAAACAAAGTTGTTTGAATAAATAGGCCGGTCCTTTGTAGGCTGCATATTTCTTGGCAAGAACTTCTTATTTTTTCTTACTGTACCAACTAATGTCATATTTCAAGAATTTAATTTCTTAGCTAATTTCAAGGACGTAAAAAATTTATCTGTCTGTTTTCTCATGTGTTCTCATTATTAAATCGAACAAATCTCAGCATCATCTTGAAGCGGTCGCGAGACACTGCCGTATAGAGGCAATGAATCGGGATTCCACAAATCGCCCGGATTAGTTCTATTGTGTCTCTAAATACCAAATGCACTAAGAATACCCAAAAATGCTTCAACTTCAGTTTCAGAAAATTGCTGAAATGTTTTTTTGTGAACTGTTTCAGAAGAATTAGGAAACTTTTGTGCTATGTTATTGTATAACATATGTTTGTTTGTGTGTTTTTGCAACGCCTGAAGATTTTTTTGGCATCCTATTTTTAAAAAGTGAGTTGTACAAACAAAACACAACCTATTTGTTTCACAGGTTTCTTGTAGTGATTCTCCTATTTAACATAATTAGAAGCTGATGTTACTAAATTCAAATTGAAAAGTATTTCTAAAATGTGTGCTTTGAAAAATGTAATTATTAATGTAAATTATGACTTTATTTAAGACAATTATCAGTACTTTCAGAAATTAAGAATTTTTGTGTACAATGATTTAACTTATTAACTGTGAAAAGACTAATTTATAGTGAAAATGTAGGTACAACTGTACCTATACCGCCTTTTAACGTTGTAAAATTCTTCCGTCCGACTAGGGTTCATAAAAGTTTAATAACTCAGTCAATTTTTAACGACTAAGTTGCGTTTTCCCACCCATATAAATTTGTTTTGTTAATAAATTTATATATAGTACTGTTCCTTTATAAAATGTTTAGCAAAAATTAAACACAATTATACACTCACAATATTTTTTCCGTAAAGACTACTAAATATACACATTAAGTTAATTGAAAATCAGTTAAGAAAATAACTACTTATTTTTCGTTTAAAACAATTGCATATTTATAGTTCATTTTCAACTATTAAAAACTTAATTGACAAAATCGGTAAAAACAATAGATAGACAGAAATTTATAAATATATTTCTTTGTTAATTATCTGTATATTCCATTGAAACAACTTCGCCGATTAACTTTTTAAATAAATGTTGAACTTTTATGTAAAAGTTCTTGCTAGTGTAGTTAAAAATTTACAGTCGTTTATTTGTTTTAGTTATTTAAATAAAAACTAAAAAGCTGATAAAATTAATGTAAATTCATATAACAGTCAGTTTTTTTCAATTGAACTAAAAATGTAGTCAAAACTGAAATTTCTTCTACAAATGACTGCTTTTTCATTTAAAAAAAGATTCTGTATTACTACTTAAACAACTGCAAGCATTGACAACAGCAGTTCTCTGAGTGTAAGTAAAGCTTTTGAGGGTTTTTCTCAATATAATAAATTTTTTTATTAACAAAATTCCCAAAAGCTTTACTTAGGGGCCAATAATATGAGCACAGACATAGAAAGCTGAGAAAATTTCCTTTTTAACAAGCCAGCTGCCGGCGATGCAGGTAAAGATAAACCTCAATCAATTGCAATGAAATTTTTCATAAAAGTGGCATTTATTTTTTATTTTTTTTTTTACATTTGCCACTTTAATAGTTAAATGCATTGAAACTGAAGAAAGTTTAACTTAAATGTTGTCATTGCCGTATGAGTGTTATTTAACATAATATCGCTCATACGTAACGTATGATATTTGAAAATAAATATTGGTCATGATTACTTCGAGATATCATATGATGAATTTCATATCAAAACCTATAAAAAAAACGCACATTTTGAACCCGACCCTCTCAAAATTGAATGAAATTTTGCATACAGCTACATTTTACCTATACAAACACAAACCTCATATTAAGAAATTGCATTTTTGAAAATATGTGGGAGTGGCAAGGTATCGAAGTTTTTGAAAAATTACGATAATTTGTACTTTCAAGCTGTGATTACTATGGAATGGCTGAACCGATTTTAAAGATCTTGGTACCATTAGAAAGGTATTTAAAGCAGCTTTCAAAAACATACTCTGCAAACATTTTTTTTTTTTTTGCCAAAAATAAACTGGGAAAACACTTCAAAAGCCAAGTGTTTTTTTTTTTTAATTTTTTTAGAACGGTCTATTTAATATATATAGCATATCTAAATATTAAAGTGGCGTTTTTTTTCTTTTTTTTTTTTAAATTTTTTTAAGTTTTTTTTTTTTTTTTTTTATTTATTTATTTATCCATAATATTTACATTTACATTTCAATTTGAATTATATATTAAGTGTTCAAGATCTTTCTTTTTCAGCTTAATAATAGTTCTATATATTTAAAAAAAAATTTCTATATACATATATATAATATATTATTGGAGGAGAAAATTTGGCAAAAACCTATTTGATAATTATATTAACCTAAATACTTAAACTACTTAACTACAGACTAGATAAAACCTAAGCTGAAACTAGCTCATTAATATGTAAGAAATCAGAATTCTGACATCTGGTATTAAAATTTTGTGTAAGCCTATTAATCTTGTCTGAAACTAATTCCAAGCCCGCAATATCATGAAGGCGTGTGGTAGAAAAAACCCAAGGTAGGTTAAATATAAGTTTTAATAACTTATTTTGAGCTATTTGCAGTTTTTTAATATGGCAAGATGCGCTAGTAGACCAAACGGGAACTGCATAAAATATTACAGCGTGAAAGATGGACTTTAGAATGAGTTTTTTATTATTAACCCATTTCGGGCCGCTACCCGATCCCGTTGGAATTTTTTCATGATTTTTGGAATACTACCTCTAATTGACCTCATTAAGAAAAATTAAACAAATCTTTGAGTTATCTCAATTGGTTTCCGAGATATGGCGTGGGTAGTTTTCTACCCCTTGGGCCGTATTGGGCATAATATGCGTAAAACTAATAATAACAATAAAACAAATTTAGTAGAGAGATCATCAAGATTTATTGAAAAATTATTATTATATACAGTGAATAGTAAAAAGATATAATAGAATAGATATTTTATTGATGTTTATAATAGTTACCAAAACATTTGGCGTGTAAATTTACGTTACATTTGACGCATATGAAGGGAGTCTTTGACGAACATACTTTGCATCGTCTGGGTGGCACATCGTCACCACGCTTGCCAGGAAAATGCTTAGTATCATTGATATTAGCCGCATCGCTATGTCTAGAAGCATTGCTAGTACCAGGAACATTATTCAAATCCTGGTCAGTCTTCTCCGATGATAAATGAGCTCGAGTGACTTGGCATCTGAATTCCAGTTGTGGCATTATATTACTTTTCTCAGTTTTTGCAACCAAGCAATGCAATTTCCATGCATTAACCATCATGTTGGAAAGGGTATTTGTAAAAAGAGGCAACCACCATTTTTTCCCCCGTATGCCAATACGATAATTACCCAAAGCATTATCATGGAGGTCAACACCCCCCATACCTATGAGAGAGGGCGAAAAAAAAATAGGAACAGATAGTAGGTTCTTGAGATATACATACATCGATTATTTTGTATCCTTACCTTCATTATACTCCTTTGTCATTCGGGGAACGTTTATTTTTATATGTTTTTTTTTTGCTTGCGGTCAAACCGCTTTGCTGTAGCGAGTGGTTCTATTGATGAATGATTTGATAACATCGTAACAGCTGCATTATCTATCCATCTTATTACAACGACCTCCTTGTCATGATCATATATTGCTGCATATTCGCCTTTTTTCATATTTTCAGGCAGCATGGCTTTTCCAGTTCTATTTGCCCGAACAGTTCCTGTCGCAATGAATCCACGATCACTTAGTAGGCACATGAGATGAAAAGAAGTGAAAAAGTTATCGAAGAATATTCTGTGAGACGATGGTGATGAAATATTAACCAATAGTTTGAGAACAATATCCGCTCCAAGTCCAATGGTTTTGTCGTGTGGAGTTGCTGCTCCTCCATATAGTATTGACTGATACAAATATCCACTTGATGAGCACAAGCACCAAGCTTTAAACCCAAATCGAATAGGTTTGCCACGGATGAACATTTTGCAGGAATGTCTTCCAAAGTAGGGGATCATCTGTTCATCAACTGATAAATTATGAGCCCAAATTCCAAACTGCATAAATCGTTTGTTGCTTGCGTCAAAAAATGGCCAAATCTTTGAATATTTATCAGACGTATCCAAACTGTTGTTATCCGACAAATGGATGAACCTCTTGATTGCCTCAAATCTCGATCGAGGTAGCGAATTGCGAACAATCGGGACTTCCATGTCTGGTTGAAGTGACCAGTATTACTTCCATTGCGGAAGGACATGGTAGCCACTTATAAATAAAATACCGATGAATCGCTTCAATTCATATTGTTGGAGTCCAAGGCTTGCATATTGCTGACCAGCGTATTTGTCACTGAGCTCAATAATCATTGTACACAAGTCTTCATCTAAGAAAAGGGCAAAGAGCTCAGCAGGTGATTTTCCACCTACAACAAGAGAACGATTTATGGACATAATTTTATTATTAATTCTAATAATATTTACCTAATTCTTGTACAATGCCCTCGATTTTTGTAGCTTCAACGTTAGCTGGTTCTTTGGAATATTTAAAGGGACGCTTACGCCAAGAAGCTGGGCCATATTCAGCTTGTGCTTTAAATTTTTTTGGAGGTGGTTCGAGACTTCTTTCAGTTTCTTCTTGATCTTCAGGGTAATTTTCGACGACTTCGTATTCTAATTCGACCGACCCAGCGATATCCATTGCAAGTGGCTCGTTAAATTCGATAATTTCATCGTTAATTTGTTCAGTGTCACTTGTCTCATCTACTTCTGGTGGAATTTATACAACATTAACCTGTGTTGATCTGTGAACAGCTGAGTTGACTTCATCTTCTTCGTCCGATGAATTCAAGATTCCCATCATTTCATCCATTTTTAAAAATTTGTGTCGCATCATTTTCTATAAAATGTATACTTACCAAATAATATGTATGGTTACAAAATATTAATTATTATACTTACCAATATTTAACGCAAATCAAACACAATCGAAAAACTTATATCAACGATGCAGTAAACAAACAGAACTGAACCGCACTGACCAAAACCATGTGATATAAAGTAATAGTTGTTATGACATTGGCCCAAGGGGTAGAAAACTACCC
The DNA here is from genome assembly GCA_021234595.1 of Delia radicum. Taxonomy (NCBI): domain Eukaryota; kingdom Metazoa; phylum Arthropoda; class Insecta; order Diptera; family Anthomyiidae; genus Delia; species Delia radicum. Next base: position 145,539,952 of record CM037852.1, read on the forward strand.
ATGCAATTTCAACGTAAGAAAGCACCGTTATGTCAATAGTATACTGTATAAATCTATTTTTATTTGCATAGAACAAACCTTTTGCAGTATTGCACTACAGACAATTTATCAAATTGAAGTGATATCACAATTGTAATATTTAATTCAAAACATGTCCTTTTGGGGAGTTTATTGTTTTATGAGGGGGGGTGGAGCTCGGCTGTTCATAGGGGAGTGGTTGATAGTAAATCACAGAAATCATTCTAAATATTTACAAAGTATCAACCAGTACTTTTTACTGTGTCTAGTTTCGCAGAAATCTACGTTTTAGTTCAGGGGTAGAAAACTACCCGTCTGGGCCAAAATGGCCAGGTGATTTTTTATTTTTAAAGTTTTTAATATATCAGAAATCTCTGAAATATTGATTAAATATATATCCACCGGATTAACTCTTAACGAGCTAAACGATTCCAGAGTATTATTAACTAAGGAAGTTGTAATTGCGTCGCCTAGATGGGATGAAATGGAATCATTTGTAGCAAATGTATGCGCTAAAATGTCACACTTTTCTTGATTGGTGGTGTACCGAGAACCGTTATGTTTTAAAATAGGAATATTATTGGCCTTTTTTCTTAAAACTTTCGCCAAATTCCAAAAAGGCGGAGAGCCTTTATCAAGCGTTGACAGTAATTTATCCCAAGATTTATTTCTAAATGAATCAATTCCCTCACGAATTCTTAGATTAAATATCTTCATCTGATAAAAGTCATTTAGGTTCCTGTACCTTTGCCAATCCCGTCGGTAACCATTTCTCCGCTGTATCATATTCCTAATATGGTACGGCAAAGATTTCCCTCTCAATGAGGGATATATCTTAGGCACGCTAAAAGCTATTGAATCATTTAAAACATTTTCGAAATTTATAATATGCTGATCAATGTGTTCAAAGTTCAAAATATTGTTGATATCAGGTACATTTAAGTTTCTATTTAAGTATCTTGAGAATTTGTTCCAATTTGCATTGCGAAAATCATATCTGAAAAAATGTGTGTTATTGTAATTACTGTTTAATGAAATTTTTACGAGCAAATGGTCCGAAGTCAGGTCGTTTATGACTTCCGCTGGGGACATTATGAGCGGACAATTGGTTAGGAAAACGTCCAAAGTAGAACCTTGTCTATTAGCGCTTGAAGGTATATAAGTATTATCACAAGGATATATGATATCAATATTGTATGATTCTAGTTTTTCATATAAAATATTTCCCCAGCAATTTGCCCTTATACACCCCCAATACCAGTGTCTACTATTAAAATCACCGCCTAATAGATACCTCTCATTTCTACTAAGTCTATGAATGTCAGAAGCGAATTGTTGTTTCTTTAGGCCATCAGAACCCGTTGAACCACCAGGGTAGTAGCACGAGTATATATCAATTGGACCTAAAGTTGTGAATAGTTTGATGCCAATATTCTCAATAACAGATGTGTTAACAATAGGTAGTAATTGATGGGAAATATTTTTTCTGATAATTATTGCTACACACCTCCCCCTCGAGCATTTATCCTATCGTTTCTATAGATTTAAATTCATTGTTTCTGATAGATAAGTTTGAATTTAGACCAGTTTCGGATACTAAACAAATATGAATACTACGGCTAGTTAAAAATTGAAATAATTCTAAATATTTATTGCGAATGCCTCTTGCATTCCAAGTTACTATATTGATTCCATTTCGTTCCATTATGCTAAGAATTTGCATGCAATGTTAGTGATAACCTCGAACTGATCCGCCTTATTTTTACAATCTCTCTCTTCAAGAGAGAATAAATCGTTAGAGCTGTTGTTATTATTAGCGTTGTTACTGTTGTTAATGATGTCTCTTTGAGCTTGCCAGTTATTTGAAGTAGTTGGAGCACTTTGGCGCAGTGTATTAGGAAAACTGTTGCTATAATTTCCGGTGGAAGGAACTCCTGCATTAGCATGGACTCCTCGTCTTGGAGCTGGTGGGGCACGTTGTCTAATATTTAGATAATTTATCTTACTTGGACATTGGTCAAATGTTGATTTGTGAGATCCATTACAGTTTGCACACTTAGGGATGGATTCTGTGCAGTCGGATGTATTATGCTGACCAGCGCAGTTTGAACAAAAGGTTTTAAACTTGCAGCGGTTGGAACCGTGGCCAAACATTTGGCAGTTATAACATTGAGTTACATGGGTTTTTTTTAGCTCGTTGAAATTCCCATTTCACCCTCAAATATTCAATTACAGAATATGTTTCAATCGAAAGCAGAACATTTTTTTATATAAAACTGTTTAGTTTACAAAGCATTTTCCAAATATTCCGCACCACATTTTAGAGTTATAGTTCGACTGAAAATTGATTTTCTGTAGAGCGATAAGTACCCACCAGCTGTGCGCTTAAGGGGATAATAGCTGCAAAATTCATTCAGTCTTCATGTCGTTTGGTGCTCTATGGGGTTTGATTTTAGACTTATGGGAAAAATATTCTTTGAATTTTCGGTAGTTTACGTTTTTGCTAAACCATTTTTTATAAAAACAAAAAAAAATTACACATCATAATGTACATATTTTACAATCTATTTATTACAGTTAACAGAACGAACAGCTGATATTACCTTGGGATCATTGCGTCAAAATACTTTACGACGTACTCTATTGACATCTACTACGAATTATTACCAAACCAAGCTTTCTTTAGTTGTCATATCCGAAGCATACCGTAAGAGTTCAGTGCAAACATTATTATTTCCATTTACCAGAAACTCTTGGTTTTTCCTGCTTGCTGTAAATTGTATTGCATTAATTGGAGTAATCATACTAAAGCACATGTATGGACAGAAATTACCACAAATATATAATCATGGTGTTTTGGATATTTTACTATCGATATTGGGAATGCCAACAATATATAGTCCAACAAAGAATGCTAGCAGAATACTAAATATATCATGGATGATATGTACTTTAGTAATAAGAACAATGTATCAAGCATTATTATATCATTTGATACGTATGCATGTTATTGACGATGTTCCTCAAAGTCTAGAAGAATTGGTACAGAAAAAATACTCAATTGTTGTAAGCTTTGTATCTCTTGAAGCTATAAAACAAATATCATTATTCAATTCTATGAATATCATTGATCTTAACACTTCATCAAGCATAGTTGTTTTAAACTATATGGAAAACTTACCACTTAACGAAGCCAAGAGGTACGCTACCATAATTCCCCTTAATTTTTTACAATATTTTGCTGTAAGTTCACATACAGCGGGAATATTTAAAGTGTTGCCATCGGATATACTTAATTTTCAATATTGCATGTTTATGATAAAGCATTCATTCCTCGTCGATCAATTTGATGAGTTATTGGTGTATATAAGTCGATCCGGTCTAATGGATGCTTGGTTAAGACAAGAAATCGATGAAAATTATTACAATAGTCAGCACTTACAACTCGATCGTCTATTTGGTTTACAACAATTACAAGTGGCATTTGTTGCTGTTTTCGGTGTCTATATTGTGGCAGTTGTAATTTTTATATTAGAGTTATTTTACAGACATTTTAGTTGACAGTGTAAAAAATTAGTTCTGATCATATCTAAAAATATATGATTGAATCTAATTAGATATGATTATATAAAAAAAATATGCTGCCAGATCTGATTATATATGATATTATCTTGCATTTGCGTTACGCTTTACGGTCAGATCTGACCTAGTAAAGTTCCAGATCTGTTCACATATGAAGGCATCTGGAAAATTGAATATGTTTTATAGATATGAGCAGATCTGTTCATATTGGATCATGTCAGGTGTCTGTTCATATCTAAAATATTTCATAGCCTCTTTGTCGAGATCTGATACCAGTAGTGCGATTCAGTGACTTTCTTAACGATGTTATCGACCTCGTTAACTAGCTATAGTTGTCGCTTAAATTACCGAAAATATTATTCATTATTTTTCTAATATTTGGCAAAACAAACGACAAAAATTATTAATTTAAAATTTATTTGCTTTAAAATGTTATCAGAAACGACAAAAATCTCTTACTTAAACTTGAAGACAATATTTGTTGATAAGTTAACGATTTTTTAACAACAAAAAGAAAAAATTAAAGAATAACGAATAATCTTGTTAACGTCATAATTAGAGAATAACTTTAAAAAGATGTTGTAGTTAATTATCGAATTTTGACAATGTTACGACCGAATTTTGTGGTTAATAAGTTACGGAATAGCACTACTGATCTTAGCCGTTTGCACTTTTAATAAAAATTATTTTCATACAAGCGTTCATGACACAAACTTAAAATTTTAATTTTTATATTGTGTTTGTTATTTTGTTTATTTTTAAAGTTTTAAAGTCTTAAAAAATGTTCACTATTTTTAAAAGGCAATATATTTTTACTGGTTAGAGATAGGTAAGTGATTTTAAAACCTTAAAATGATTCAACATCTCAACTACAATACTAGGAAATTATCCATGCGTAATATGTAAGAAGCATTTCATACATTGTACGAAATACTCTTTATTTAGCACCACGAAAATCTTTCATAAAATATACGAAATTAATTATTTTTAATATTCTACGAAAGAATTCGATATTTCGTTTGCTTTATTATGAAACGATTTTGAAAAAAAAAAATTTTACTTAAAAAATATTTTGAAAACTACTCTATAAAAAATATTTAATGCGATTTTCGATTTTAGGAGGCCTAAATATATAATGAAAATAAGCGCATGATTGTCGCATTTTTGCTGTAAATTAGTGATATTTATGAAGCAGTTTCATTGGACGAAACAAATGAAACTTTCATCATATTTATGAAAATTTTTAATAAATATTATGATCGTTTAAGTGTAATTTTCAAATAAGAATTTAAGGTGGCATGTCATAACGTCCAATGACATAATGTCCATGGACGTTATGTAACTCGAAAAGTGTCATAATGTCCATCGACTTAATGGACACTTTGAAAAATGTCGTAATGTCGATGGACATAACGACATTATTTTTTTGGATAGTATGTCACTTTCAAATGTGTCATAGCGTCCAGATATTTTAAAATAAAAAGATGGCGTACCGTTACATTCCCCAAAGTCGTATTGCCCAAAAACCAAAATGACATGTTGCCCGAATGTTCGCATATCCCCCAAACTTGTGGATGTTAATATGTAATAACGACCAAATCTATGAGAGAAAATCCAAAACTTTTTTTTGGGTGCTATGGCATTTTATTTTGAAAAATTCTGTAATGTATGTGTTGTAATTTTGCCAAATAAGAAATGTATGAAGTGAAAAAATGATAATTATGTTAATCACTTTGATCAAGAAGATATTTATAAGGAGTACAAATCCATTGAAAATATAAAAAAAAAAACAAGTTATGTATGTGCCCTGCAATGCTTCTTAAAGATACAAATGCTTTGTCCGGAACAAAAGCAGTTTTAAAAATGGGTGTGACCGGTAAGTAGTATAAAAAAAGAATGGAACAAATTAAGTTTACCAGAACGGCCCTAAAATTGATAAAAAAAAGAAAAAACAAAAATATGTTTCTGTTGTCACGCCGCACAGTGAGACAACGCCGGCATTAAATACAAGGAGTCATTGTAGAGCTCTGAAATTTTGCTCAGGTTATTTTGAGACAATTCCAATTAAGAAAATTCGACCACTTTTACGCCCACCTCCCATGCAATCGAAATTTGTAAAATGCCGTAATACTTTAGGTATAACTTTCAATTTTGCTATACTTGAATGTTATATTGTTACAAACATTATCGAAAAAAAATTTTGAACTTTGGCCCACTTTTACCCCCACCCCCCATACAACCTCAACATAAAAAGTGCCATATTTTCTAAAATATTTTAGGTACAACCTTCAAATCTGATATTACTGTAATTTATATCATTTAAAATGTTTCATGCAAAAATTACAATAACACGCCCACTATTACGCCCACCTCCCATTGAAATGCAATAAAAAAGAACAATTTTTTTTTTCATTCTATCAATAATTTTTTAATATTATCATGGTATTCTAATTTTTATCAATTTCATTCTCATTCTAAATGAATTAATATAAGGAATGCAAATAGTGCATTACATCTTCATTCGCAGAAATACGTGAATTTTTACAAGAATGGAATAGCCTACAGTTTCTATACTCCTTATTCATTGCTTCTTGCGCTTCTTCGGATAACACTCCTGAAGCAAAAAAAAAAGGTAATATTAAATAAAATTTTAAAAAATACTTTCAAAAATAAAAATTGCAAACAAACCTATTGGCAATATAGCCTCAGATACCATTTTGATGCCTTGAATGAGAACTTTATGCACAGTGATAGGCATGTAATACCAGCCATAAAGCTCTACATACAATTTTGGCAGTGTCCATGCAATATGTTTTGTAGTTTTTTGTATGTTTAAAGTTACTTTAAATGAAAGCTGAGACTTCAATCTTTCATTTGATTTAAGTCTGCACCTAGGGCGAGGGGCTGCTCTATATTTCCTAGTCCATTGAAAATGCAAATGTTCAATTTTTACGCCACAATGCTGTTGTTAAAAATTTTTGTTTGTGTTTTTTTTTTTTAATTTATTTTTTCATCTACTCATTCTACAACAACTAAATTAATTAAAAAAATACTTTAAAGTTATATTATTATGTATTTTTTTTATTAATAAGCTTTTAAATTTTACATATTGAACTAACATATTTCAAGCGCGTTGGCATACCTCCACTTTGACTTGCACTAGACCAAAAAGTAATGAAGTTATGAGGCTGAAATTTCAGGGAATTGTTACTCATATATCTGTTAATATACTGTTAAAATTTCATCCAAATTGGACGACACGCCAAATTGAAAATTCTTATGTGAATAACTCAAGAACTACTTATCCGAACAGGACAAACTTGGTACCAAACTAAATACTTTTTAAACAAGGTAGTACGTTCGAAAGTATTAACCCATTATTGCCGACATCTATATTTATTAATTTTTTTAATGATTTAAAAAAAAAAAAATATTCAATATATTACTTATATAGCTGTGTGTAGACGTTAAATAAATGGGCGGCTAACGCTGGAAGCTTTAATTTAAGATATTTAATGACCAATTACGTTTTAAAACAACTCCAGTGTGGAAACAGATCAGCAATTTAGAAGTTTATTTTGTGTCGCACGCAGAAAAAACTTCATTTCGCGAAGCCGTCTGCCTCGTCCTACGGAGGAAAAACCCCTTAGAGCGGCCGAATGCCGCCATCCAGAAGAACTTGTTTTTCAAAGCAGATGTCGAATCCGTTGAAATCTTATATTGTTTAGACATCAATTAACATTTATTTGCAGGCGGCTTCTCGAAAAAAAATTTTTTTCTGCTTGCGACACAAAAGACATTATGTCTTATGACATTAAAAAAAAAAAAAAATAACAAATAGGATTTTGGGCAATAACTTCTTTTTTTTACCATCATAGCGACCAAATTTATTTTGGCCAAACAAAAAACCGTCATAGCGATCAACAAAAATGTTGTTTAGTCCATATCAATGTCGTATTGCCCATAAACAAGAAATTTTTACAACAACAATTTACATATAATTTTTTTGGGCGCTATGTCGTTTTTTTCTTGGGCAATATGACTTTGGGGAATATAACGTTATGCCCTTTATGTCACACCATAGAGTATCATAATGTCCATGGACGTTATGTCACCCCAAAAGTGGCATAATGTCCATGGACTTAATGTCATTCCATTTGTGTACAAAATGTCACATTGCAGAGTGTCATAAAGTCCATGGACATTATGACACTGTTCTAGTGACATAACGTCCATGGATATTATGTCATTGGACGTTATGACATGCCACCGAATTTTAACCATTTCCAAAAAAGTGTGTTTGTTTTTTGTTGAAGTAAATCATTCAGCCGTTTTTTAACATTTTAAAATTAAAGAAATTATAGCTAAATCTAGGCAGTTTTATCAAAATTAAAAATTTTGGTTAATTGTCCATTAATTATAAATTTATTAAAAATTTCAAAAAACTTTTACGTTTTTACATAAATTCGATTTTAAACTAGCAACTTCTAAACAAAATATACCCAAACAAAATAATAAAAATAATGCATAAATACTGAATGTACCAAACAGTAACCAAATAGATAATTTTATCGGTTCACGTTTAACAGGGCTAGAATGTGTCGTTGCAAACAGATAATACCATTCGAAACGTTTTATTAAACCTGCTGCTAATATTCACAAGATCAATTGCTGCGTTTGATGTCTTAAAAATGTATGTCGTGGCATATAAAATACTATGGGTGCTGAAATTAAGGTTGTGCTAATATATCAACCCTTTCATTTGGATTCTCCTGATTGTTCGACAGAATGGACCAATCTAATAAACATAGTGCAATTATTTCATTGTCCGTGGTAGAACTAATACGTTTGAATAGTTTAGAGGTTGGATTATTTGCATCAATCATGGCAGTTTTAGCATCTGGTGCTGCCAGTCTAACGACTCTTTCTATAGCTGGAAATGCATATATTGTATAATTATTATCTATAACTTCACGTAAACTACTTATGGAAGTACGAGCTCGGTCATCTTGTAATAGTTTAAAAAGTTCAGCAGAATATGCAGACCTTAAAACAAATGTATATAACATCCATACGTCTTAAATATAGCGTACAAAAGTTCTATAGGGTATGCGGTTCAATGTTGAACCTCCAAATAATGTTGAAAGTAGACCATACACAAAATCCATAATGTTTGATTTTCCCAGAAAACGCAGATAATATATGAAGAGTATGGCAAATAGTATAGTGGAACTAAATCACGACCATATTATATAACGAAATGGTTTGTATAAACGTTCAAATGGCGACATTATTCGTCCTTGTGGTATGGCCAAGGTATATGGTAACGTGACATAACAATCACTGGGCTGCAATACACTTGAACGTAATTCATTATACATCAGAGATATAATTGTTATAGTTGCTTCCCTCTCAATGATCTGTAAAATATTAACAATAATTTTTTGATTTACTTAAAGAATTATTGGTTTGAGCATTGATAAATTAGTTCATACAATTTGAGTTAAAACAAAAACTATAAGCATAATATTTTCATGCATAAAGGCAGCCGCATTTGTTTACAATGCTATGGCTTGGTTGCAGCAAACTAACTATTCGGTTGTGACTAACAAATTTTATTCGAGGCAACCAAAGATTTACAGAAACAGTAAAACAAATTCCTCTTAACTAATATTCTGTTGTCATATTCGAACAACTCGGCTACCACAACTGAATCATTTTATAATCAACAAATTCGATTGTCAGCACGAATATGTTTTCCTGTGTGGATAACAAATTTAATTACACTCAAAATAATAAGTTAGTAGAAAAGTAAGTAAAACGCCTTGTAAATCAATATACTATTTTTCTGCATGTTTTTTAGCAGAAATTGTGTTTTCAGCTAAAATTTTAGTTATACTTATTCAGCACTTAACTTTTTGAACTTTTGTTTTACTAATATTTTACTTATGTTTTACTAATTTATTTTGCTAAAAAGTTTGTTCTGATAAGCGCGTTAATAGTGTGGACGACAACCATATGAAAGATATACGCAGAATGAAGTAGATGTCGCGGCATGTCAAGATATAGTAGAGGCAAGGAAAATGATACTTAAAAATACAACTCTTGTAAGATATATAAAAAAAAAAAAACCAGGAAGATTTTTGTATGTGTTTTTCATACATTAAGCAAAAGGACGCCAAGAATGTGTATACACATAAATTGTATAACTTAAATTTTGTGTTATCACCGGCTTGTCAGAAGTAATTGTGTATTAATTTAATTAAAGGCAAAATTAAATATTTAAATTTTTATAAAGATTAAATGTGTACTTCTAAACTAAATGTTTGAAGTAATTATCAGGGATATGAACTTCATACACTAACAAATAATATTGTATTTGTTCTCTTAATCCCATCTTATATTTAAAATTTAAGAGAACACTTAATAGGGCTTAAGCAGCTTGCATCTTTTTTAGTTTCTAATGCTTATTGGTGAAATATAAAATAAAATAGAAAGTGATTGTTTTACATAAAACTACGAAAAATTATACAAAAATATGAATATAAAGCACATGCATTTATAGCAAAAATATGCATTTATAGCTAAATATGCAAATATATGCCCTAACAAATCGATGCCATTTTAAATCAAATTCTTTGATTCGCAAAGGTATTTTGTTTTCTCTGCTCTCAGACTTAAGGGAAAAACATGAATTTGCATGAACTTCCGGTCCCTGGAGATTATTTATGTAGCGTATCGAAGTTGGAAACAAATACATATTCAGGTAGATAGAGTAAAGCAAAAAACAAGGAAACACATCGTATGTAATTTGTTTCCTTTTGCTTATTCTAAAAAAAAATTGCCATATTTTGTTATTTTTTGTTTCCTTTCTAAAATTATTGCATTTGTCTTAATTTAAAAGATGCCATCATTTAGATAACCATTGATGCACTGATACTAATCCATATGTAAAATTGCGAAAAAAAAATGTCAAAATAACCAAATATTTTGTAAAATAAACGAAAATTTGTTCATTTTACGAAATTTTTTATAGTTTTGACAATAATTTCGTATTTTTTATGCATGGATTATTATGTGTGTGTAAGTAGTTGAAAGCTAATTTTGTTTATGTTACATATAATTACATACTTGTATAGATTTTCAGATATTAAATTAATTCATGTCGTCAATATGGGAGTACTCAAAAAAATTTTTATGATTTTTCTTTAAGTATTTTTTGGTCCACTAATCTTTAGGCAAATTTTTATTAACTTTTAGCAAATATTTTTTCATTCGCGATTTTTTTTTACAAGCACCCTTCTGACATTACTAACTTTTTTTTAGCGTAGTTTTAAAAATAATAATATTATTTGAAAATAAAAACAAATTTTACGTATTTTTAATACTTGAAAAGGCTTCCTTGAAGTTTGTGGATATTTAGGGGGAGAAGAGAAATTAATGGACTGTAAATTGTGTGTAGATTGCCAACTGAGAATTGCGCAATATTAGCCACCTAAATATTGAGTAGTCGTGTTAAGCCTTTGCCGCAATATTTTATAATTTCTCCGTGTGTGGAGTAATTATAAAAGAATATGCAATGGGAAAATAGAAATAAAAGAAATAATTTGTGTTTAGAGTTCAAAGTACAAATTGGAGTTCTTTATTGTGCTCACCGTTTGCCAGTTACAGGAAAAGTGAATTCTTTTGTTAAGTTTAGTTATAAAGAAAACGTTATTTTAACTATATTTACAGCATAGATAAATCTATAGCTAAACGTAATGAAAACATAATAATTCACAATAAGCAATGTTATCCGTTACGTTAATTAGTTACGTTAATTTACATAGTTTTACGTAAATAATACATTGTTTACAAATTCGTTTTAAATTCAAATTAAAGTTGTACAAATATAATTTTGTTTTGTTTAAATTCATATGACTTATTTTTTGTCTAAAATAAATCGATTTTAGACATGCCGCCCCCCTTGCACTTGTGCAACTTTTGAGCACGATTGGACGCAGAGCACTTGAGCAAGGGAGCGAATAGCTTCTGATATTATTTGTTGATCTGGAATATTTTGATCGTTGGCAGGATTACGGTGGCTATTTTGTTGGCTATCAATTTGCCTGCTGTTGTTACGTTGATGGTTGTTGTTGCGTTGGTTTTTGTTGTTACGTTGACGGCTGTTGTTACGTTGACGGCTGTTGTTACGTTGACGGCTGTTGTTACGTTGACGGCTGTTGTTACGTTGCCTGTTGATTCGAATTCGTAAGTCATCATTTCTGGCTCGACTTGGATGAAGAAGTGTATGGTGGTAACTGTTACATTTTTTGCACGTGTCCATTGACTGACACGCTCTCAGGTCATGGCTCCTGGCTAAACAGTTATCACAATATCGGTAGCGTCGGACCATTCGATTTCGTTCCTTTATGCTCATTCTCAAAAACCGCTGACAAAACCTTAAGGCATGGAAATTTTTGCACACCATGCATTGGTGGATTTCAGGATCCCGGTTACGACGATTGTAACTTCTACAGTTGTGAAAGAAATAAAATAAAAACAAAAAAAAGAGAAAAAAGTCGAGAAATGAGTTAGTGATATGTATACGAATAAATGAGGTGATGATTTTAAATGCTGATGGTTTGGGATTGGAAATAGATAAATTTTAATTCAGATTTGAGTCATTTTCGTTACAAAATGGGAGGTAACAGAGCTTTACTATTGGGCGTTTAACGATGCCAGTAGCAATTCGTACGTCTGCTACTCTTACATTATTATCTGAACCTGTATGTGGATCTTCTATCCGACCTAGACACCATTCGGAAGGGGGTAAATCGTCGTCCATTACGACAACAAGATCACCAGATCGCAAATTAGGGGTGGAACTTTTCCACTTATATCTTTTGTGTAAAGATTTGAGATAGTCTTCCTTCCATCTTATGGAGAATTGATGGTGAAGCACTTTGAGTTTCTCCCATTTTTGGACGAGAGATAAATTATCGGGCCTTGGCTCAGGAAAGGCCATAAGAGGTGCTCCAGTTAGAAAGTGGCCAGGGGTTAACGCAGTTAAGTCGGAAGGGTCTTCCGACATTGCTGAGATGGGTTGAGAGTTTAAAACTCCCTCGATTCGAGCAAGAACAGTCGAGAACTCCTCAAAATTAAACCTATGTGCACCGGCTATACGTTTTAGGTGAAATTTGAAACTTTTTACGGCAGCTTCCCATAGACCACCCATGTGAGGTGCGTATGGTGGTATGAAGCTCCATTCAAATCCGTGGGTAACATATTTTTGTGAAACGTCAGCCGAAGCTGATTTTATGAAAGACGAAAATTCTCTGCTCAATTCTCTGCTGGCGCCAAGGAAGTTGCGTCCATTGTCTGATACTATCCTGTGAGGGAGCCCCCGCCTCCCAACGAATCGAGAAAATGCAGCACGGAAGGCTACAGTGGATAAGTCAGAACAAGCTTCAAGATGGATGGCTTTGGTACTGAAGCAGACGAAGACGCTAACATAACCTTTTGTGTAAGGAGCCTTCCGTAATGAGGAGGTTTTGAGTTCGAACGGGCCGGCAAATCTATGCCGGTGGTTTGAAATGGCGCAGAAAGAGTACATCTATCTGGAGGTAATGGAGCCATTATTTGGGAACACGGTTTCTGTTTGAATATTATACAGTTCTTACAGTGACGAATAATTTTCTTAACTCGGGGCTTTAAACGAGAGATGTAGAACTCAGTTTGCACCATTCTACACATCTGATTGCATTCTGCGTGTGCTAAAAGCGTGTGCAAATTGGTTAAGTAAAGTTGGCAGAGTCGGGAGTTGCCAGGTAGGATTACAGGGTAGCGTTCGTTATAAGGAAGAGACGATTCTGACAAACGACCATTTACACGCAAGATTTGATTAGAATCTACAAATGGATTTAATGTTTTCAAAGGGCTTTTATCAGAAATCGGTTGAGAATTTGAAAGCGCAGCGTATTCAACACCGTAATGTGCTTTCTGAGCCAGTGTAATGAGACGATTTTTCACAAACTTAACTTCCTCTTGAGAAAGATCTAGCGTAGTGCAGCCAGTGTGTGGTCTGATTTTTGAGAGACTTCTATTAAAGAATCGGAACACGAAACTTAACACTCTTAAAACCTTGTGATATGAAGAAAATTTATTTAAAATGTCATTTTCTTGAGTAGTTACGTGAAATGCTTGTACAGTTTCCGCTGTTTCTTGGGTTGTTAGTGGCTTTAATGGGTTTCTTTTCGGCCATTCCGTTGAGGGATTAGTAAGCCATGACGGGCCATGCCACCATAGCGGATTGATCGTAAGATCTGTTGGTCTACAACCTCGAGTACCTAGATCGGCTGGATTATCGTGAGTTGGGACATGTCGCCATGTTGCATTGGGTAGCAATTGGTGAATTTGAGCTATGCGATTAGCAACATAGGTTTCCCAAGTCCATGGGGGTTTAGACAACCACCCTAATACAATCGAAGAGTCGGTCCATAAAATGACCTCAGATTCATTCAAGTTAAGAGAAGAAATTACGTGATTCACCAAATTGGCCAGTAATACGGCTCCATTGAGTTCGAGTCTGGGCAGACAAACTGTTTTCAATGGGCTACTTTGCTTTTGGCTACGAGTAAGTTAGAAAATGCAACATGTGCAGAAGTTTGGCATCTTATATAGACTGCCGCGCAATATGCCCCCTTTGAGGCATCTGAAAAGCCATGAATTTGAATTGAATCTGATGGATTATACTGAATCCACCTTGGAATAACGATTTTTTCCACTTGAGAAAGATCGATGAGTAAATCGTTCCATTTGAGAAGAGTTTCAGTACTAACATTTTGATCCCAATCGATCCGTTCCAACCAGAGTTGCTGCATAAGCATTTTAGCTCGGATAACGACTGGGGTTATCCAACCTGCGGGGTCAAAAAGTCTTGCTACTGCTGATAGAATTATTCGTTTAGTGACGTTTGAGTTCTGACTAATTGGGGAAAAGGAGTAGCTAAACGAGTCAGTGAGTGCATTCCACTTTATCCCTAAAGTTTTTGCAGCGCTAGACTCATGAAAGCGTAGAAAATTAGAGTCATAAAGATCATCTGCATGTAGATGAGAAAGTAACTGAGTGTCGTTAGCTGTCATCTTTTTTAGGGGAAAACCAGCTGAATTTAATGCTGAAATGAGTTCTGATTGAGATGATAGCGCATCTTCCACAGTATGACCTCCGGACAGTATATCGTCCACGTAGGTTTCTTTGCGCAAAATTGAGCTTGCTCTGGGAAATTGCGTTTTCAGAATCTTTAGCAAGTTGAAGTAGCGTTCGAATTGCTAGAAATGGAGCACAATTGACTCCAAAAGTCACTGTTTTTAATTGAAAATCTTTGAAATGTTCATTGGGTTCATCTTGAAAAAGAATCCTTTGAAAAGGTCTATCCTTGGGATGCACAAGGATCTGGCGATACATTTTTTGAATGTCGCCACTGAAAACAAAGCGGTATTTCCTCCAATTGAGAATTACGGTCATAAGATCTTGCTGAAGAGTGGGACCTGTGTAAAGTGCATCATTTAAAGAAAATCCTGACTTCGTTTTTCGGGAAGCGTTGAAAACAACCCTAACTTTTGATGTCTTATGTTCGGGGCGGACTACGGCGTGATGTGGCAAGTAAAATGAAAAATACTTGTCATCATTGCTAATTTCACGAAACGATGTTTCTTCCATATGACCAAGTGACAAATATTCTCTTAAAACTGCATTGTACTGCGTTTGGAGTTCTGGATCTTTAGAGAGAGATTGTTTCATTCGAGAATATTGACCCAGTGCTAAGATTCGAGATGAGCTAAGGAATACAGAATTGGGAAATTCCTTTTTAAACGGAAGTCTTACAATATATCTGCCATCTATATTTCGAGTAGTAGTTTGGTTGTAAAAATCTTCGCAATATTGGTCATCGCTTGAAATTGGGATAGTTAAGGGCAATTCTTCCTGCTCCCAAAATTTTCTTAGGATATCGTTAAGATCTGATGTGTTTGAAGGCACTACTGTTGTAGTAAAGAAGTGAACCGGTTGGGTATCTATGGGACCACTAAGGACCCAACCAAATATCGTGTTGTACGCAGATGCCAGACCACAAATATTTTTCTTTGAACCTTTAATATATAAATGTCGCTCACAGTCATTTCCGAGTATGAGGTCAACTTGAGCACGCTGATTAAATTTCGGATCTGATAAATCCATACTTTCCAATTCAGCAGAACGTTGAACTTCAAATGAACTAAAGGGGATATATTTATTGACATTTGATAGCACGATAGCACTAACGGAGAATTTCAAATTGGACCTTTCGGAAAATATGGTTAAGTCGCATTCTTTGGTAGCAGATCCAGGTTGTTCCCAAATGCCAACAATCTCATAATTGGACCTGCGGGTGGGAATCCGAAGTCTATTTGCCAATTTATCGGTCACAAAAGTTCTCTGCGAACCTGGGTCTATAAGAGCTCGAGCTGTATAGAGCTCACCCATGTGTTCAATTTGCACTATAGCTGTGCGCAGTAATATGTAATTGTTACTAACTGAGATGTTAGCTTGGACATGAGAATTAAGCGCTTGCTTAGACGTAGATGGAAGAACTGAGATATTTTTCCTATCTTCTAGTGGAGCGGTTTTTGGATTATTCGAATTAAATTTTTGGTTGTGAGAAAATTTTGAAAAATTTTGTGAGTTATTGGGTTTTACTGAGTGCAGCAACGTGTGATGATCCATTTTGCAAATAAAACAACTGTGTTTGCTGGGACAATTTGCCTTGAAATGATTTGGTGAAAGGCAATTGTTGCAAATTTTATTAGCCTGAGCAAAATCTATTCTTTGTTGAACAGTAAATTTCTTAAATTTGGGACATTTTCCTAAATTGTGATCACCATTACACAATTTACAAATAATACTGGGTTCACTCTGAGAAGAATGTGACTCAAATCTACGATAAGATGTGCTTGAAAGACTCATTCGTTGCTTTATGACTTTCATATTTGAGATTCTGTCGACAGCTTCGTACCTGTCTACTAGAAATTCTTCCAGTTGGGACCATTTAATTAAATCGCGATGATTATTGAGAGATTGTTCCCAAAGAGATAGTGTTTCGTTTGGAAGTTTGGAGCGAACTAGAAAGACAATTATAAAATCGCAGTGCTCAGTATTTACTTTTAATGTTTTGAGTGTTTGTAGCACGTCACTGACTGTCGAGTGAATTCTCTGAAGGGACTGACTGTCTTCTGATGTAGCAACAGGCATGTTAAAAAGAGTTTCGAGAAGATGGTCAACTAAATGCCTTTTGTTCTCATAACGATTTTTGAGTGCGTCCCATGCTAGATGAAAACTATCATCACATAGTGGGAAACGTTTGACAATTGCTCCAGCATCTCCAGTAGTTTTTCTTCGTAAATGATACAACTTTACTACTGGAGGGCAATTTGTTCCGTTAATATACACGGCCGTGAACATGTCACGAAATGATGGCCATTTTTCATAACTGCCCTCGAATACTTCTGTGTCGCATGGAGGAAGTTGGATGCTGTTACTAGGATTTTGAATTGATACGCTTTGATTGGGAAGACTCATTCGAGAATTCTGAGAAGGAGTTCTGAATCCTGAAATTTTAAGCAAGTCAATAAGGTGAGATCTACATTCATAAAAAGATTCAGAGCATGCATTAAAATTGAGTTTGGCATTTTCCTTGAACTCTTTGGAATTTTCAGGGTACTGTGAAAGCATTAGATTTTCGTATGAATTTTCTAATTTCTCAAATCTCTTTTCGAGATCCCTTAATTTTGTTTCGAGCATCGAATCCGTTTGATCATGAATTTCCATATTACTAAAGTTTGAACAAAATGTTAGTAAGTGGTCGCAATCGAAAAGAAATTTATCGCGGAGTAATGATTGGGCATTATTACCCGAGTTACTACCGGTTTTGTCCTCGTTATTGGGCATTATTAAAAATTTTAAATTTTATTATATGTTTTTTCTATTTCTATTCTTTGAAATAAGTGTTTAATTGAGACAATGTGTTCAATTAAGACGAGTAATTCTTTATTAAATTTTTCAAAAGATTGTTGAAATGAGACAATGTGTTCAATTGAGACAATATGAAACCAATTTTTATTTTATCCTGAAATGATTGTTCAAATGAGACAAAATGTTCATTTGAGACAATGTGAAAACGAAATCCTTATTTGATTTCAAAATTACTGTTTAAATGAGACGATGCGTTCATTTAAGACAATATGATAATGATATTTTCTTTCGATTCCGAAATGATTGTTCAAATGAGACATATGTTCACTTGAGACAATATAAATATAAAATTGTCATTATATTTCCAAATTATCGTTTAATTGAGAATATATATTCAATTAAGACGATGAGCGTAAAATTATCCTTTGTTCAATTGGGACGTTTTGTTCAATTGAGACGATATGAGAATAAAATTTTTATTTTGGTTTCAAAATACTTGTTCAAATGAGACAATGTGTTCATTTGAGACAATATGAGAAGTTAAATTCCTTTTAAGAAAATAAAATTTATAAAAATTTTTAAAATAATGTAGTGCTTTCCATTGGCAGTTTGTGTCCAAAATGACCCAATGTTTCCGAAATAGGTTCTAAGCCAAAACAAGAAGAAATATTTTTAACTGCTTTCGATAAGCAATTGGAACAAAATTATCCACACTCGAAATTCTTTGCAAATAGTACACAACAAATAGTACTAAATTTATAGTAATCTTCTTTTACTTTAGTTTTTTGTAAAATTATTTTAATAATTTTAAGAAATTAGTTTATACTAATTTTGTGTGAAAAAAACGTAATGTTTTTTCCACTTATTTAATTTTAATTAATGTTTAATTAATTAATGTTAATTAATAATTAATGTTTCATTTAAATACAGTTAATAAATTTTGTAAATTTCACTATAATTTATTCAACAATAAATTTTGTCCATTTTCATCTCGCTCGCACTGTATGTAATTGATTACTGCGTTTAGATGTCCCAAAAAAGTTTTTGATAACAAAAAAAATATTATCAATCGTGACAGTTGTGCGGCAATTTATTTTAGAGAAAATTAAATACCTACTAATATTGTATTTTAACAGGGCGAAATAAATTTAGTGATCTTTACTTTTGCGATTTTTTTTTTTTTTGCAATAAAATTGATGAAATACTTTATAGGCACAAAATTGGTTTTCTAATATTTTAATCAAAAATATTGTGTAATTTTGAGAAATTAATATTTAAATGGGTAATTTTAGAACGATGGAAAATAAAAAAAAGAAAATTTTAAAATTTTGTAATTTATTTGTGTAAGTTTCCCAGCGAGAAAAAATATAAATTATGTATCGGCAAGTAATATTTTTGATCACAATATTAATGAGTATGGAGCTTTTATAACTGGGCTTTAGTGATGTTTTTAATTACCTTAAAATTTGTTCAAACCAAGTTTCTTAAGTTCCTTTTGATTTATATTAAAAATTGTGTGTTAACGTTTTATCGAACGCGAGGTTTGATCGAACTTTTTTATTCGTTTGTTTTTTAAAATTATTTAACAACTGTTGTAACGTTTGACAACTTAAAGTTGTTTGTAGGTTGAAGTTGAAATGTGTGTTTTCCTGTTGAATATACCACGATGTATGAACGAACTTTAATCTGTTTTATACCACTGAACACGTTTGAACGATTATTTTTTTTTTTTTTTGTTGGTTTGATGATAAGCTAACACTTGTTTGATTACAACGTTTGAACTACTTATGTGTTAGATTTGACGGTAAAAGTGTTTTTGTTTGACCGAATACTTTTTCAATTAACACGTTTGAAATATTAATATTTTTTGTTTGTCGTTAAACTGTTGCTATGTTAGAAGTGATATTGTTGGTTTGAAAAAATAATGTTAGTTTGAACAAATAATTCTGTATGTTGCATTAAAGTTGAACAGGTTTGATCTACGTTTGATGTAATGCGAGGTTTGAACTGAATATTTTCGGTATCACTTAATCCCGAGAATAATTATATACCAACTTTCACTACATACATGTTTGTTTGTTTTATTTTCATGTTCTTTTTCCTTTAATACGCTTTTGTTTTTTAGCCACCGAACTTTGTTCAAACCAAACTGTAAATTTTGTTGCAAAATACAACAGCACTTATACAGTAATTGGAAAATATTTCCAAATTTATAAAAATTTTGTATAAAATTTAACGGGATTTATTTATTTTCTTCTTTTTAATTTATTTGGTATATATTTCTTTTTCTTTGATAGATTAAGGTTTTTTGAAGAAATTATTTTTTGGGTTCGATCAAACTAAAATTTTTTTTTAATATCTTGGAAACGTCACTAAGTGAGAATAGATCGAAATTCACCACTATTTGTTATGTATGTATATATAATTTTTTTTTTTTTTGCAACCACCGAATCTCGAAATTAAAGCAAAGAACAAATTGTATATAAAAAAATGTAACGGCAATTCTTTTTGCACAAAATGAAATTACCAAAAAAATTTTTTGCAAATTTCTATTAATTATGATGTTAAGGAAAAAAATCTAACGGGAAATAAAATTTTGCCACATAATTTTGTAAAATTCTTTCACGTTTTTTTGATGTTACGTACTTTTTTTTTTTTTTTTAAAATTTTATGTACAATTACACTTTTCTAGATATTTTCTTTATTTTATTTTGTCATAATTTTTACGATCTTTTCAATATTTTTCACTTTCTTCACGTTTTTTTTGATTTTTGTTAGATTTGGCTATAATTTTTACGGTTTTTTTTTAGCAATTTTTTAGTGTGATTTTCTTTTTTTCCTAAGTAGTTTTTTTTTCTTGTCTTTATACATACGTCACTTTTCACGTTTAGAGTTTTTTTTTTTTTTGATTTTTGAATTTGTTTTGATTCACGCTCCGTTTATAGTTTTTTATCATCTGTATTCGCTCGCCCGATATAAACTAAATGCATGTAATTATGTTAATTGACTTTACCTCATAATGGTATGGTGAGACTGCAATTTCCAGTGATGTCAATTCTTATGTTCTTCTTGCAGGTTCGAAGTGACCATGAAAAGGCTTCCTTGAAGTTTGTGGATATTTAGGGGGAGAAGAGAAATTAATGGACTGTAAATTGTGTGTAGATTGCCAACTGAGAATTGCGCAATATTAGCCACCTAAATATTGATTAGTCGTGTTAAGCCTTTGCCGCAATATTTTATAATTTCTCCGTGTATGGAGTAATTATAAAAGAATATGCAATGGGAAAATAGAAATAAAAAGAAATAATTTGTGTGTAGAGTTCAAAGTACAAATTGGAGTTATTTATTGTGCTCACCGTTTGCCAGTTACAGGAAAAGTGAATTCTTTTGTTAAGTTTAGTTATAAAGAAAACGTTATTTTAACTATATTTACAGCATAGATAAATCTATAGCTAAACGTAATGAAAACATAATAATTCACAATAAGCAATGTTATCCGTTACGTTAATTAGTTACGTTAATTTACATAGTTTTACGTAAATAATACATTGTTTACAAATTCGTTTTAAATTCAAATTAAAGTTGTACAAATATAATTTTGTTTTGTTTAAATTCATATGACTTATTTTTTGTCTAAAATAAATCGATTTTTAGACAATACTTTTTCTTTAATGTAATGGAATGTAACCTAATGTAGTCCTAAACCTAATATTTGGGCTACATAAAAAAACTAAGTGGAATATTTCAAATCCAAATACATCAGCTTATAGGCCAACCATTTGGCAACTACGTTATATAAAAATCTCCCAAACAACTCAGAAGTTGGGCGCTCCGGTAGGCTAGTTGGTAGCGTGCTGGCTTATCAGTGCGGGGGTCGTGGGTTCGATTCCCACCAGATGCACTGGTCTGTTTTTCGCCACAACGCGCCAAAGGCCATAGTAGCTAGTGCTCGGTTAGAGTAATAGTATATAATTTGTAATTTTATGATTATTAATTAATAAAAAAAGAAACTTAAAAGTTCCACATTATGCAACATGTACTCTAACATGGACTTAAATTAAAAAACTCTCTAATAACTTATAAAATTGTCACATAAAAAACGAAGAAAATTGGCAAATATTTTAATTTAAATAAAAATTTATTTAATTTTGTTTATTAAGACATTTTATGTATCGCTTACCCTTTACTACATGGCGTTACATATTAACGAATAATTTGACTGAATGCAAGCTACAACTTTTTTATTAAATAAACTTTTTTAATATTTACAGTTATTATAAATTTAATTGTTCCTTCAGGTTTGTGTAATTTATAACCAACGGAAAAATATTGATGTTTGGACATCGCATCTTCCAAATTTGTTAAATTTTGCACTAATATTGTCTTTTATGCAACTTAGGCACTAATTTTTGGCTTTGTAGTCCAATTGGTTTCCGAAATATGGCATCTTAAAAAGACTTTACAAAAGCAAGCATATAAGGAATATGGTATTTGTCATAACTTATTTTTCAAAATTGAAAGGTCAACTTTTCGTGACTTAAATTTCGCTGGCGTATATTTAAAAAAATAGTATTTTTCAAATTTCAAAAAATATATGTTAATGATGATGAAGCTTTCTCAATACTGTACGCAAGTGTAATGGTGGAGAAAGTATTGGTTTCTGATTTATTGAGAAACGTGTCTTAAGAAGAACATAAAAACTTAAGAAGAACATAAGATACACTTTTTTGGCGAAATTACTTAAACATTTGAATAATTTTTATGTCATATACAACAATGTTTGAATTTAAGAAATGTATCATTTTCTAATGGAAATTCATTAAGTATTTCAGTTTCCAATGAAACTTTGCAAAAATGTTTCTTTTTTTGCAAATTTATTTAGATATTAAAAATAAATATAAAATTTAAAATAAACTGTTTCCAATCCACTCTAAGACTTGCAGTTAACATGCTTTAGAGACATGCTCCTGACCTTAAAAATAAAATATTAGTTATTTTTTTTTTTAACATATGTTAAACTAACAAAATTTGAAAAAAGTTTAAAACGACTATAAGTAGGCTTAGATATTTTTATGATTTTAAAAATATTAAAATATTTGCTATACAATCACTGTAATGACTGATTTTGTCAGAAAAACTTTCGCAAATATTAAAGTTTACAGTTGAATTTAAGTACACATAACTCTTTAAGGTATTCAGATAATAAATTGAAACATGGACTTCTTAAATTATCTTTTCTCGCTACTCTGGGAGATACATATTTAGTACATTACGCTTTTTTTCAGGAAACGGACTTTGTGTATTTTTAATTTTACAGGGAATAATTTTTCAGATTTCTATTTTTGCTTTTGCAGAAACATTATTTGAGAAATTGCTTAATGGAATTAGAAATTGTGCAAAAATAGTTAAATATAGTAATAACTAAGAAAAACAGTGGATTTACTAGTTAAAGCTATACATTATTTAACCAAATTTGACATCCGAATGTTGCTGAAGGTTATTTGTAAGATAAAATCTTTTATTTTTAAAATTTTATGTACAAAAAACTTAATTTAATCCGGCTAAACTTTAACCCAATTTTCACAAAATCTGGCCCGTGAAAGAAAAACGTACTAGTAGTACGCCATTACAATTAAATGAGCGATATATATATATCAATTATCGCATATCTTCTTTATTTCTCGAGACACACAGTGTAATTTAAAAAAAAATTATATTCAATCTTTTTCCTACTTAGTGTGACATTTTTCTCCCAATACGTTATCCACCGACAGTAGAGAGAAAGTATTCAACATAAAGTTTGGTTGCTTAGGCAAAAATTTGTACAAATTTGTAAAAGTTTTTACTGGAAGGTGTTCGTTTACACAAATTAAATTTTAATTGTTTATGGATTTAAAGTGAAAAATTTTAAAGAATTAGCTATTGAAGAAATAAAAAAACATTCTAAATTATTTCCGGTCGACAGTTTCAATTAACTTTTATTTTTTCCATAACGATCAGTTGATTTTTTTTTTTTTATATTTGGTATTTAAAATCAGCTGTTCTATATATTTTACCAATTCTTACAAATTTTCCGTTCGTTTATTTTTTTGTAAATTTGTCATACTCTCTGTAATTTTGTTACTGAGTAATTTTTACTGGACTTTACTGGGAAAGTAATCGAACAGACATAGACATATTTTTTTTGACCTTTTTAAAAATACAATTTTTTTTATATATTCGCACGCGAAGTATATGTCACGAAAATTTGAGGTTTGGACTTTTGAAAATTTAGTCATCTGAAATATCGTCGTTTTTTATTATTTGTTAAATTTTGTAAAGTCATTTTAGTACATTTTTAAAGATTTTTCTAAATTTTTAAGACAACATATTTCGTGAACCATGATGTCGAATCCAAAAATATAATATTGTGAGGAATTTGAAAAAATTGGAATGCGAGAGGGAAATCACTTGGTTGGCTTAATTTGCATTAACTCGTCTTTCTTATTATCCAGAAATTTTGAAAAGTCTTTTATTTTAAATAAAAAATTTGAGTCATAGTACGTCTTAAATTGGCATATTTTTTAAAAACAACTCTTATTAAAATAAAAGGTTTTTTAATGGTAAACCCCATTTTTTTGACACAAATTGTTTGTTTTCCCAACAAATCTTTTTAGAACTGATTAGTAGTAGTAGTAGTAGTAGTAGTAGTAGTAGTAGTAGTAGTAGTAGTAGTAGTTCTTTATTTTCATAATAATTCATTAATAAATACATAAATAAATTACAAAAAGTAAAATAAAGAAATTTTAAAAAATTTTTTAAAAATATAATCGACCTTGACTTAAGTCGTTGGTCGGCAGTTATATTAATATTGTATATAAACCAAGAAAAATATTCTAATAATTAAATTCATTGATTAAAAAATTTCTATAATTTATACAACTTTTAACAAAATTTACTAACGGTTTAAAATTAATCAAGTTACCGTTAAGCATTTTTACAATTTCATCCTCATTTAGCAAAACTTTACCAAAATAAAAAACCCTATATTCCCTAAATGCAGGACATCGTCCTAGGAAATGCATTACGTTTTCATCTTCCATCATATTACAGATTCCACACAGCTTTGATGCATTGGTTTGCCATCGATTTGCATTTAAGTTCAGTAAGGAACATCGCATTTTAAAAATCCATCTGATTTCCTCCTGGCTGTAACTTTCAGTCACATAGTTCTGGCCAACCTGTGGGTCCAATCTTTTATAGACTCTGGTTGTTTCATTCTTTTGTATCAAAGCGCTTACATAACTTTTTATGTTGAGAAAATTTAAAAAATGTTCCTTGTTCTCATTCCACTGGTTTTTAGAGAGGTTTTGAAGAGACCATTCTATTCCATACTCATGACCAAGCGAGTTTAGGTCTTTTACCCAAAAAAGTTTTTTGCTCCAAAAGTTTTCTTGATATTATGTTTGGCAGTCTTTCTCTATGGTAAGTAAATATAGTTTGCGCCACATATCGCAAATGTAAATCCAGTGTAAATATGTGACCATTCTCTACGTTTGTCTCCAGCTTTAAGGCATATGTAGGTGTAGTGGGTGGAAGACGGAGTACTTTTTTTATAAAATAAGTGTGAAGTTTATCTACCTCTTGGAAGTAAGAGAACTGATTACCTCTGAATCATATATATGAATCATATATATGAATCATATATACCATAGAGCTTCTTTCACCACCAGTAGAATGAAACTGGTTCTAGAACCGTGTAATTGTTAATATTTCTATATAAAAGCTGGTACGTAGGCGTATGATTAATAAATAATACATACAATAAAATAGATCATACGCCAAGGTAACCCTGACGAAGTTTTGACATATACAAATTTAAATATATGTATGAGGGACAATATTCAATGAATATTTTCTCTAAAACTAAACCGAATATAACGATGAAGCTTTTTGGATCAATAAAAAATCATTTGTATATGTATTCCCGGTTAAAAATTAACATATATGTATCCATTTATGGACATGTATGAAATCATTCATGACTACATATGAAGACATTCTAGCTCATAAATGTCCATATACCATCCATATGTGATTCATTAGAGTTCTCCTTCGTTGTATGGGCGAAAAATAAAAACGATATTTTGACTGTACACCCCTCTTAAAATATTTGTTAGGGTGTCAAAATACGCCACGCAAAAAATTTGAGTTCTAGCATAACGGGAAGATGTCCCGCATCGCCCTTAAAAATCGGGCCCCTTGGAAAAATGGTCATAATTTAAAAAAAATTAAAATTTGTTTTCTTCAAATTAAAAAAATTTTAAATAGTTTTTGTGTTGGGTTTAATCATAACTACTCAGAAATAGTGGAAATTAGATTACATATGATTTTCTAACAATTGTGAATTGTTGTGGTGTTTGTCTTAGCTATCTTCTGCAATAACAATTAAATGTAAAATCGACCCCGTGTAATTGAAACTGGTTTTAAGCCACAGCAAAAATCGACCTGACTTTAGAGCAAGTGGTTAGAGCCTCTGTCTAAAGTGCAGTGCGAAGTGCATGTGGCAAAGAAAGCAGGTTCAAGCCACGGTCAGGATTGCATTTAATAAATAAACATTTCATATAGATGCAATCAAACAATAAAAACCATAACAAATAATAACAGTATTGTCAAAAAGGATTACTGATGAAGATTGAGTTACCAGAAACTGCGCAGTCTAATTCAATAAAAAATTTACAATGTAGTTATGATTTTTAGAAAAATATGCTTAATCTTCTCTACCACGACTATCTCAAACAATTCAAAAATATGTGCATATTAATTATAGTTTTAATTGCACACTGTCTAAGAAGACGATGAATAAAATTCAAAAATCCCCAATAAAAAAATATTACTTTCCCAGAAAATCGCTAACTTATTCTAACTTGGAGTCAAAAAAATTTACACATATTTCGAGTGTTTCTAAAAGTTACTTTTTTACATTTTTGAAAATTTTATTCAACAAAAACCAAAAAACTAGTTCTTGCTGTCAAATGTTTTATTAAACACATTCCAAATATGAAATAACATAGGCATTACGGATATCCGTTGGCAAACATTTTTGTTAGATCATTTTAATTCTAGCGGCTTTCAACGTTTTTTTAAATTTGTATAGACTTTTTTTTTAACAAGATTTTTTGTAATATTTCATCTATGTTATTGTGTATGCTATTTTATATAATTGTATTAACAAGTAATATTTTTTATCTGAGTAGTTGTTATTGAACCCAACACAAAAATTATATTACATTTTTAAATTTAGACAACATTTTTTTTTTTTTTTATATTTCCCAGGTGAAAAGGTTCATATATGATCATATATTGTCATATATGGTTTCATGTATGAGGATATATGGTTCCATGTATGCGCATATATGAACATATATTTAATATATGGAAGCATATATTGGTAAATGCATTCAAGGGATAAGTTCATATATGGATATATATATCAGATATGACCATATAAGAGGACGAAATTGTTTTAATTTTTAACCCCTTCTCTCTGCTGTATGAAATCCTGACAAAAATATATAGAAGACAATAGATTTTAAAGTTTGTATAATTTATAAAGACGATAGAAGAGAATGAGTTATGAGATATCTCACCTTAATCTGAAGAATATCAGTCGCGTTTTATGCGCTTAATTCTAAATCGGTAGTACCTAACCTGACCAGCTTTTCAATATATTTTTTTGAATTTTTATAAAAAATAAAATGATTTAAAATCGTTCAACATATTTTAAATTTTGAAGCTTTTTGATAGCAATAATTGCAGCGCCAGTGATAGGATTTCAAAATTAGAAACGAAGTTTAAAATGTATTAATTTGTTGTGCCAAAACTATTTTTTTTTAATAATTCAAAGAAACTTACAATTTTAGAAGCGATTCAAACTAAGAAATTACGATTTTTTTTAGAATCCGTATTTCAAGTCAATAAATCCATGCCTTATACATGTGGACATGTATAAGGCATGTGTGATCATGTATGGATCTATATATGTCTATTTTTAACAAGGTTTACAAATCTGTATAAATGAATAACGTTACTGACTGACTGACTGACTCAACATCGCCCAGCATAAACGGCTGGGGTAGGAACTTGAAATTTGGTACAGAGGCTCATCCTCTAGCGTAAACATCCGCCAATTTTCGGAAATTCCAACGGGGAGGGGCAATAAAGGGATAAGGCTCGCCCTTGGCGCCTTGACCAAACCATTTAGGATAGAAAGTTGAAATTTTCAATATTTATTCTTTCGGTTATGACCCAACTCCCTGGTATGCTACATTTTGGAATTTTTCCCAAAAACCTGGTAAAATAGGGGCTAATAGGGGGAAAGCTTCCCATTGGCGGCCTGGCCAAACCACTACAACTACAAACTTGAAATTTGGTATGTGTGTTCCTAATCAACAGTAGGCAGTTTAAAGGTGGATATTTGGAAATTCATATTTGGAGTGGCGGTAAGGGGAAAAATATACACCTTGGCGGCCTTTCTTGGAACTTGAAGTTTGCTATGTGGGTTTTAGGCTTATCGCTCGTAAATATCTGTATTGATGGGGTTTTTGGAAATTCCAATGGGCAGGAGCGAAAATCTTTCCCTTGGTGGCCTGGCCAAAAAACTAAATCGAGCAACTTTGGTATGTTAGTGCCTTATCACGAGTAGATATCTGGGATGTATAGCTTCACTCAATAGATAGATTATGTAACCTGTTTTTTTTTTATGTTATTATTTTACTGGGTGTATTTAAGCCTACTTCAATCACAATCACAAGAAAATTGTACACAGATGCTAAAACCATCCAAAATAGATGTGTTTGAAATGTGTGTCTAAATTTTGCAAAAAAAAAAAGTATACCAATAACTAAAACCATATATTTTAAATAGATCCCAACAAAAATAAAAAAATGCATTGGTCGCTGCCATTTGCCAAAAATAGAAAAATAGAAGTCAAAAGTTTGTCACCAAATGTGCCATCATTATTTAGTAAAGGGTCCGCCATCTAACTTTTTTTTCAACTAGTGCTTATTTCGTGAATGGTAACACTTAGCTCATGTCTAGTTTGACAGATAATTAGTTTTATCCTTCTGCTGAACGAATATGGTTGTGTATACGCTTGAACAACACTTGGAAATATTGCGACATTACTTTGAAAATCATGGTAATGTTGCAGAATTTGTGCGAAAATTGCGTACGGATGGAAGAAGAGAAGCACCGTCAGCTCCGTTCGTTATCTTGTAAAAAAAAGTGAAAGAAACTGGCATCCTCATCGACAAACCAACAACAAAAGCCAAAAACAATGCTGCTGAGAATAGTGCTGCTGTGGCAGAAAGTGTGCGTGAAGCGCCATCAACACCAATTCACCGATAATGTGCTTAAAAAATTCGACCGATCGTGTAGGCTACTGCATGGCCAGCCGAGGGCAGCCATTTGAATAAAATTATTTTCCATTATTAACCGGAAGGATTGTACTTTCAAATAAAAAAAGAATTTTGAGAAAATATTCAGTAGTTTTTTTTCAAAGCATTTGCAAAAAAAAAAGTTATTGGCGGACAAGCTTTTAAAAAGTATAGCTGTGTTTGTTTTATTATACTAATGAATGAATGAAATAAAATAATAAAATAAAAAATAATTTAATTAAAAAAAAAAAATGTTTTATTCGAAAGATTACCCTATGTGGAATGTGACCGGTTCTGCGTGTGCCATAGGATCAGTCCCTTCGTGCCAGTGACCGGTCCTCTGCTAAGCTCGACCCCATGTAAAAAAACTGGCAACTTTAACATTGGCTTGTCATAGGAGGCGGTCATTTGTCCTGCTTTAAACCACATAGTGGCATGCCACAGGACTAACCAAAGATGGGCATACCACAAGACTGTCGCAAAAGGACCATGTTGTAAAAGTTAAACGAAAACTAAACAGCTTCCAATGGGTAAAATTCTGGCCAACTTGCTTTTTCTTGTTAATAAGCATTCTGGTTAAGTGGTATGTCCTTCCTTTACAAGTCACAGGATTGGTAATTTTAGGACAATGGACACTGCTTAACCCAGTTCAGTAATAAATTATACCAGTCCTGTGATAAGTCCTTCTTTAACCAGTCACTTTTGGGCATATGGCCACCGCAGCTGTTCTTGACGAAGCGCATTTTGGATATCGAATGTTGGGCCTGTTTTTCGAGCATTGCTGGAATATATCGGGAACAATATGAACAATGTTGACCTCCAATGAGTCAATTTTTGCTGGTTTATCAAAATAAATTAGTAACTTCTGGTAGCCCTACAGTAAATAATCGAGAGGTATCAAATTGCACGACCTTGCAGGCCAATTGACAGGTCGAAAACAACTTATCGCCAAATTTTGATTTCAAGAAGTCAATGGTTGCTGTCGTATTATGGCACGTAGCGCCGTCCTGTTGAAACCACATTTTGCCCGGATCAATGTCATCCATTTTTTTCAGATAAAAAACCATGGATCATGGTGCGGTAACGATCTTTATATTGATGGTAACGCGAGCTCCGGCTTCAGTTTTAATGAAAAAAGGTCCGATGATTCCACCTGGTTTTAGCGTGTCTTGTGAGTCGGTCTCACTCCATATGCGGCAAATTTGTTTATTGAAAACAACCCGTTAAGGCAAACATTAGCCTCATCGCTGAACACAATTTTGCGATAAAACATCGGGCTAATCGGAGACTGATTTTCAAAGTAAATTTGGATAATTTGGTAGCGCTGCTCAAGCTTGAATCTTTTCTTGATGATTTGCCAGAGTATACTGATCATAAATGTCAAAAAGTGAGTGCAGTATCAGAGTTCGTTTGACACCTAACCTTTTCGAAAGCTCTATCGGACTTAAGAAAACACACTTTACTTGCCGTTACCAAATAAATACTTATACAACCACTTATATGGTAATGACTTTCTTTCTAAAGCATGAACTCAAATTTGGATATGGCAATCCTTTTGAGTTTAGTTTTTTATAAAATTGTTTTTATTTCAAAATTAGTTTTGTGTTTGATCATTGCTAGGTGGTTTCAAGTTTTTTGACTACGTATTTTCATGATTTTTGTAATCCTAGAAATTGTCTTTAACAAATAAAAAAAGTTAAACTATTAAAGTTTAATAAGCTAGAGAAAATTCTTAGAACTTTGTGGAGGTTGTTTGATATTATTAAATTTCAACGCCATTTATTTATCTGGAAGCCTTTTTGTGACTACATTTGTTGCAAATGAATTATTGGTAAAGGCATTACAATAGTACAAAGAAATAGACATGTAATTTATTATATATATTCCGATTTACTCTTATATTAAAACTATATAAATCCCTAGGCCAAAAAAAAAAACGAAAGTGTTGTTTTATAGTAAAAGTCCCATATTTTGCAAATATGCATCTTTTTATAGAATCGAGAGTTCCAAATTTTGTGAAAAGTGCATTTAAAAAGACAAATTGTATTTGTGACGCTGAAATAAATGCATTCCTCAAAAAGAAGGCGAGTGTACCATTCAAATGCAATTTAAATTGTGATGATCCGATAAATATTAAAGAAAATACGAATATTCAAACTAATACATATTTTTAATATTTCGCATTTTTCAATAAAATTAATCACGAATAAATCAGTGATCCAAAATAGATACAAATATAAGATTTAATGGTTATCTATACATATAAAACAGGATGTGTGTATGTATGTAACGTATGAACTCCAAAACGGCTGGGCCGATTTTAATGAAATTTTTAGGGAATCTTCAGAATATTCTGGCGGGTGACACTATGAAGTCTGATTTTTGATTTTCGGTCTGTGGTCCAATGTTTGTATTGTATCAGCAACGACATATGTATACATATATTCATTTTATTGCTTTTTTTATTTTATTTTTTTTTAAAGCCGTTGTCATCTTTTTCAAAACGAGATATCAAACTCTTAAATCGGGTATGTAGTTCCGAATATAGTTACAAAAAACCTATGTTAATAATGATCCAATATCCAAATTTTAAAACTTTCGAAATGTTGCATTCAAAAATCCGAGTTTTCTGTTTACTTACATAATATTTACATCATTCGATAACACAAGATATTCCGCGCCTACTAAGGTGCAACATTGTACAATAAGTTAAAAATAATATTTAATTATCAATCGATGATAAACAACTTTGTGTACTCTTGCATTTAAGATACCTGCGTTATACACTTTCATCGTAAAACCTCTAAAAAAAATCTTTGAATAACTCTCTTCATTCCACTTTCAATATAAAAATAACGGTACATTCAAACAAAATTTGCTTTCATTTGCCCACTGACTGCATTTGATTTGTTTTACGTTAATTGTTGTTTTGTGTTCATAAGTTAAAAACCTATAAGTGAAATTAATTTAGCAAATAACAAGTGTTTTGCAATTTGCAATAATAAAATAAGTTTACAAATTATTTTTAATGACAATTCATCAAACAGGTAATATGATTACTGTGGCTCCAACAACCAATAAGTTATAAAAGTAAAAAACAAAACACATCATTGTTCCTTTTGCACGATCACAGTTTACTAAAATGCCACCAAAAAAAAAACAGGCATTGCTAAAAAAACCACCGCAACACGGCAGCAGAGGGAAAGAAGAGCCGTTGAATCAGCTGAGGAACGCGAATCACGTCTTCAGAAAAATCGCGAAAGGGCATCTATGTCTAGAGCCGCAGAAACGGAGAGAGAAAGCGAATAACGGCTTCAGCAAATGCGTGACAGTGCATCTTCATCTAGAGCTGCTGCGAAACCCCAACAGCATGTCGAAAGACTTGCTGCCAATGTCTTCCGAATGGCTCGAACAAGAGAAAGACTTAAAGTTGTCGCCATTTCACTACAATAGGGACGATGACTACCGGAATCACAAGGACGTAGTGATTAGCGCAATGGACAAAGTTTGCTTACATTGTCGTGCTCTGAAGTTCGCTAAGGAATCCCCGGGAATGTGTTGGTCGAACGGTAAAGCTGTTTTGCCACCAGTGATTGAGCCGCCTAAACCCCTACAAAGTTACATTTCTGGCGCCAATCCGATTTCCAAGCACTTCCATCAGAACATCCGAAAGTACAACTCATGCTTTCAAATGACGTCCTTCAGAGCAATGAAGCTACAGAAGTTGAACAGCGTTGCGCAATCAGTACTGAAGTCAGACGGGAAATCGTTTCGAGTCTTCAAGCTATGTTACACGAACAAAACAACCTCATCCGTGTATTCAAAACAGCCCTAGACCAGATGCCGATAAGAGCTGACAAGAGCTGATAAGAGCTGACAAGACACCGGCTGGTGAGCATGAGCGGCGCTTCAATGCACCGGTGATAGGTGACGTCGCAGTTGTT
>CM037852.1:145572998-145653998 GCA_021234595.1 Delia radicum
TTGATTAACCGAACAACATGAGTCATGCAAACATTTAGGAGTGGAAGTGACAAAAATTGCATTTTTTGCAAAAATATTTTGTGTTAATAAAAAGTTTAATAACTCAGCCAATTATTAACGACTAAGTTGCGTTTACACCCACATAAATTTGTTTTGTTTGTATAGTACGGTTCCTTTATAAAATGTTTAGCAAAAATTAACCACTATTATACACTCACAATATTTTTGTCCGGAATGACTACTAAATATACACATTAAATTAATTTAAAATCAGTTAAGAAAAGAACTACTTACTTTTCGTTTAAAACAATTGCATATTTATAGTTCATTTTCAACTATTAAAAACTTAATTGACAAAATCGGTAAAAAAAAACAATAGATAGACAGAAAGTTATAAATATATTTCTTTGTTAATTAGCTGTATATTCCATTGAAACAACTTCACCGATTAACTTTTTAAATAAATGTTGAACTTTTATGTAAAAGTTCTTGCTAGTGCAGTTAAAAATTTACAGTCGTTTATTTGTTTTATTTATTTAAATAAAAACAAAAAAGCTGATAAAATTAATGTAAATTCATATAAAAAGTCATATGACGATGTTTTTTTTTTCAATTGAACTAAAATGTAGTCAAAACTGAAATTTCTTCTACAAATGCCTACTTTTTCATTTAAAAATAAATATACTCTATTAATACTCAAGCAACTACAAGTATTTACTACAGAAGTTCCCTGAGTGTAAGTAAAGCTTTTGAGGGTTTTTCACAATATAATTAATTACTGTATTAACAAAATCCCCAAAAGCTTTACTTAGGGGCATAATTTTTTTTTTTTTAATATGAGCACAGACATAGAAAGCTGAAAAAATTTCCTTTTTAACAAGCCAGCTGCCGGCGATGCACAGTGAGTTCGGTTATACCTAAAATGGAGATTAATTCAAGGAAGGGTGCAATTAACGAGATCATATTTTTTTTTGTATTAACAATACCCTAATTAGGCAAAAAACAAAACTTCTAACGTTTTTTAAATGATTTTTATTTTATTTATTTAATTTATTTGAATATTCTCTATTTCTTATTCATCACTTGAACTATCATAGTCTTTATCATCATTATAATTACTGTCATCTGTATCATCATCATCATTATTATCATCATCACCATCATTATCATCATCATCATCACTATCATCATCATCACCATCATCATTATTATCACTCTCATTGTTGTCATCATTACGATTTTCTTGAGAAATTTTTGGTAATATTAATAGAACATATTCTGACTTCGATTAATTTTCTTTTTTTTTGTGTTCATATTGCCTGCTAATGCTCGATATAAATGGGTCTGAACTTAATAGAAATCTATTCAAAATATCTTCATTCGACTTTTCCCGGCTGCATTTTCGAGCAAAGTGCTCTCTGTAGTTTTTAAAGTCTTTATTCCTTGCCTCTTGAGCTTCTTCTGATATTTCTCCTATTGGTAAATGTGCGTGTTGTATTATCTCCGGGCCGTGAATTAAAAATTTATGTAATGTGGGAGCCATGCAAAACCAGGGATATATTTCAACAAAGTACTTTGCTGTGTTGTGAGCGAAATTACGAAAACTTTCCAAATTAATCTCGTGACCACATGAAACAACAATTAGTATTGTGTGCATATTTTCAATTAGTGTTAGGTCTACTATTGTTATTTCTGCTGATATTTCAGCATTTAAAAAAAACGCATGGCGGTGTTTCCATCGTTAGAGTTACCAAAGCCCGGCTTTGGCTGGTCAACAATTAAACCTGTTCTTACACGAAACTCTTTCTGAATTTGTAGTTTTGTTTCAGCAACAATTTTTTTGTCTTCATCTGATCGTGCTTGCCATTTTTTAATTCGAATTTTATACGATAAGTGGAGAAGGCACTCAAAAAATCGAATCCACCCGTATAGTATTGATAGCCTAAACTCTAAAGTGTCTGTTCTAACTTCCCTAACAATCATGCTGTCAACTGAGTTGATCATCTTATTTGTAGCGCCACATACATATCACGTTTGCGTGGAATTCGTACCCGTTATTGCGTTGCACACTTTTTTTCATCCTCGACCGTAATTTTTTCTAAATTAAATACACTTGTTGTTTCTTTGGTGTATTCTATCTTTAAAGGCCTACAAAATCTTGTTGACGAAGGACGAGTATTTTTCCAAACTACTTCATTTCCACTAACAAGTTTAAGTGGTACGATTGATGTTATAAACTATAAAAAGCCTGTATATACGAACTATGTCCGGAGCTTCCATCAAAACCCCACTTTGAAAACAAGGTTAAGTTTGATAATTTTTTTTCTGTTAAAATATCATAATATTTTGGCAGCATAACTAGTCTTTCAACCGTGTGATTTAAAAGTCCTGAAGACTAACTTGTGCTGAAGTTTCACAAAATTTAACTTGATCTAGTTTGGGATTACACCTTTGTTTTGCTTGTTGAACTTTAGTATACGAAGGAAATTTTTTCGGAGCCACCCTTCTTATAATATTATAACTATGTCGAGTTAATTTTGCTTCTATTAAAACGCTAAGTACTTCTTCTGCACTTAGTTGTTTTGGTTTAGCCTGCTTAAAACTTTTTCTATATTTTGCAGTCCTTGTAGGTGTTGACGTTGTTATTTCTTTAACAAGCTTTGCTGCCTCAATATTTCCAGAAGCTCTTAAACTTATTTGTGTAGCATGAGTCCAGAGTTGTGACTGAATCATTAATTTTTTAATTAATTCGCGATTCATTCATGCACTGAATTAGCAAAATTTTGAATTAATTCTTATCGCCAAAAAACGAATTGAATGAAATTTGAATCGATTCATATACATTTGGCTGGAATGAGCTGCAATTCATTTTAAATCAAATGAATTCGGCAAAATGAATTGCAATTCATTTTCAATTCAAATGAGTTTGGCGAAACGAATTGCAATTCATTTTCAATTCATTTGACTTGAATTGATTTTGAATTAATTTAAATGAATTAGAAAAATGAATTGCAATTCTTTTTCAATTCATTTAAATTGAATTGATTTTGAATTAATTCAAATGAATTTTATGAAACTCTTCTTCACATATAAGAAAATTTTATAAATGTGATTAATAACACGGTGATTCAGTGAAATAACTTGTAAAATTACCTATTGTAGGTTATAGGACTTGTTGAATAAATCACTTTTCAATTTTCAGAATTTTGAATACACCCTCAAAATCCGAAGTTTTTCACAAAAAACGTTTTTTCAGGACTTTACGGACAAAAATATTTTTAAGTTAATTACTTCTAAGCCAATTTTAAATTTTTGAACGGTTTTAGAAAGATTAATAATTAAGCTTTACAAATATAAAGGGTCCGCCCCAATAACTTTTTTTTTTGAGGATGCTATAAAAAAAACTACTGAATATTTTCTCAAATTTCTTTTTTATTTGAAAGTACAATCCTTGCGGTTAATAATGGAAAATAATTTCATTCAAATGCCTGCCTCTGCTGGCCATGCAGTATGAGCTTCATCTGAAAAGATGATTTTTTTTTGGCAAAATCGGCATCGAAAAAAAAAAAGTTTGCTTATTATACTTTTAATAAGCAAATGTGAAAATATTATCCAAAATATTATCCAAAATATTTCGAACTTTAAATTTTTTTTTAATTTTTACCTCTTTTTAACGCCCTTTTCCCCAAACATTCTTTGAAAACCTAGTTTTTTCTTATTTTTATTTTAAAGGACATTTAATAATGCGTAGAGTGACACCTTCTTTTTTGAAATCGGTTTTAAAATTGTTAATGTAACGATTTTTTTTAATTATGGCGATTTTTTATTGTTTCTTTGCCCTTGAGTTGTCAAAGTGCAATATGCAATAAGAACAAATGAGTGATACCTTCAAAGCTAAAGTCAAGGACGTAATAAAAGGTGGAACTTTCTTTTGTGCCATGGCTGATGTTTGGTCGACAAAGCATATTAGCTTCTTTGGTTATACATGTCATTGGCTGAACGAAGAGTTTGAAAGAAAGTCATTTTCGCTAACGTGCAAACGATTTTTTGCTACACATTCTTTTGAAGCGATTGATCGCATTATAAACGACATTCCTACCGAATATGGTCTTAATGTTAGCAACTTGGTAGCAACAACAACGGATTGAATTTCGTCAAGGCCTTCAAAGAATTCGGCATTCTTAGCTAAGACAACAACGAAGACGAGGACCATGTTGTGGATGAAGAAATAACAGATTCATCAAATCGTGCTTTGAAACTGATTTTACCAAATCATATTCGATGCGCAACCCAGACGCTGAATTTAGTCGTGACTACCGATTTTAATAAAATTCTTAAGTCACACACCTTTATTTATGAAAAGCATAAGCAAGCAAGTCAAATATAAGTTGATATCACACATGAGACTAACTAATCCAATGACTAATTTATTGATGATTTCGTTACCATTACGTTGATATCAATTGTAATTAAATTATTTCATTAGAATTTTCGGAAATAATAATAGTGAATTTAAATGATTTGATTTCATTAATTAATGGCAATGATTTTAAATGTCATTACCATTAGTAATGCATCAATTAAAGGAAAAGTATTAACACTCCACTTCTTTTTTTTTGTAAACAAATGCTTGTTTTGCACAATTGTAATTAGTTGTTTAGGCACTAGTATGATTTCATTTCCAATTCCAATGCTAATGAAAAATTCACAAGTACGGTTTTAATAGGCATTTTGACAATTTTGAATACATATTGTGAATATAAAGAATCTGCACACGTTGGGTTTTTATGTTTGGAGTTTTATTTCACTCTTCTATATATTTCCACTTTCTTTAACATTTCATGTTTTTTTAATTATATATTTTATACTCTCTTAATACGATCCATTGTAAGATTTTTGTTATTGTATTTTTATAAAATGAAATGAGATAAAATATATTTTTCAAAAAACACAAAATGTTGAATTAAATAATAATGCAAATTAGTAAAATAAAGTTGAAAACATAATTAATAATTCAAAATTCAAAATCATTTCAATACAAATGAATTGCAATTCATTTTTCTAATTCATTTGAATTAATTCAAAATCAATTCAATTCAAATGAATTGGAAATGAATTGCAATTCATTTCGCAAAACTCATTTGAATTGAAAATGAACTGCAATTCATTTTGTCGAATTCATTTGAATTGGAAATGAATTCCAATTTATTTTTCCAAATTCATTTAAATAAATTCAAATTTCATTCAATTTTTTTTATGTGAAAAGAATTATTCAAAATTCAATTCAAATTCGTAATGAATTGAAATCAAAATGAATGATTCGTTCACAGCTCCGCATGAGTCAAAACTGGCAATAAAATACTATATCGTATGCTTCTAGTTTTCTTTGATTTAGTTTTCGCACTGCAATCTTCAAATGGAAGTTCCTTGCGACCTCGTTTATTTGGTGGATGAACAAATGAGATAGAAGCATTTAGTCATACAGTATTTAATTCCAAAAACGATCATGGTACCTTTTACATTTACTATATCGAGATTTAAGCTGTTTAATAAAATTATCAAACGTTTGGTTGAAAAAACTCATATTACTGGGGTTTTACGCTTAATGGTTTCGTTTTAAGAAAATTGATTTTATCCTTCCAATCATTTAAAGCGGTATTTCTCATAAAGTTGTATAGTTCTAGGCGCGATATGAAAATAGTTTTGGGGCTTATTCCTAAAAATATTAAATTTGTTCTTATTAAATTTAACTGTTTAATCGGTTTTCCAATTACCTTATACTGATTACTTTATTTAATGCAAAACACAATACGCTCTTTACAAAAACTTCTAATTTTAAAAAAGCAAAAAACACCACTGAAAAAAACATACAAACAAGCACAAAAATAACGGCAATAGAGATGGGCGCGTGAAACAGTTAATTCGCAAACATTATTATATTATTATAAATTACGATAGTCAGTTTAATTTCAAAAAATATTAAACGTCAAACGCATTGGTAAAAAAAAAGGTGATTGCCCAAAGTACGTGATTGAAAACAGTTATTATATAGGCGTGACTATCTCGGCACGGGCAAATTAGTATAAGATGTAAAACCATCACGTGAATTTGGAAAATTATTAGAAAGTCCTTTTTTTTTTTTTGCTGGAATTGAGTGTTAATTTTTATTCTTTTCTGGTAAATTGGTCACCCTCGTGAACATAGCAGCCATCTCACGCAGCCATATCAAAATATATTGACATTATAGCTAACATTGAGAGTAAGACAATAGTAACAACAAAAACACTGTGGGTATGGTAAATAAAGGAATTTTTAAAAAGGGACTTTTTATATAACATTATTAATTTCTTAAAACGGGGCAACAAAAAGGCAAATT
The DNA here is from genome assembly GCA_021234595.1 of Delia radicum. Lineage (NCBI taxonomy): Eukaryota > Metazoa > Arthropoda > Insecta > Diptera > Anthomyiidae > Delia > Delia radicum. The sequence continues at coordinate 145,579,375 of CM037852.1, forward strand.
TTTTTATTTGTAATATCAAGTAAAAATCCCATGCTTTTCAAAAAACACAACTTCAAATCCGGCACTTTACTACTTTGTTACTTCTGGTCAATCATATATGGAAAATACCCCGATTTTAGAGCTTTTTAAAAAAAATATTACAAATATTTCCACACATATTTTTATGAACACAAAATCATTTTTGGTACACTTAAATACCTGAAGTTGAAGGTTCCATCATAAAAGTTTAACTTTATTAATTTTAAATTTAAAAAAATAAGCACTGCTTTTTATCAAATTTCAATTTTTTTCACTTTTTAAGAAAACAGCAGTACTTAGCTAACTTTAACAGCTCACTACGGATGAAGTAAACAACTTAGATGGTTCAAATTTTAAATAGTGATGTAGAATTTTATCTAGTTTCATTCGACACCAATCATTATGGCAAAAACGTAATTCTTAAATTTCAATTAAGCTCCACTTGGGACTAATTTCAACCCAATGTGCGATGCAAGTAAAGATAAACCTCAATCAATTGCAATGAAAGTTTTCATAAAAGTTGCATATATTTTTTATTTTTTAGCATTTGCCACTTTTATGGTTACATGCACACTAGGTTGTCCCAAAAAAAATAAAAATTTGGATTTTCTCGGAAGATCTTTCCTAATTTGGATACTCATAAGGTAAAGTATTTTTGAGAATTTTATCAGATTTTTCGGAAGTGGTTTTAGAGGTCGCGCAAACCGATTTTGTACCAAAAATCGAGCTTTTTGGGCTTTTATTGAATTATTCTTGAAAATTGCTAAAAAATCGGTAATTTTTCGGCTTCTGAGTAAATAATCTTAAAGAAAATTTTCCGATCTTTAATTTTATGTGCATAAGTAATAAGTTTCGTCAGGGATTTTGCACATTTTGATACATTATATAACAGTTTTTTTTATAATTTTCAATGATGCAGTTTAAAAGATTATGAAGTTTTAAATAAATTAGCAGAAAAAACAATATAATTTTCTCTTACTGTTCTCGAGTTATACCCTTTTAAAACTTTGCACCCATTGTATGAAATTTTTAGTACTATAAGATTTGGGCATCCGATTTGTTGTAAACTTTAGATTATGAGATTTGAAAATTTGTTTATTGTATGTCAAAGCTTAGTTTTAAGTGTTGTCAAGTTGTGGACAGCAAAAAAAGTAGCCAAAAAGCCGTTATCACTAGGTGGCACTGATATGGCTCGAACTAAAATTTACCTAAAATTGGTACCTATGCCAGTGTCCCCGATACGCTCCTCTCAATGACCTTAGACTTTTGAAACAATTGTATGATTACAAACGCTTTAATGAAAAAGTTGCACGCGAGACTCTGAAAACCTTTCTGGGTCATCAGTAGTACCTTTCCGAGAAGTTGGCTGCCTTATCGTTTTTTGATGAACGTATAGATACCAAAACTTTGCGTTTAATGCTTAGAAACCTACATGAACCAAGTAATAACAACGAATTAGTGAAAGGAAATTTAACAGAAGACATGATTGAAAATAAACAAATTCAGTGTTTTATTACAAAAGCCAGCCTAACTTTTTTTGAAGCCTGCAACATTTCTACTGATTTTTTACAAACGGATCCAGAAAAATGGGAAAACAACAAATCATTTCAGGAAGCAAAACACAAAGTTCAACAATTGCAAGTTGTAAATGATGTCGCAGAACGTGGTGTGGCCTTGGTTAATAGTTATATCAATATCACAACTTTTGAAACAGACTTTCAGAGTTTACTGCAGCTGGTAGAGCAGCATCGCAAGAACTCTAATAAATGATTTATAACAAATCTATTTTTGTTTGTTTTTAATATAATTGTTATGTATGAGTGGTAAGTAACTATTATTTTATTTGTAAAAACATTTTCTAAATCCAATTATTTAAAGTTTAAACCAATGCAAACCTAGTTCACACCTTATAGTATTATACATTTCATACAATGTGTACAAAGCTTTAAAAGGGTATAACTCGAGAACGGTGAGAGAAAATTCATTTTTTTTCTGCTAATTAATTTAAAACTTAATAATCTATTAAACTGCATCATTGGGTTTTTTAGTATTTATACAAATTTTAAAAGTTATAAAGCATTCTTTTCCATATTTGTTGAAAATTTACGAAAAACCGTTATTAAATTGTCAAAATGTGCAAAATCATTGCCGAAACTTATTATTTATGCACATATAATTAAAGATCGCAAAATTTTCTTTAAGAATATTGACTCAGAAGCTGAAGAAATATCGATTTTTTTACCAATTTTCAAGCAAAATTCGAAAAAAAGCCCAAAAAAAATCGATTTTTAATAAAAAATCGATTTGCGCGACCTCTAAACCACCTCCGAAAAATCTGAAAAAATTTTCAAAAATTCTTAGCCTTATGAGTATTCAAATTAAGAATGATCCCCAAAATTTTTTTTGAATGGGACACCCTAATGCACACTGGCATGACAACTTAAATGTTGTCATTGCCGTATGTTGTCATTGCCGTATTTAATATAATATCGCTCATACGTAACGTGGGACATTTGAAAATAAATAATGGTCATGATTACTTCGAGGTATCATATAGGAATTCAAATTTGAATAACTTCTTGTACTCACATACTTTCTTGACCCTGGTATACATATCCACATACCTGTTTAAAGTTTTGAAAAAACCGTGATTTTTTTAGCGTTTAATTTTTAAGAAAATTAAAAATATCGCAGAAGTATGCAACTTTTAAGAGCTATATAATCGAAAGTTGTTATGGGATTTCGCTGATTCAAAAACCATTAGATTTATATGGTTATACTCTATCACGCTTATGCAATAATTTAAATTTGAAATTTTTAAATGCTTTTTTGAAAAAAAAAAAATTGAACACGTTTCAATCGAAAACATAACATTTTTTATATAAAACTGTTTAGTTTAACTTTTTGGAAAAACTTTTAGTTTTTTTCTATTAAATATTTTCCAAAGATTCCGCATCACATTTTAGAGTTATAGTTCGCTCTGTAGAGCGATAAGTACACACCAGCTGTCTGCTTAAGGGCCTAAAAGCTGTAAAATTCATTCAGTCTTCATGTCGTTTGGTGCTCTATGGGGTTTGATTTTAGACTTATGATTTCTTGGGAAAATATTCTTTGAATTTTCGGTAGTTTACGTTTTCGCTAAACCATTTTTTATAAAATAAAATTATACATCATAATGTACATATTTTACAATCTATTCATTACAGTTAACAGAACGAACAGCTGATATTAGCTTGGGAGGATTTCGTCAAAATACTTTACGTCGTTCTCTAATGACATCTACTACGAATTATTACCACACCAAACTTTCTTTAGTTGTCATATCCGAATCTTACCGTAAGAGTTCATTGCAAACATTATTATTTCCATTTACCAGAAACTCTTGGTTTTTCCTGCTTGCTGTAAATTGTATTGCATTAATTGGAGTAGTCATACTAAAACACATGTATGGACAGAAATTACCACAAATATATAATCATGGTGTTTTGGATATTTTACTATCGATATTGGGAATGCCAACAATATATAGTCCAACAAAGAATGTTAGCAGAATACTAAATATATCATGGATGATATGTACTTTAATAATAAGAACTATGTATCAAGCATTATTATATCATTTGATACGTCTGCATGTAATTGACGATGTTCCTCAAAGTCCAGAAGATTTGGTACGAAAAAAATACTCAATTGTTGTAAATTTTTTATCTCTTGAAACTGTCAAACAAATATCATTATTCAATTCTATGAATATTATTGATCTTAACACTTCATCAAGCATGGTTGTATTAAACTATATGGAAAACTTACCACTTAAAGAAGCCAAAAGGTACGCGACTACAATTCCCCTTAATTTGTTACAATATTTTGCTGTAAATTTACATAAAGCGGGAGTATATAAGGTGTTGCCAACAGATATACTTAATTTTGAATTTTACATGTTTATGACAAAGCATTCATACCTAGTCGATCAATTTGATGAGTTATTGGTGTGGATACGTGGATCCGGTCTAATGGATGCTTGGTCAAGACAAGAAGTGGATGAAAATTATTACAATAGTCAACATTTACAACTCGATCGTCTATTTGGCTTAGAACAACTACAAGTGGCATTTTTTTGCTGTTTTAGGTGGATATATTGTGGCAATTGTAATTTTTATATTAGAGTTATTTTACAAACATTTGAATTGGCCATTTAAAAAATTTGTACTGAGCAGATCTAAAAATATATGATTGAATCTAATTAGATATGATTGAATATAATAAGATCTGTTGCCAGATCTGATCATATTTATGGCCAGATCTGTTCTGGTATAGTTCGAGATCTGTTTATAACTGAAGGGATCTGGGAAACTGGATAGTTTTTATACCCAGATGCGAGCAGATCTGTTCATAGTGGATCACATCAGGTGCCAGATCTGTTCATATCTAAAAATATTTCATAGCCTCTTTGTCGAGATCTGATACCAGTAGTGCGATTCAGTAACTTTCTTAACGATTTTATCGGCTTCGTTAACTAGCGACAGTTATCGGTTCAATTACCGAAAATATTAGTCAGTATTTTTCTAATATTTGGCAAAACAAACGGTTAAAATTATTAATTTGTTTTTGTTTGTTTGTAAATTTATTTGCTTTAAAATGTTATTAAGTAACGACAAAAATCTTTTACTTAAACTTGAAGAAAATCTTTGTTGATAAGTTAACGATTTTTTAACAACAAATATCGTTAGAAAAAATTAAAGAATAACGAATAATCTTGCTTACGTCATAATTAGACAATAACTTTAAATAGATGTTGTAGTTAATTATCGAATTTTGACAATGTTACGTCCGAATTTTGTTGGTAATAAGTTACGGAATAGCACTACTGTTCTTAGCCCTTTGTAGATTTTAATAAAAATAATTTACAGACATGTGTTTATGACATAAATTAAAAATTTGAATTTTTATTATATATGTGATTTTGTTTATTTTTTAAGTTTTAAAATCTTAAAAAATGTTTACTTACTCATTATTGATACAGTGTTCCTTTCCGATCTAGTATTTTTAAAAGGCAATATATTTTTACTGGTTAGAGATAGGTAAGTGATTTAAAAACCTTAAAATTATTCAACATCTCAACTACAATACTCTGATATTATCCATGCGTACTACGTACGAACCATTTCATACTTTGTGCGAAATAATTCTTTATTTAGCACCACGAAAATCTTTCGTAAAATATAAAAAATCCACGAAATTTTCGTGTGCCATGGTAATATATCACCTAAAGTACTGTTAAATTGCAGCGATGTTATGACACCATATGTGGTAAATGTTTTAAATAATATGGTTAATCAAGGTACTTATCCTGAAGTTTTAAAAACACATTAAGTAGTTCCAATACCGAAAGAAAAGAATGCCTCCAGTGCGGAAGTGTTTAGGCCAAAAGCTGTGTTATCTGTGATCGATAATATATTTGCAAGATTTTTTTATAATCAAATTTCAGAATATTTGCAAAAAAAATAATTTGCTAAACGACCGGCAATATGGTTTCAGGAAGGGATGTGCTACCGAGGAAGCAGTTCGTAGTGCAGTAAATTTATTTGTAAGTGATTGGATTAAGGACATAGTAGCGTAGCTGGTATTTTTTTTTTTTGATCTGACGAAAGTGTTTGATCTCATAGACCATGATATTCTTATTAAAAAACTTCGATACTACGGAATTTGTGGAAAAGAATTGTCCCTTTTTAGAAGTTACCTGCTAAACCGTAAACAATACGTTAAAATAAACGCAGATAAAAGCTTTATCAAACTTGTCGAGCATGGTGTTCCACAAGGCAGTGTGCTGGGGCCTTTACTTTTTACTTTTTACTATTTATCTTATCGATTTAAAAAATCCTGGATTGTATGGAAAGTTGTTTATTTACGCTGACGATATTTGTCTATTTTACCCATATTAGCATGAAATCGTTGCAAAAGCTTATATGGAACGAGATGCTGCTCTTATTTTAGAATATACTAGAATTAATAAACTTATATTGAATGCAAACAAAACTAAGTTGATTCGATTTAAACCGTATTGTAACAATAATATAAACTTTAGTGTTTTGTTGATGGTGAAGAAATTTACGATGTTAACTCAATAAAGTATCTGGGTGTATATATACAGAGTAATTTGTATTGGAGTCAACACATACAACATATAAAAACGAAAGTTGCTCACTGGGTTGCTATACAAGTTAAAAAATAAATTTGATTGTAATACAAAATTTTTAATATTCAATGCCCTTATTCAAAGTCATTTAATTTATTTGACTGCTGTGTATGTATGGAAAAAAAAAGTAATGGAAAAATCGCTTCAAACGATGCCCAAAATAAGGCCGTAAAAGTAGTTGATAATCTTTCTATAATGTTCCCAACAATATCGCTATATAAGGAAAAGTTCAGAACAGTTTTGCCAACTAATGGCATTTCTAAATTGCAAATCTTGCTATATGTTTTCAATATTGGTCATCACACGATTCAATTTATGAGGAATCAAGAGTTACACAACACAAGAAATAACACTAGTTTGGCAGTAGCAAGGGTAAGGTTGGAGAAAACTTAACATAGAATTGAGTTTATGGGTAGTCATGAGTTTAATAACTTGCCCAAAATTTAAAAATGGCAAATAGAATTTCAATATTTAAAAAATCGTTGAAAAATTATAAATACAAAATTTAGAACAACTTCTGATGTAAATAGATCTTAAATGTATTAATTTTATAAATATTTTATTTTTCTTTTTCATATTGAATACTAATAGTCATAACTGATTTGAAAAATTTTACCAACTCACCTCAGCATTGTTTTTAGGCGCTGAGGAAACAAAAATGTACTGAATTAGTGGAAATAAATAAAATTAAAAAAAAAAAAAAAATTGAGTTAAAAAAAAAAACTATAATCATAATACTTTTATGCATAAAACAGCCGAATTTATTTTCAATCAAATAGTTCGGTTGCAGCAAACTAATTTTTCAGTTATGGCCGACAAATTTTATTCGTGGCAACCAAAGACTTACAGAAACAATAAAATTTCCTCTTAACTTGTCATATCCGAAAAACTCGGCTACCACAACCGAGTCATTTGATAGTCAACAAATTCGATTGTCAGCACGAAGCTAATTTAATTACACTCACCTAGCAAATTTATTTACACTCAAAACAATAAGTTAGTAGAAAATTCAGTAAAACGCTTTGTAAATCAAATATACTATTTTTCAGCATATTTTAAGCAGAAATTGTGTTTTCAGCTAACATTTTAGTTATACTTATGTAGTACTTAACTTTTTTGAACTTATGGTTTACTAATAGCTTACTAACGTTTTACCAATTTATTTTGCTAAAAGTTTGTTCTGATAAGCACATTAATAGTGTGGACGACAACCATATTGAAAGATATTCGCAGAATGATGTAGATGTCGCGGCATGTCAAGATATAGTAACAACAAGGAAAATGATACTTGAAAATATAACTTTTGTAAGATATATAAAAAAAAAAAACAGCTACTACGATTTTTGTATATGTTCTTCATACATAAAGAAAAAGGACGCTAACAATGTGTATACATACAAATTGAATAACTTTTTTAATTTATTAACTTCAAAATGAAGTATTTTAATTTAACAAAGATTAAATGTGTATTTCTAAAGTAAATGTTTGTAGTAATTAGCAGAGACGGGAACTTCATGCACTAAAAAAGTGTGTTTTAGGCACCTCTAAAATTTGTTCTCTTAATCCCAACTTACATTTAAAATTTAAGAGAGCACTTAATAGGGCTTGTATATTTTTTAGTCTTTATGCTGCTTGATGAACTATAAAATAAATGGAAAGTGATTGTTTTACAAACAAAACTAAGAAAAATTATATAAAAATATGAATTAAAAGCAAATAAGTAAAAATATGCATTTAAAGTAAAAATATGTAAATATATGCACTAACAAATTGATGCCATTTTAAATCAAAAATATTTTGTTTTCTCTGTTCTCAGACTTAAGAAATAAAACATGCATTTGCATGAACTTCCGGTCCCTGGAGATTATTAATGTAGTGTGGCCAGCGGCGTACCCAGGATTTTGTTTCGGGGGGGCCCAATTTTTGTTTTTTAAATTTTTTTTTGTTTGAAAAGCATATAATTTTTTACATACGAGAGCGTATATTTAATATTTTGTAGTGTCCGACCAAGTACTCGGCTTCGGCTTCGTAGTTCGGCCAAAAAGTGAAGTTCGGCCAAATTTTGGACGAATTTGGCCGAACTACCGAACTTTTTATAATTATTTATAAAAAGCACAAATAAATAACAACTGTGGTTATATTTACTTTTCAGAATTTACAAATAAAACTACATAAAAAATAAAACGTTGAATATGATAGAATACAAAAAAAAACAACCGATATTTAAACATCAATGTGTGTGAAAAAATTTCAAAAAGCTAAAAGAGTTTAAAAAAATTTCCAGAAATATAGCTACAAGACTTATAAGCAAATAATCAAATTTAATGCGATATAATTAAATATAAAAAAAAAATTCGAGTGGTAAGTAATCCTGAAAAGAGAGGTTCATCAATTTGGTATAGACATGATGCTTAGAAGTAGCAGAACCAAACGAAAATTTTATTAAAAATAAATTAAAATGTTTATTACGAAATATAAATATATTTGAGTATAGGAATTCAAGTCCATTTACAAATATAAAAGCTGTAGCAATAAAATATTTATCAGCCCCACCAACTAGTGTAGCTAGCGAACAGCTTTTTAGCGCTGCCGGACAGCTGTATTCTGATAGACGAAGCAATTCACATGGTGTGAATGCGGAAAAATTGCTTTTCTGTCATGACAATATCAAACTTTTTAATTTTAAATATTAAAGTTTAAGTTTTTTTTCTCTATATCAACTTAAAAATCGATCAACTATTTTTCTTTGACTATAAAATATAGTACAATACAAATATTTTATTCTTTTTTTGTACTTAAAATAGTAAAACTATTTTCCAAATATGATTTTTTAAAAATATACCTATAAATTTGTATTTTGTTTACGTTTAATAACTTTTTGGTTTAAATTTATTGATCTAAAAAAGATGACAAAGCCAATTGTGACAATTTTTTGTTGTTGTTTTGGTTTTTCTTTGATATTTTAAATTTTGAATCTCGCTCCTAGACGAGGACAAGAAATTCTCATTGAGTTTGTGATTTAACATAACAAATATCTCTAGAAATTCTAATAACAAAGTCCCCTGAAGATTTCCTTGGCAGGAATGAAATCCGGATAGGGACACGCCTACATCAGATTGCTTTTCACAATTTGTTAAATAAGTTTTGGGACTTTAGCACATTTAATTACTATAAATGCAATTAATGTTTATCCCGATGAAAATAAATTTAAATAACAATATGCAGGTGCTTGTGCAAATTTAAATGTAACTGACACTAATAGAAAACATATGATTTTCTATTGTTGATTTACTTGAATAGACGTCACTACATTGCTAGGTCTGTCAAAAAAACAGAGTAGTATTTGGAAGATGACAAAGCCAATTGTGACAATTTTGTGTTGTTGTTTTGGTTTTTCTTTGATATTTTAAATTTTGAATCTCGCTCCTAGACGAGGACAAGAAATTCTCATTGAGTTTGTGATTTAACATAACAAATATCTCTAGAAATTCTAATAACAAAGCCCCCTGAAGATTTCCTTGGCAGGAATGAAATCCGGATAGGGACACGCCTACATCAGATTGCTTTTCACAATTTGTTAAATAAGTTTTGGGACTTTAGCACATTTAATTACTATAAATAAAACAATTTATATTTTTTTTATTAAAACAAAAAGTTCAGCTTCGGCCGAACATTGATATTATGGCCGAAGTTCGGCTTCGGCCGAAAAAAATGAGTTCGGTCGGACACTAATATTTTGAATCTGTTAAATAAGTTTTGGATGGGAAAGTTACCATTGACGTTATACCCAGTTATGATAGCAATTTTGAAGAACAAATGTTTTGACATGTCTTTGTTTTTTTAGTTTTCTTATATCTACAAACAAGTTTTTTTTTTTTTAAATATTAAACAAATTTATGTATCAATTAAATAATTTTATTTTGATTTTTTAAAGTGAGCTATCATATTAATTAAGATCCTTATATACTATTAACAAAACTCTTAAAATTTAATTCGAGGATTTTTTTTCATAAAAGTGTCAATGATTTTGTCAGGTTTAACCTTTTTTCGATACACTGATGCAAGAGCTAGAGCACCAAGTCTAGCTTCACCCATAGAATTCCTTAAATATGTTTTCACTCTTTTTATAGTGGAAAAACTTCTCTCCCGCGGATGCAGTTTGTAACAGGAATTACTATCAGTAAATGTAAAAACATGTAAACGTTTGGAAAAAGCTCCTTGTTGCAATCTTGAATAGCATCTAGCGGATTTGATGGTCTTTATGGTAGTGTTTCCATAGATCAATTTCAGTTAATATAACATTAGTTTGAAAAATTATAGTCTCAAAAAATATTATAAATTCATTTATTACATACTAACCAAAACAAAAATAAAATAAAAAATCGAAAATATTTCGGGGGGGGCTTTGGCCCCCAGGGCCCCCCCCCCTGGGTACGCCACTGAGTGTGGCCATTTCCTTTTGCTTATTCCAAATTTCCAAATTTGTCATATTTTGTTTCGTTTCTAAAATTACTGCATTTGTCTTAATTTCGACTCACGTTCAGTTTTTTGCAAATAGCGGGACCAAATTTTTTTAATATTGTTTATTTAACGAAAAAAATTATTTATTAAACAGAAATTGGTTTTTCAATAACTAGTTCGATTAAAACCTATATTCGTTTAAATCAAAAATTTAAAAAACTATAAAATTTGTGTGATATTTTTTTCTAAAATCAATCTTTTACCTCCAGATAAATATTTTTTTTAAAAACACATAAATTATGCATACTATTCTGAAATGTATTTTCATGTAAAAGAGGTAAGAGGTTGGTAAAAAATTATTTGTTTGGTATATACACAGAAAAAAGATTTCCCAATTTTATTCAATTAAATTGATTTGATGAAAAATTTAAAAAACTGACAATTAAAAATTAATTAAATCAATTAATTAATTGCTCAAATTCGCAACTTGCTTGACATTTTTTATTTTATCGCTTAAAAGCATTTGACAAAATAACAACATAACACCAACATGTTGTTGTTATTTTAAAAAAAATTTTATAATTTCTCACTTGCTTTATTAGTATATTAAGTTAAATAACACAGTGCAGCATTTTTAAGGTCATCGTTTGGTTCCTCCTTCACCGTTTTTTTTTTTTTGAAGTGTATATCGAAACTAAAAAAAATCCGCAAAGGACTTGGCCAGATTACATCGAAATTTTTTTTTTTTTGGACACCCTAAGTTTTTGCACCCAAACATGATTTTTTTAAAAAAGGAAAATTTTTATGGAATCCATATATCATAAACCGTTCGGAATTTTGTTTTTATGTCTTTGGCAAAGTTGTAGATCCAAACCAAAGCAAAAAAATTCTCATATGGACCGACCCAAAAAAATTGCATCCACTGCATCAAAATTGCAAAAAATTGGGAAAAAAATGCTATTTTTTTATGATTTTTTCATGACTTTGTCCTGAAATGGCTTAAATACTGGGAATTTAAGAAATCTTTCTTCAGCTAAATTATATCTAACAACAATATAAACAACTCTCTAGTACATGTCATCTTAATACGAACATTCCTTAACCCTAGAAAGCACATCTTTTTGCTCACACTTATTTTGCATAGCCAATGTTTGCCGTTTCGACAAAGAAAGACTATATAGGTTAATGCCGTTTTTGTTGTTACTTGTTTTCAAATTTACTATTTAAACATTTTATTGTTGTAATGCTGATATGTTTTTGAAAAAATGAATATATTTATTTTATTAATAAAAAGTAATTATTTTATAACGCAATTAACAATTTCATAATTCATGAAACTTCATGAAACTTAAATATCTACCTCGTCGATGATACCAATCCAAAAGGCGGAAGTAACAAGTGCCACACACTGTATTTGGAGTGTAATCTTCACCGCTGGGATCAACCTCATCGAAATAAGATGCATAGGCTAGCTTAAATTCCGGAGTAGACCTTTTCCTTTGCACACTTATAGGCACCATATGACCGCAAACTAAACAAAAATAATCAATGTTTGGACACCGGCTATTTTCCATATTGCGCAATAGTTGAATTGTAAAATTTTGCACAAAACACGGATATAATTAGACTTTTCACTTTCGAATACACTTGTTGAATGACAATGAAACGATACTTGAACTGTTATTTATACTGCGTGCTAGTCTGATTGTCAAGTGTGTTTTATCTTCGTGTTGCACTTTACAGGTAGAACTGGGTTTTTACAACACCCTTTTTTAAAAACTTCTTAAAAAATGTTTCTGAATGGGTGTAATTGTCAAGTGTATTTTATCTTCGTGTTGCACTTTGCAGGTAGAACTGGGTTTTTACAACACCCTTTTTAAAAACTTCTTAAAAAAATGTTTCTGAGTGGGTGTGATTGTCATGTGTGTTTTATCTTCGTGTTGCGGTTTTTAGGTGGAACTGGGTTTTTACAACACCTCATCTTCCTAAACAGGATTTTAAAATTGGATTTTAAAGTTTGGCTATTTCCATATTATCATAAAAAAATAGCATTTTTTCCCAATTTTTTGCAATTTTGATGCAGTGGATGCAATTTTTTTGGGTCGGTCCATATGAGAATTTTTTTGCTTTGGTTTGGATCTACAACTTTGCCAAAGACATAAAAACAAAATTCCGAACGGTTTATGATATATGGATTCCATAAAAATTTTCCTTTTTTAAAAAAATCATGTTTGGGTGCAAAAACTTAGGGTGTCCAAAAAAAAAAATTTCGATGTAATCTGGCCAAGTCCTTTGCGGATTTTTTTTGTTTCGATATACACTTCAAAAAAAAACCGGGTACGAAAGAGGAACCAATTTATGTGTTGCACTGTGTAATTTAGTTTCAGTAATTTAAATCTGAATATTTACTTATTCTCGAACATTATCATTAAATTGTTCATTAAGTAGTGGCCGAAGTAGGAGTAATTTCAGTTTGAAAAGGCAAAAAGGTCCCTAGGGACCTTCTCACTAATTGGAGGGTTAATTTTGCTTAATAAAATGTAGCAATTTTTTAAATAGAAAATGCTAAGAAATAAATTTAAATTTACTTACAAAAAAAAAATCTGATTTCAGAAAAAGGGCTTATTTATATGAAACAAATATTTTTCCCATAGTACGTTTCAATATAAAGAAAAAAACTAACTTCTGTGAGAAATTTTTTCACTTAAATCTAAATAATTCTATTAACTAAATAAGAATTATAAGCATTAAAATTAATTTTATGAATTGCAAGCTAAAAAAGGACTTTTGATAAGGTAGAAATAAATTATAAAATTAAATAAATTAATAGACATAGGAAAAATGTATACAATATTGAGGAATTTTTAATCCATTGAATTGAATAAAAATCATAATCAAATGTGCATTAAAATTTAATTGAAAATAATTCACTAAAAGAGCTATAAATTTTTAATTTAATGAGTACTTTTCGTTGTTGGCGGAATTTCAGCAGTATAAGCAATTTAATCGGATGTTTTCGTGATTGAAATGAGCCCCTCTCGTCGCTTTATAAGTAGACTGAACTTCGATCTAAGTTGAGGCTTGAGGATTATTCATGCCAAATATGAGGAAAATCCGTTGAGAATTGCAAACTTGTATAGAGAACAAACAAACAAACAGAATATGAGTTTTATATATATGGATTTGGAACGTGAGTATATGTAATCCAAATTTGTTAAATTTTTCTAAGCCAGTATATATGACGGTCGTTCCAAAAACTCGATAATCTCGTAATTAGTACAAGAAAACAATTGTTTTTCTTTTTCGTTGTCGTTCGCGTACACTCAAAAATGTTATTTGTGCAGTAATGCGTTTGTAATGGTTTTAACTGCAATTGCAGTTGTTTTACTTAGAAAAATAATTTTTAACGTTTTGAGGGTTGAGGTTTTTAAACGACCTACCAAAATTAACGCATTTCGATAGCAGTTATTTTATGCAGTTGTTTCGACTTTTCGACAAAGTGTGTGTGTATCAAAAGATACAAAACCGAAATTCAATATGGCGTTTACAGCAAGCGGCTTTCTCTTTTATCTTTAGTGTAAAAGAGAATATTAAAGATGATAGACATATAATGAAAACCCTGTAAATTTTATTAAATAAATAAAATATAAAGGTAAGATTTGGAATAGAAAACTATTTACTTTACTAAAATGTTGGATTGTTTTCTTGTGGCAATTTAATATGGCTCTGTGCTACTAGGTGACAAAAGTCTCAAAAAAAAAAAAAAAATGATATAACACACAAAAACTTTTCATATAAATTTGGGAGTAAATTTCAAATGAAATATTTCATTTTTTTAGAAGGTATTTCATTTCTGTTATTAGGTGTTATTTCATAATGCAGTAATTCTGAACTGAAATAAGTCCCAACAGAACTTAGGGTGGGACTTATTTCATTTTATTTTCTTGTTCGGTGGTATTTCATTTGCTGTGGGAGTTATTTCATTTTTAAAAATTCATTATATTGTTAACACTATTTTCATTCTAAACGGTTCCTAAAACAGGATCTTTCAAAACATTTTGATGATCTTCTTAAATTGACCTAACCTAATCTGTTCTTTAACAAATTTTGAAGTGTAAAGTTGTGTAAAAAGCAAGCATAGAACTGGTTCTTTTTGTAAGGAGTTTGTCCTAATTGCAATAGGTTCTTAAAAGAAGTTGTTCTAAAACAGGTTCAGAGGTAATCTGTTCTAAAAATTTTACTAGGTTCAGTAGTCGTTACTTAAAAATATTGTGAATGTGTGAAATATAACAAATATTTGAAACAAATTCTACTAATTGGTTGTAATATTGGTAAAAGTAATAATGGCAAAGAATTTTGCGGGTGGTACTGGCAAAACACATGCTTTGCACAAAAATTAGTGTTTTTCTAGTGCAATATTAGGTGTGCGTTTTAAATTTTTAATAAAGTTTGTTTTACAATTTCTTCCTGTGAGGTGTCGAACATTTTGAAGTAGGTCTCATAGAACAGTATTTAAATAACTATAAAAAATTACAAATGGTTTATTGAAAAAAAGCTGTTTGCAATTACATGACACGGTATAAACTATAATTTTAAAAGTTATTAACTAAATGTCAGACTAACATGATGGAATGCGGGCGTCTTTAGACCAGGCTTCCAGCGTGCTTTCATTTTTCAGGCGGAGATCCATCTATGTATGTGCAGGGGAAGGCCTACGAAGGGGAACGCTCAGATCTCGCATCTACATTCTTTCTGACAGTCAGGCTGCACTGAGGGCCTTAATGGCTTATAAGGTGTCGTCTGGGTTGGTCATGGAATGCATTCAGACTCTCAGTAGGCTCGGAAGGGGCAACTCTCTAACCTTGGGATGGATTTCTGGTCATGAGGGGCATGAGGGCAACAAGAGGGCAGATTGTCTTGCCAACGGCGGGGCCCGAAGGCCCTTTATTGGTTCTAAACCATTTTGTGGAATGCCTCCGGGGTATGTTAGGGAAAGGCTCAGGGCATAGAGAGAGTCTGAATTCTCTGGTTACTGGGAAAACTCTCCTGGTCAGCGCCAGGCTATGAGATTGATCTCTTTTTCCAGTAGGGGGTCGAGGCGACTCTTGTCGCTTGAAAGGGGGGGTTTGAGGACCCTGGCGTCGTATTTAACTGGACACTGTAGTCTCAGATACCATCTGCACAGGAAGGGTCAATCGGACACGGACATGTGCAGGTTTTGTGAGATGGTGTCTGAGACCTCGGTGTATGTTCTCTGCGAATGTCCCAGGCTTTGTGATAGGACACTTAGGTTTCTAGGTGATCGCTTCATTTCGCCTTCCGACATCGCGAACATTTTGCCTAATAGGATAGGATTGGCTTTATAGGTAGCTTGAATCTGTAGGTAACTTTAGGCAGCACAAAAGACCTACATTGGTCGCGATGCATAGTGCCTTCTGATCTAATCTAATCTAACCTGATGGAAATTTCATTATAGACGTTTTTGAATTAAGAGTCGTGTGATATCGTTAAGCTAAATTATTTAGTCACTGACATTCGGACCAGTTTCCAGGGTACACTATCTCTGTGAATGCGGGTAGAAATATTCTCCAGTGACCCAGTATCCACATTGGGCGATCTTAGGGGCATAGAATAGAAGAAGTTGAGGAGTTTCGTCAGTGCGACCGAGTTCCTGGGGTAGAAAGGCGACATAGGACCGATTGTTTAAAGCGCACAAACAAGCCGACATTCTGGCTTAAGTGTAAGTCCTCAGGGGACTTGAGTCGGATAAGGGAAGTATTTTCCCTTCTCCGAATCCTCTTTTCGACCTACCTAACATAGTCCCTGACATAGCCGGCGTTTAAAATATTAGATTTGCATGAAAATTGTAAAAGGGAAAACTCAAAAATTAAAAAAAAAAAAAAACACCAGACACAGCGACTTGATGTTTACTAAAATTGGAGTTTTTTCTGCCATTTAACAAAATTTTCAAAAATTATCATAATTTCTTTTTTTTTTTTTTTTGCACTAGCTATATGTATTAAACTATTTTTCATTTGAGCATAATTATGTTAGTATTGATTAAAGACTACAAATATCTTGGAAAAACACAAAATTTACATAGTAAAATTGTTATGCTTTTCAATTTCAGACACATGATCATTCATGGAATGTGTACTTTAACTTTCGATTTTTTATTAATTAATGTTTTGATTGTTATTTTTAACTACTTAACCCTTGTCGAGCAGCACACAAAGCGTCTTATATGTGGAGAAAAAAATTGAAATTTATTTAAAAAAAATATATTTTGTGATACAGATTTTCTAATTCTAGACATTATTATGATCAAATGAAAGCATGTTTTGTGAAGTATTTGAGTACAATCACTTTTCTAAGATCACTTTTCAAAAATTTCCACAAGAGAGGAAAAAGACGACATTTTTTAAACCATTAATCCGATTTAAAATTTTCGCATTTAGCATGGCAAAACTAAAAAAATAATGAGTCGCAAGACACATTTTTATTAAGGCAGTTTAAGAAAAATTTTTCAAAAATCAAACACTTTAGTAACGGGCCCCACGGGTTAATGAAATACAATTTTTCTCAAATTTGCACCAAATAACTTAATAATCTGAACAATAAATAGAATTTTTTACAAAAAGTTGTTCTACGTAAAAAAAATGCAGCTTTACTGCACAGCGGTAACCGATTTTCAATAGTTCGTTTGTTGTAAAATAGGGTAAGGAGTTTGTTTAATATGCTGTAAATTTTTTTATTCCTACCAATTTTGCGTCAAATTTCCAAATGTATAAAAAAATTATGTATTTATGAAATTAAATGAAGGAATTTTACAATTCTTGGAAAAGATTATAAACATTTTTAGTATTTACACTGATCTCCATGAGGATTATCTGCATGATATAAATGAGTTTTTGCATTAAACCGAAGAAATTGCACTGGAAAAAATTTCATTAAAAAATTAGTTACATAAAAAGCATGAAGATTTTTATCAATGTTAAGGCAATTTTCCTTTATTTTGTTAAGAAAAGTTTCAATAATTTACTGAAAATTTAAATTAATTTTTGCTTAGCAAAATTTTCTCTGTGTAGTAAACAGTAAAAAAGAATTAAAGAATTTTACGCCTTAGCCGGGTGTTTTACTGTAATATATCTTGGAGGGTTTCAAATATAATGGTTTACTCTAAAAATATGGATATCATGCATTATGGAGTACAGTTTGTAGCAGTGAATAATTACAAAGTTTGTATTTTTCTGTCAACAAAATAATTATTTAAATATCGTCATAATTAGTTTTTCACAAAAGTGAAAAAACACTGTGCAACGAGTTTTTAGTCATCGCTGTCGGGCTCAGTGGTTTCAGTGCGAAATGAAAGTAAACAATTGGATAAACAAAACCGCAAATGGGTTTTGCAAAGTTAGTTCGAATTTATTTTTCATGGCATCTTAAAGTTGAAATATGTTTTAACAACTTTAGAGTTCGTCACAAAAATTTTAATTTGCCATATGATAACTTTTTTACGGTTTTTGCATCGATAAAATGTAGCGTATTTTTTTATATTTCAACAACTTCTACATACCCCTTTTACGCTGATTTTTTGTCCAAACTTTTTCCCATTTTTGAAAGTGCACCGTTTAAGCAAGCGAGTAGGTGGAATACTATCTTTTTTAATTTTTTTTTAATCACACACAATTAAAATGTGTTACCAACTGAGGTATCAATTTTGTAAAAAATAATAAGAAACAAATTTTTTAACACTCAAAACCACTCTATTTTCTAAAGCGTACTCTTTAAAAACTGGAAAAAAAGTTTTTGTGAAATAGTTGTTGGTGTTGAACCGAAAGTAAATTCAAGTTTTATAAAAATAAACTTTTTTTTCCTCTGTAGTAAAAGGAAGTTCAAATCAGCGTTTTTGGGCACCGCATGCATGTAGAAGGAGCTGGAATTTTAAACAAATAATAACGACATTTTTTTATTGATGCAAAAACATTTTAAAAAACACATAGCATGCCTAAAAAAAGAAATTTTATTCTTTTCTGACGAACTATAATAAATATAGTTACTAAAACGTAGTAGTGTGTACTTGTTTATCCGATGGTCTACTTTCGTTTCGAGTTGGAACCATTGAGGCTAATTTTTCTTGTTGCACAGTGTAATACAATCTAGATAGTAAGCAAAACAACTATTTTAAAAAGTGAATATTAAAAGTTGTTGAATACACAAATACATTAAATACAAGTTTTATAAAGTTTTGAAATTATCCTCAATCATATTGTTAATGAAAAGCTATTGGTTTGCAATATTCTTTTAGTACTGAAAGTGTCTCGTTGTAATGAAAATGAATTTAACGGCTTTATATTTCGATTACAGTGATAAATCCACTGAGCAATTCAATTCCATTAATCAGTTTGCTGCAGCTGCTCTATTGCATATTATTGTAAATTATTTTTCAAAATGGTCCAATTTTTTTGTGTTGACACTGTCTTGTCGTAAAGATCGTACTTGTGATTTTTACAATAATATGATTTATAAAATGTTTAACGAATGGAATGAATGGCCACGTCAAATTGTGGTAGTGAATAGAAATGAAAAGATTAAAGTTCCAGGATTAAGGCAATATAATATGATATTTACAGATTCCTATGAGGCATTTAAGTAAGTTGGAATGTATTTTGAATAAAAATATATCACAATAGTTACACTTTAAAGTTTCCAGAGAAACTGAAATACATTTTTATACGGCCGATTACAATTACAACGAATATTATTATATATTTCTACAAACTCACGATCATTTAATATTTTGAGAAATGCAAAAGATATTTCAATATTGCTGGATGCATTATCTCATCAATTGCATCATACAAATACAAACGGAAAAGGGAGAAATTCTAATTTACACTTATTATCCATTTACTTAGAAGTATTGTGGTAAAGTTGAACCGATTTTAAATTAACGAATTCAATGGCACATCCTTATTGCACGAGGAATTGTTTCCCAAGAAATTGAAAAATTTTCATGGTTGTCCACTGAAAGGAGCTCTTTGGCATATTCCACCTTTTTTATATTTATCTTCAGATTCAAATAATGTCACATATATCTCTGGTGGTTTTGAAGGTACACTTTTATTGGAATTAGCGAAAAAATTAAATTTTACTTTGGATATAAAAATTCCCGAAAATGATAGTCAACGTGGTTTTATGTTAAAAAATGGTTCTTTAACTGGAGCTCTAAAAATGGTGAGTATTATTTAAATTTGAGGAAGGTTGAAGTTATATTAAATAATTCGTTGCATATACGACTACCACGCGGCATTTGAGTGCAAATTGATTAAAATTTTTATTTATTTGCTATTCTTCTTTGTTTACCGTTATATGTAATTATAGTTATGAAACACTAACAAAATATTATTACACAACTCTTCTCTTTCATCTACTAAGTAATCTCTCAAATTTTATACAATCAGAGATCAGTTATCACGCTCTTAAAAACACCCAGCCAGAAAAATACGAACGGCAAAACATTGGCCCAGTGCTTTCAGCGGTGTTATGAGCGTTGGCAGAGCGTTGGGTTTCTGATGATTTAAGTGCTTTGCCAACCCCAAAATGATAACACCGGACAGGGCTTGGCGT
This sequence comes from Delia radicum, assembly GCA_021234595.1. NCBI lineage: Eukaryota > Metazoa > Arthropoda > Insecta > Diptera > Anthomyiidae > Delia > Delia radicum. The sequence goes on from CM037852.1 coordinate 145,599,680, forward strand.
TCTTTTTTTAAAACATTGGCAAAGCACTGGCAATAAGCGCTTTGCCAGTACAAAACCCATAATTTTAAAACGTTGGCAAAGCATTGGTTGAGCAACCAGTAAAGTGCTTTTTAATGATAAAATAAGTGCTTTGCCAACCCCAAAATGATAATACCGGGCAGGGCTTGGGCGTTTCTTTTTTAAAACGTTAGCAAAGCACTGGCTATGAGTGCTTCGCCAGAACCAAAATCATAATTTTAAAACGTTGGCAAATCATAGATAAAACAACTAATAAAGTAAATAATAATTTATTAAAAAAACTGTGTACTTATTATAATGTTTTTTACAAAATTTTATTTTTATTTTTTAAAATAATAAAATTATGTAAAACAAAATAAACATACAAATTCAATTTCTGCCAATATAAATTAAAATTAGATTCAATGAAAAAAACATTTGTATTCCTGACTGTGAATTTGTAATTTTTCATAGAGAAAATTGCAATTTATAAAAAAAGATTTTCTTTTAAAATTGGGGTAAATTCAAATTTTTAAATTAAAAATTGTGAAATTTTCGAAAAAAGATTAATTTTTTTATATTTGAAATAAGAAAATTTATAACTCAAATTGATTATAAATTTGAAATTAAAATTTTTAATTAAATTAAGAATATTAGATATGAAAACGAGATTTATTTATGAACTGTATAGTCCTACTTGTAATTCACGTCGCTAAAGAGTTGTATTATTTCTTATTGAATGATTTTGGTAATTTGAACAGAATTCATAATAGGCTTGTTTCAGTTAAGTTAATTACAAAAAACTGGAAATTTTTTTTTGGTACGATTTTTTTACTACAATTTTACTAAAGAAAGAAATTTGAAAATAAATGTCTTAAGTAAAATTGGTTCACTATGTTTATAACGTTATAAACATATATGTTTTAGTAAATCGAGCACTGGCAAAGCACTTTTGACCAGCGTTGGGAAAGCGTTGTGAACAATGGCTGTGCTACTGTTTTATTATGTTAACGGTTGTAAATTTTGTAAATAAGTACTGGCAATGCACTTTTTGCCAATGTTGGGAAAGCGTTCTAAGCCAGTCTTGTGCCAGTGCTTTTATTATTTTTACAATTGAAAATTTTGTTAATTAAGTACTGCCAAAGCGCTTTTTACTAACGTTGGCAGAGCGTTGTAAATCAGTGCTTTGCCAGCACTTTATTTGTTGGACCATTGGCAAACAGTGCTCTGCCAGTGCTTAATTTTTTAGACCATTGGCAATTTCTGGCTGGGCAGTTACAAGTTTTAAAAAAACTGTTGTAATATTAGAAAAAAATGGAAAAATCCTTTGTAATTCTTGTTAATATTTTTACTAGTATTTAGTAAAAATTTTTGTTTGAAACGATTTCATATTTTTTTTTTTTTTTTTAAGAGAAGGAACACTTAGGAAATTCTTTCTATTAATTACTGTGTTGCTTTCTTTGGAAAGGGCATAGTGGAGAGATGAAAGGTGGTGAAAGATGAGGGCTTCAAACATGTCAACACTGTAATTGCTCGAGATGATAAGTCTTAGAACAGTTGTTGGTCGCCCCCCTGATGTAGAGTTAGTTTCATAGCCCTGATTCAATATTTTACTTCGGTGGGGTTAAGTGTTATGGGAGCACAAAAGGTGGGCGCAGCGATACATATAAGTGATAGAAAACTCATACATATAATTTCTCTAAATTGATGTTTGTCGTCACCGGGAATCGAACCCGTGACCATCTGTTTAACATTTTAACGCGCTAACCATTACACCACAACGATCACATCGATTTCCATTAAGAATTTAGTAAAATTTTAGTAGCTTTTACAAATTGTTTTAACTATATCGATAGACTGATTTGAAATGCTTATAACTTTTTATATTCACAGTTTTTAATTTAATTTGTCTTCCAAGAATAAACAATTTAATAAAATAAACAAAATGCCGCTCTACTGTACAGTGGCACCCGATTTTCAATAGTTTGTTTTGAGAAAAGTGAACAGTAAAAAAGAATTAAAGAGTTTCACCCCGGTTTGCACTATCCTCGCTTATAATGAACGAATATTTCTGATCCTTAGGAGTTCGGCTTAGCCGGGTGTTTTACTGTTATATTTCTTGGAGGGTTTGAAATATAATGGTTTACTCTATAACATGGATATCATGCATTATGGAGTAAAGTTGTAGCAGTGAAATAATTACAAAGTTTCGCTTTTTCTGTCAACAAAATAATTATTTAAATATCGTCATAATTAGTTTTTTACAAAAGTGAAAAAAACACTGTGCAACGAGTTTTTGGTAATAGCCGTCGCACTGTGGTCAATATTTTGAGATAGCGGCCAAAACTCCTTTTGGTTTTTGTTCTCCGATTTTAAAGTTATTGGACTCATATGAAAGTAGACAGTAGTAAACCTCGGGAGCCAAAAATTAGAACTCTATTTCAACTATTTCACTGAGAACAGGGTGGTCCAAAATGGGCTTTTTCAGAATTTAGTAAATTTATGATATTTTTAGTTAATTTTTAAAGTTTAAATGCTCATAACTTTTTTGTTTTTCAAGATTTTTGGACGAAATAAATTTGTGTTGTAACTTAACTTATTTCCTATTACTGGTAAAACAATTGAAGCTCTACTGTTTTCAGAACAATTTAAATAATTTTTTTAAAAAAGGTCAAATTTCTCGAAAATTTCCTACTTCATAGAGCACAACTCCTGTGAGTCAAGCTGAGTCAAAACACAAATTTACTATTTTGTACTCCTAACTCTCCCCTACATTCCTATATATACATGTCCATGCATCGGGACTGCACTTTTTGAGCTACAGCAATTTTTCTGACCCAAGGTAAGATATTCGGTACAAATGCACGTCATATTTTTTGAGAAGTTATTTGTATGTGAAAGTGGCTATTATGCATATATTTGATGAAATTTTGTATAAGAGTTCTTATTGACCCAAAAAATAATTCTGTTGAAATTAGGAGAAGTTGGCCCATATTTGGACCTAGTCCACATAGAAGGGTGTATCAAATTTTGATAAAAATGTCAATAGAACTCTCAAATTATGTGGTATCTGGCAATTCATTTGGAAAAGGTAAAAAATGATTTTATTGCCATCTAATATTACATAACTTAAATACCTGAAAATTGCAAATAAATTTAAAACCAATGGAAATAACTGGTAAAGCCAAGTACCTGTATATTATTACCAGTACCTGTTAACTCTCAAATTATGTGGTATCTAGCAATTCATTTGGAAAAGGTAAAAAAGATTTTATTGCCATCTAATATTACACAACTTAAATACCTGAAAATTGCAAATAAATTTAAAACCAATGGAAATAACTGGTAAAACCAAGTACCTGTTATATATTGCCAGTACCTGTTAACTCTCAAATTATGTGGTATCTAGCAATTCATTTGGAAAAGGTAAAAAAGATTTTATTGCCATCTAATATTACACAACTTAATACCTGAAAATTGCAAATAAATTTAAAACCAATGGACATAACTGGTAAAACCAAGTACCTGTTATATTATGTTTCAAAGAGGTAAAAAAGATCATGTTGAAACTTCGAGCAATAGTATATTAATACATGCATTCATTTTTTTCTTCATATTGTTTAAACAATGGCTAAATTCAGTTATAGTGTTCTATCTGATATATATTTTGAACGGAAAGATGAAAACGACATTATTTTACATTTTATTTACATTTTATTTTGTAGACCAATAAAGTTTGCTTACAAAAAAAGAAACTAAAGATGTCATAACTGAAGAAGTTGGCAAATAAGAGATGAAATTAAAGAACTTCAACCAGTGATATTTGAATTTAATGACCAATGCATCGAAGTTAACTTTAAAATGTCACTTACAATGATCGATGGAAAAGTTGCACAAGCTTTAACCGAAACAAAATCTTCGTCAAGCTGCACCATATGCCAAAAAACATCAAGTCAATTGAGATAACCACCAACACAAGACGATAGTTTTAATGAAGCATTTGGAATGTCACCTCTTCATGCTAGAATTCGTTTTATGGAGCATATTCTTAAATTGGGATACGATTTGGAATTTGGCCCGTTAGGCGAAACAGTGAGAAACAACAAAGAAAATTTGGAAAAAAGAAAGCAAAAAAAAAAAGATATTCAACAAAAATACCGTGAGATAGGCCTAATAATTGACCAGCCAAAGCAAGGAGAAGGAAATTCTAATGATGGAAACACAGCAAGGAGATTTTTTTCCGATCCAGAAACTGCAGCTTCTATAACTGGACTAGATTATGATTTAATACGACGATTCCAAATCATATTAGAAGTTATAGCATGTAGCAAAAAGATAGATGCAAAAAAATTTGGTCAGTATGCTAATGAGACAGCAACCCTTTATAACCAAAAATATTCTTGGAGACATATGCCAACCACAGTTCACAAAATTTGTTCCATGGGGAACAAATAATTCAGCACAATATGCTTCCAATTGGAGATCTCTCAGAAGAAGCACAAGAAAAAAGGAACAAAGACTACAGATTCTTTCGCGAGCACAATACAAGAAAAATATCCAGATATTGTACTAATGAAGATCTTATTAATATTTTGTTGTGCACATCAGACCCATATATGTCCAGTATTCGACAAAAATGGAAATCAACCTCATTAGAGTTAGATGAAGATGCTAAACAACTACTGCAAAATGAAAATCAAAGCTATTTGGAAGAAATTTTTACTAATATTGTTTAATTAATACTAGCTTAAAGATTATAATTTGTTTCTAATTTTAATATAAATTTTTATTAATACATTTAAATAAAATATATGTGCACTTTAAATCAATAGTAAAAGTTTACTTTAATTTTTATCGATGTTGTGTTCTGTATATAATATATCCAAATGTTATTGATATTGTTGGGAATTTCAGTGTTATTTTTCAGTTTAATCCTCACAGGAATTAGCTTTCTTCCAAAAAAACCAACCTTTGGCCCCTGTGAATATTGAGACTAAATAAATGTCAGGGGCCAAATGTTGGCATTTTCTGACCAAAATTAAGTTTAGGAATAATAAATAAGTATTGGTTGTAAAATACGATTGAAGAAAATAAGAAATTATAAAAAAAATACCTATTTAAAATGTCAAAATATTCAACTTTTACATGGAAATTCAACAAAAAATTAAAATGCATTTTTAACTCCAGATTACTTACGTTCCTATCAGTCGATTTTTACGTTTGAACACGCAAATTGAAGCTTAAAGTCCCTCCTATTGAACAAAACAAATTGCGTAAAAAAATACCAATCCGGTCAAAAGTTATAGAGTTTTGACCGCTATCTCGCGAAATTGACCACTGTGCGTCGGGCTCAAGGGTTCAGTGAAAGTAGATTATTGTATAAACAAAACCGTTAGTTAGAATTTATTTTTCATGGCATCTCAAAGTTGTAATATGTTTTAACATTTTTTTCAATATAAGCGAATATAACAAAAAATATATAAATATTAGAGTTTGTCACAAAAACTTTAATATGCCATATCATCACTTTTTACGGTTTTTGCATCGATAAAAAGTATCGCCTTTCACCAAATACGCTGATTTATTGTCCAAACTTTTTCCCACTTTTGAAAGTGCACCGTCTAAGCAAGAGAGTGGGCGGAGTACTCTCTTTCATTAAAAAGTTTCAGAAATATTTTTTTTTTTTTAATCACACACAATTAAAATGTGTTACCAACTGAGGTATCAATTTTGTAAAAAATAATAAAAAAAAATTTTTCAACACTCACAATTAAAAAGTATTTTGAGCTAAGAGCAACGCTACAAGCATATCGATAAATCGAGCTGAATTTTATTTAAGACAACATTTTAAAACCTTTTACTGGGTTAACATAAAGCAAAAATTTTTCCATAATTTTTCTCAACTAAAAATTCTTTTTGATTTTCCGCCATGAAAAAACAATTTAAACATGTTTTGAATATAATAAAAAAAATTCCGACCACTGTATTTCTAAATGATGGTCTTTTAAAGCGGAAAAAAATTTGTAGAACAGTTTTTGGTGTAGAACTGAAAGGTGAATTCAAATGGGCTCTTTATGCTCTGTAGGCTAAGGTACCCTAAATCAGCTTCTTGGAAAGCCGCGTGCATGTGGAAGTAGTTGGAATTTTAAACAAATAATAACACCATTTGTTTACTGATTCAAAAACATTGATAATATCACGGGTAAAAATAGTTATATCAAGTCATCTACAATATGATTAAGTCATATCTGACTTTGAATTATGGCTTATATCATTATATATAAATACATCTGACAATTTTTGTTGAGAGAATTTTTTATATGGTATCTGATATAATTGTATACCTGCAAATCTTACTCCATATATAACTACATAAAACGTATAATAATAATTCAAATATGTGTAGTGATCGACATGATTATATATGTTCCCATGTTAAGATTTATTAAACTGTATATGACATCATACTGAAAATATTTTTCTTATTATTTTATATAGTACATATAATGCTATCATATACATATTTTGGTAAAGTTTAAAATCACATTAAATTATGATAAAGTTTAGAGTTTCTTATATATGGCTTCACATATAACCATATTAATTTTATAACAAAATATTTTAAAGTGATTTCTTTTATGTAATCCCAAATAACCACAAAACCACTTAATTTCGCTATGGAACGGTCAAAATCTGACCGTGGGTCTGCCGATTTACATTTTATTTTTCACGCAGAAACTCTAAAGAGATACTTAAAATTGACATTTTTATTTTTCGATATTCGATATTCGAACAAATGATAATTTCGCGATTTTTTTTTTTTTTTTTTTGTAAATGAAAAATATGCAAAAATTGTTTAAGTTTCAACATTCGTACACTGATAGAAATTTGTACGTAGTATTAATGAATTCCTTCATTAATCCAATGAATTTTTTCATAAAAAAGTCCCCAAAGAAACGTTTCATTGAGTCAATGAAAGGTGTTTCATTAAATCAATTTTAATGAATGGTGTCATTGACCCAATGAAAATTTCATAAAGTATATGACATTTTTTTCATTTATCCTAGCCTAATCGTTATGAAAGTTTCATGTGTTTAATGAATAAAATTCATAGTTTATATGAAATATTTTCGTTGATATTTAATAATTTGCACTTTTTATGATTATTTTAGCATAGCATTAATTTGGTGGTTATTGAGAAATTATCATTCGTTGATATAATTTAAAGGTCTGATCTTTATAGGATCTATAAAATATTTTTATAAAAAAAGTTCGAAAAGTTCGAAAGTAAACATCAGAGGCTGTTCTGCAAAAGCGATGGCAAATTTTTATTAAACTCTGCCTGATTGAGCAAACTTTCGTTACTTGGAATATTATGACATGTAAGATAATTTGTGTTAAAAGATGACATATTTTCTTATATGTCGGTACAAAATATGTAATTTTTTATCGATCTGGCTTGGAATTCTGTAGAACGATCGACGATTATAGTGCACTTTTTGTAGTTAAATTACGACCATTTTAGATAAAAATGTTAAATATTGTTAAAAATGTTGTTAAAAAACAAAAATTTTTTATCGTTTAGCATAACGTTTTTGTGTAACATCGTCAAAACGATAACAATTTAGGTCTCGTTTTGAACAAAACTATATCGTTATTCTTAGAGATTCTGTTCCCTGGAATTTAGTGACCAACTATTCAAATTTGTCAAAAACTGTTAGCTCTAGGCAAATTTAATAAAAAAAATTTATTTATATCAAAGTGTTGGTTAATTCTGTTTAGAAGAAATTTTTCACTTTTTTTTTTATTTCAAAATGAAAGTATAAACAAAAAATTTTTTTTTTCTTATTACAATTCAAAACTTTTATTGAAAAAAATTTGAAAATTTTTCATTGATTTAATGAATTTTTTTATGAAGTTTTGAAAAAATCATAAAAAATGTTAATGAAACAAATACCAATATTAATGAATTTTCATTCAGTTAATGAAATTTTTTATTAAACCAATGAATCGATTTTAATGAAATCGTTTCATTAATACTATGAAGGAAAATTCTATCAGTGTAGTTTCATTAATATATATCGGATCATTATCATTTAAAATGCATTGGTAAGGGTACTTCCTTTTATTATACATTGTTTTCAGCATCAAAAAGAAATGCATTTTTAATGAATTTATTTTTAAAATGCATATCTTTTAAAATTTGGCCACTCTTGATACAAAAAAAGAGAATGCATATTTGGCAAATATGTAATTTTAAACATAAAGGAGGAGGTTTAACTGTTTCTTAATGATTTTTGAAAAATCATTTTCACAGATTTAGATTTATTAAGATTTAGATTTATTAAGATTTAATTTAAAAATTTAGTGTTAAGGGGTCATTTAAATGTCTCTGTTTTAAAATTATAGATACAATTTTTACGATTTTTTCTGGACGTGAAAGATAAAATAATTTACTTAAATATGCTGTTTCAAAAATTTAACATTCAATACCACAGTTTCTCTAGAATATTAGATTTTTTCTAAATAGAAACGTGGGCTTGAAAGGGTAAAAAATTGAGTTTTTATACATACTATTTAGTAGATTCCTTTATCTTTAAAAAACAGAAAACAACTAAAATAAATGTATATTTTTTTTTTTAAATGAGACATTTAAAAGGCGCACAGTGGCTCAGAATAGTTTTTCGTTTTCCAAAACTCTGTATTTTTGGTAATTGGACAGTTTATTTCTTGAACTTTTTGGCTGAACACAAATTAAGGTAAATTTTAAAAATAATTCACCAAGAGTATATCTTCACCTAAAAAGCTAAATGGCGTGCCCAACAAAGTTTACAAAACCGGTTTCATTGATGATTATAATTCATTTGGCTAAACTACTTGCCTTAACAAAATTTTGGACTTCTACGATAAAAAATAACTTTTTTTTATTTTTAAAATTAAATGTTTATTTAAAAAAAAAAAAAAATTATACTAAAATAATTTACATAAAAATACAAACATTTACTGCAACTAGCTTAGAGCTAACAAGCAGTTTGTCTAAAATAAGAGATGTTTTTCTTAAACTAAGCGTTGATGATTTGCTAAATCAGAGGGTTTTGTACATTTAATCTTCTTTCTAAGTTATCAGTGTAAAACAGGTTATGTGCTTCTGGATTTACATGAGTTCGTAGTCTCTCTGCATGTGTGGTTGCTATATCAGAAATTACTTCGGATACTGTTTTAATTTTGAGACCTCGACGGAGGTCAGCATTACGTACGTACCAAGGAGCATTAACTGCATTTTTCAATATTTTATTTTGGAACTGTTGAATTATGTTTCCAACACCTTTTGAAGCACAACCCCAGAGTTGAATGCCATATTCTAGATGGGTTTTAAAATTTGATTGTATATGAGAAGTTTGTTATGTGTTGTAAGAACAGACCTTCTCCCTATAAGCCAATTTAGTTTATGAAACCTTATTTTAACTCTTCTCTTTTTGTTTTTACGTGTAGGTATACTAATTATTTTTTTGTTTGTAAAATCTACATGTATAGACTTTGTGTTATTAAGTTTAATTCGCCATTTTTTGGACCATGAAATCAATTTATTTACACCAGATTGAAGGTTTTGGGAAGACTCTGTTATTGTTTTTCCAATCGATAGAATTTCTGTATCGTCTGCAAAGGTAGCCGTTACACAATGTGGATGAGTTGGTAAATCTCTTGTAAAAATCAAGTACAAAAGGGGGCCTAAAATACTGCCCTGAGGGATACCTGCATTTATCTTTCTAAGATTAGAATATTCATTTACATGTTTGATTCTAAAATATCTGTTTTGTAAATATGATTTCAGTAAGTTATAGAAATATTTGTTGAAAATATTTGTTTAAGTTTTTGAATTAATCCATTATGCCAGACTTTATCGAAAGCTTGTGACATATCTAGAAAAACGGCCGAACAGATTTTCCTTTCTTCTAATGCTTTTCAATGACGTTGATTATTCTATGCACTTGGTCGATTGTTGAATGATTGTTTCTAAATCCAAATTGATGGTTTGGAATAATGTTTTTAGCTTCGATGATTGTTTTTAAACGTTTAATAATTAATTTTTCGTATACTTTTGATAACATTGGTAACAAAGATATTAGCCTGTATGATGTAATTTCATTTTCTGGTTTACCGGGTTTAGGGATCATAATAATTTGAGCTATTTTCCAATAACTCGGAACATGATGTAGACGAAATGATGCATTTATTATTTGCGTTAATTTAAAAGTTATATTTAAAGGAAGGTGCTGTAATACTTCTGTGGTTATTAAATCAAAGCCAGGTGACTTTTTTAATTTCAGATCAGTAAAAAAAAAAGAAACACTTGAGTGATCGAGTACTTTAAAAGAATAAATTTATAATTATAAAATAAAATAAATTAGAGTAAATTGAATGCTATTCTGATCGAACATACTGCCCCCATTGAAAGGCACTTTCAATTATTTTCTTCACTAGGTATAGGTGCAACTTTATGAATAGACCTTCGAAGAATGCCTTTTGGTGTCTTCAGATCTACGACTCTGACTTTGCCATCACGGCCGGGAATAACTTTGATGACTCGAGCGAGAAGCCATTGCTGAGGAGGGATGTTGTCTTCATGTACGATGACTAAAGCACCCTCTTGGACATTTGTTGACGACTTAAACCATTTCGCCTTTTGTTGTAAACTTAAGACGTAGTCACGAACCCATTGTTGCCAAAATTGTTGTTTTAAAAAGGTGACTAGTTGGAAACGTTTCAGATAATTGACATTTTTGGAGTTGTCTAAATGTTCATCTGGTAATGCCATTAAGGATGAGCCAATTAGCAAGTGTGCCGGAGTTAAAGCTTCGCCATCATTTGGATCATCAGATCGAGGAGCTAATGGCCGAGAATTTAAAATAGCTTCCACTTCAATAAGTACTGTTTGTAGTTCTTCATACGTAACACCTGCCTTTGATATGTTTTTTATCAAAAGCGTTTTTGTTGACTTAACGGCCGACTCCCAAAGGCCACCAAAATGGGGAGAACGAGGAGGGATGAAGACAAATTTGAAGCCAGTTACAGAACTATACTGCATCACATTTTTAACGTTAGCTTCATAAGTTTTTTGTTGGCACCAACAAAATTCGTGGCGTTATCACAATAGAGCCTTTGGGGTATGCCACGACGACCTATGAACCTTTTAAGACAAAGAAGGAAATTATTAGTAGATAGATCCGAAACAAGTTCTATATGAATAGCTTTAGACGAAAAACAAACGAAAATAGCTACGTATGTTTCATATGGTGGTTTTTCTCTAATACGATAAGACGTGTAGAACGGACCACAAAAGTCTACACCAGTGACAAAAAAAGGACGTTGAACTTTCAATCTATCTGCAGGAAGATCGCCCATAATCTGTTGCAATAGTCTAGGCTTATATTTGAAGCAGTGTACGCAATTACGCGTACACTGCCGTTGATTGCCCAGACTTGTTGTCGAAGAATACCGATGAGAGCCTTTGGGCCAGCATGTAAATGCTTGCGATGAAGGTGTTCGATGAAAAGTTGAATAAAACGATAATTTGGTAAAAGTGCAGGAAATTTAGTGTTGTACGGTAAATCTGAATTTGCTAGCCGACCACCAACTCTAACAATGATTAAAGTTGAATTGCAGCATTGTACCTTGTCGAGAAACGGTGACAGTTTTTGAAGGCTTGGTTTCAAACCCTTTCTTTTGTTGAGCATATTAATTTCATCTTTGAATGCAGTTTGTTGAATGTCATACACAATTCTCCAAAACGATGATTGCAGTTCTTCCGATGATATAAGAGAGTTACGATTTGATTTGTCAAAAAAGCGATGAATGTATGCGATGATACGAAGAATACGAAGATACGAAGACTGTCGATAAATGATTTGCTGAATAATAGTTTCGACGACAATAGATGTACTAAAAATGGATTTTCTCATTTCCGTTTGGGGTAGGTCGACGATTTCACTGTTGTTTTTATGCCACTCGTTTTCATTTCTGAGAATAAATTCTGGACCGCTAAACCAAATTGTGGATGCTAATTCATTTGCAAGACAGCCTCTAGAAACCACATCCGCGGGATTTTGTTTAGAAGGCACGTGTCTCCAAGGGATATCAGATTTTGAATTTCTGAAACTCGATTTGCAACGACACAAACGTAAGACGATGAGTGATTACTGAGCCAATTCAACACGATTTTTGAATCAGACCAAAAGAATATACGATAAGTATAAAGATGAAATTTGTGTTTAATTTTTTCCCAAGTTCGACTGAGCAATAACGCAGCACAAAGCTCCAAACGAGGCAAAGATTGTTGAACAACTGGAGCCACCTTTGATTTTGCAATGAGCAAAGTTGATTTACCTTCATTTTCGTGACGTACTGAAACGTAAAAGCAGCATCCATAAGCTAATTGGGAGGCATCAGCGAACCCGTGAATATCTAATTTTATTTTTGGAGAAGCACCAACAAATCTTGGAACCTCAATATGATTTATATGTAAAAAACTTTGTTCAATTTGTCGCCAACGATTCAATAAACGTTCGTTTAAAGGCGCATCCCAATCCATTTGTTGTTTCCACATTTCTTGAATCAAAATTTTGCAAGAAATTACTACTGGACTAAGTAAACCGAGAACATAAAAAATTTTTGCAACAACTGATAAAACAGTTCGTTTTGTGGGAACTTCAACGATTGTAGCATCGAAGCGAAAACAGAAAACGTCTTCCTTTGGTTTCCAAGCCATTCCAAGAGTTTTAGTAATATTTTCATCATTTGTTTCTAAAGGCATTTCTCTAGTAGATTGGGCTAATTCTGCACAATTTGAATTCCACTTGCTCAATTCAAGGCCAGCTTTTTCCAAAATTTGTATCAGTTCGGATTTTTTTTGTAGAGAGTTCAAATATATCATCTGCCCCAGTGAGAAGATCATCAACATAAAAGTCGTGTTTGAGAACTTCAGATCCAATAGGAAACAAGTCTTTGTAAAAATCAGTAATAAAAAATAAACTTCTTACGGCAAGAAATGGAGCGGCGGAAGTTCCATAAGTTACAGTGTTTAAATGGTATAAACTTATAGGATCGTTGACGTTACTTTCGCCATAAAATGAGCTGGAAGTTTCGGTCTCTGTCATCCACTAAGAATTGTCTATACATTTTACAGATATCTGCCGATAATGCAAATTTGTTAAGTCGAAAAGAAAAAATTGTTGTTATTAAATCCTGTTGTATAGTAGGCCCGACCATTAACGTTTCATTGAGCGAAACATTGCTAGATGCGCGGCATGACGCGTCGAAAACAACTCTTAGTTTTGTTGATAAACTTTGAGGACGAAGAACACAATGGTGTGGAATTAGATAGTGCGAAAGTTGAGCTTATCAAAGGAAACAGGTGACATGTGGCCTAGACTAATATACTCGTTCATAAAATCAATATAGAGCAATTCCATATGAAAACGATCAAAATTGGCAAATTTTTGGACGACCCCTCTCCGATTTTAAAATAAATAGTCTCAATCGATTGCCCAGCAAAAAATAATGTACCTACATATTTTTTTTTTATAGTGACTGGTTTAGTGGTGGTGTGCACCACTGTCATGTGACAAAATTGAAGAATTCTTCATAAGGGACCTCATTGAAAGTTGTCTTAAAAAAAAACTACTAAAGCGATCGCAACGAGTAATAGCTCGTTGGAAAGGTATTGAATCAGGCTTTAATCGAAAAATAAAATTTTCCTAATTTTTCTTGTTAAATAATTAAAAATAATTCAATTATAAAAAATATAAAAACAATGAGAACAAGGTGGTCTCTTAAATGCTCTTCTCCTGTCCAAACAAGGAGTCGGGGCCCATTTTTTTATTGCTGATTCTTAAAGCAAAAATTATGAGGAATCCAAAAAAAATAAAATTAGCAGGAAAATTTAGGACCTTTTGTGGAAAATCGGAAAATTTAATTTTCATGGGAAAATTTAATTTTGATGGGAAAAAAAGGTAAATTTCTGAGAAAAATTAGGAAAATTTTATTTTTCAATTAAAGCCTGATTCAATACCTTTCCAACGAGTAGTATTTTTTAAACAACTTTCAATGAGGTCCCTTATGAAGAATTCTTCAATTTTGTCACATGACAGTGGTGCACACCACCACTAAACCAGTCACTATAAAAAAAAAAAAAAAATATGTAGGTACATTATTTTTTGCTGGGCAATCGATTGAGACTATTTATTTTAAAATCGGAGAGGGGTCGTCCAAAAGGTGATCGCTTTCATATGGAATTGCTCTATACATTTTTTTTAACATGTCATCTTTTAAAAGTCGCTTTTCAAGAAAAATAAAACGTCGGCGAGCAGTATCAAATGAATTTGTAGTGTGTTTGACAAGTCTGCGTTACCATATACCGTCTGTATGTAACTAGAGACCCACACTTTGTGGAATGTTGTTTGTCAACAACATACCAACCCTACTAGCGTGTGAATTGCAAGCTATGCAAAATCACACACTAATATAATTTATGTTTAAGTAGTGTTAAGTATTTTGAATTAATAAATAAAACAGTCGCTCACTAGAGCTGAACAAGAACAGAATTCATTTTATTATTAATAACACTTCATGGCGATCCTGCCATCTCGGTAGTTAAAAAAATAAAAGCGCATAAAGGGTTGGGTCCAACAGGACCTGACCCTGAAAAAAAAAATTAAAAAACATTAAATTTAATTTAAAAATTTAATAACTTCAAAATAAAAACAATTTTTAAAAACAATAAAATTTAAAAATTAAATAAATTGAATACAAAAAATAGAAACTTAAAGAATAATTATATTAAAATATGTGCCTAAACTAATATATACAATTTTAATTTAAAAAAATTTTTAAAACTAAAATAAAAACGAAGATGAAATGTGTTTGTTAGTGAAAACAAAAATACTGATGTCGTTAACAAAAATTTTAATAAGTTTATAATTACACAAAATATGTAGTAACATATACCGGTTTCTCTAAAACACACAAAAATTGCTTACAACCCTACAAATAATTAAGAATACAAGTTGTTGCCGTCCATGTTTGTGATCAGCTGCACGTACATAAAGATATATATAACACAATGGATAAATCATTGAAGGAAGCAATACGGATGTGTATTGCCGGGGTGGATCAGCCATTTAACCCCAAGGATGGTGTGTCCGATACACCATCGGACCTAGACAACAATAACGGCAGCTAGTTTAAATTTAATAGCCCAACAGCCGCATCAATTGATATTAACAACAGCAAATACCACTGGAGCATAGGCAGCAAAGTTAGCACAACAGCAACAACAGGCAACCCTATTACAAAATTTGGCCCAACAACATCATCAACAACAACTTAAAACTACAACAAGAACAACAACTGCAGCAGCGATATTCACATCAACAGCAGACATCAACATGATAAAATATACGTAAGCATTAGTATTAAGAATGAAATATAACGAATTAACTTTCATGTAAAATTATTAAAAATTCACTAGAATCGGGAAATAGATAGAAAAGTAGTGATAATAATTTTCAATTGAAAACTTTTAATTTTTCTAAAAATTTAATTTATAATTTCATATATTTTTAATAGTCTTTATAAAGTCAATTAAAATTAGATTTTTTCATTTAAAAAAAAACTAAAAAAAAAAAAATTTTTTTGCAGATCTTCAATTTTACAATAATAATTTACAATTTTCTTTAAGAAAAATATGTAATATGAGATCAATTATTTTAATGTTGTCTTTCGAAAAATCGGGAATGCTTGAACTTTTATATGTTAAAAGAATTTCTTTTTAACGAATTTAATACAAATTCTTGAACCTTAAAAAAAAAAAACTTACTAATAAAATTTAAAATTAAAACTACATAAATCTTCTTAAAATTGTGGAATTGTTAATTTTTAATATACTTTTTAAAATATTTAAAACACTAATATTTAAAACACTACGTTTTTAAAATTTTGAAAAACTTGTATGCAAATTTTGTAAATTTGCTAGAAAAAAAATTAAAGATTTGCATTAAACGTTTTTAATTAAAAAAAAAATTGAAAATTTTGTATGAAAAATTGAAAATTTTGTATGAAAAATTCTAGATTTTGTATGACAAATTTAATTTTTTGTATGAAAAATTTAAAATGTTGTAAAAAAAAAAAAAAAAAAAAAAAATTTTTTATACGAATGGTTTTAAATTTTGAATGAAATACATTAAATTTTAAGTTTTGTATCAAAAACTTGAAATGTTTTTAATTTCGTATGAAAAATCATAATTTTACGCGAAAAGTGTTAATCGAATGAAAACCTTAAAATTTAAAAAAAAAAAAAAACTTTTTGTCTCCTTAAACATTTTTATATATGTATATATACATTGCAAATACAGAGGATAATTTAAACATAATATTAATCAAATACTAAAGAAACAATACAAAATTGGTTAACTGAAATTAATTAAAAAAAAAAAGAGAAAGAAAGTTTAAATAAAAAAAAAAAAAAAAATATATATTAATAAAAGATTATCTTTTCAAGATCATTGAATATTATTTGAAGTTCATTGATGATTAAAAAAAAAAAAAAAAATTTAATTACTAACAATCTAATAACTATTTTTATTGACTATGGTGACTCCTACGGGACACACCCCTAGTGCAATAAAAATCTACCGGTCATCAAATGATGCATGACCTATATTTGCCGTTGCAATTGGGATCTGTCTATCTGAAGGTAACGGATAACGAATGCCACGACAAATATATAATTTTTTTTTACTAAACAACTAACAAATCGAAATCCCTGTTAATAACAACCCAATTAAACTTAGTTTAAGTAAATCAATGTAAACTTGATTTTTGTACATGTAATAGGTTGCATTATTGACAGAGATGGATAAGACCAGTGTTTTACACTGTAAATTTTAATCATGATTTTGAAAAACTGGCCGCACTTTCATGTGCATTACAGTGCCAAAAATCTTATATTTGCGGAAATTTAATAACTTTATATTAAATTTATCCTTATTTGGAATCAAGTATCCAACATTAGGAATGCGAGAAAATGATTAAATGGCAGCACTAATCTGTGCACAAAAGTATGCCACACTATTAAATCATTAATTTATTTTTTTTAGACCAAATATAATGAAGTATAATAAACTTTTATGAAATTTGTGAAAACATTTTTGAATATCCAATTATTCATATTATCAATTTTTTTTTTGTTAGTTTCTCTCTTGAATAAATTTCGTAAACTAAAACGATACAAAAATAAAGTTTCTCATGTATTAAAGAAAATTTAATGAATCATTTTTGTATTTATGAAAATGATGCCATGACCAATGGATAAAAATTCGTTATAGTTTTCCTTGCAAACAACAAGAAAAAACCCTTATAACAGGCGAATTGACATTGGGAATTTTCTAAAATAATAGTGAATTGAAATAGTACACTCACAATATATTTTCCGTTACCGATTGTAGTTTATTTAAAAAGTAATCCGTAAAGTTTGTTTTTAACTGAATAAACTATTAAAATACAAAGAAACATATTTTTCAACTTTTTTATCTGTTATTTAAAAAACAAACTATGAATTAATACGGATTTTCTGTAGCAGTTAATATTTTCGTTTAAAATCTACATGTTTAAAAAAAATCTACTTGTTTAAAAAAAATAACACAAAAAATCAAAGTAATCTTTTTATAAGTTCTCTCAAACGTTTTTCATATGCATAAACTGGGGATGGTAAATAAATTACTTATTTACATTTTCAGTCCAAAAAGTACCAAAGTGGCCCAGCTGACGATTAAGTGCTTTGTTTCAGTAAATTTTGTTTTACTTTGTTTTGCTACTGAGGGTATTCAGCGTGGTCATTTGCACACGATGCAAATATGCACTTTCTCATCCTTGAGCAGTATGACGGTGCATAATGTGCATATTAGAATAAAGATGGAGTTCCCTCACTGTTCCAAATTTATATGTTAAAGCACATCTATTAGATGACATCTAGGAGATAAGAAGTGTTTTTTAGGTAAACAAGATTGAGCGTAAAGTTAAAATTAAGCAATATTCTTGTGCATATGTCATACCAGTGTGTATGTCATATTGGGAGGTTGGAAAAAATCAAAAAGGTTTTTTATTCTTATTGCAGACACAAGATATGTGAAAAATATTTAATATTGAGTTGGCTACATTGAATGATAATAAAATTGGCAGTAATATGTGCAATAATATTGCAGGGGTACCTTAACAACTAAATTAAAATCGAAAAGTACCAACATTTTTAAAAAAAAGTGCTTTCTACTTTAGTACTAAACCAAATATTTTATTTACCATCACTATAGTTTTTCTTTAGATTTTAATTGTCTTTTATTTTGTGCAAAACAAGAGTCTGTCTAGTGGGTTTGCTAAAAGTTGCAAAAAAAAAAAAAAATATTTTACAATCAAAATTGGTAAGTAAAAACAAAATTATTGTAATTATAATATTTACTCATATGTACATATGTTTATTCCAGATGTTAATTTCAAAAGCTGATCGTGCTTTTCATCTGGTAAAATCTGGAATTTTAAGGAGTAAGAAGTTGGCTTCCTGTGGTTTTTTTTGTACAATAAGGTAAATATCCCATTACGTTTTTCTGTTTTCAAAAGCTTTGATATTGTAAACATTCCTGGTATAACTTCTTCATTCTTGGTATAACTCCAACTATAAAATTTCACTATTTTTTTAATACTTTCTAAAAATTCAGTTTATTAAACGGCTCTAAAAACACTACGGAAAAGTTTAAAAAATCGGTAAATTTTGGTCTCACTAAACACACACTCAACTTTTCAAGAAAGAAAACCAAAAATTAATTTAAATATAACTCGTATTTTCCAGTTATAGTTTCAGTTTTAATTAATTTTTAATTTTGCTATTACAATTCTTATTAGGTTTTGCGCTGCTTTAAAATGGCGGAATGTTTGTTTGTAAAATATTTCTTAGAACTCACAAAGAATTTTTTAATCATTTTAAAAATACACTATATTTCAAATTTAAGTTATTATACTTGTGTTGAGTGCCAAAATAAATCGTTTTCCGTCTTTAGATTCATATCGAAAGCATATGAAAAGGTTACATTTTAATAATGAAAATAAAGTCCAAGATTTTAATTCTGTTCCGTCTACCTCACAAATTTCTAATTCAAATATTAAAGAATGTTATACCAATTTAGCAGTCCCATTGAAGAAAATACGGAAACAGTTCCCGAAACTGATATTTATTCGAATTTGTAAGAATCTGCGTTAAAATTTATCTTGTCATTGTTTTAGAAAGATAATATAAATAGGAATGATGTTTTCGAAATAGTTAATTTTGTAAAGGATTTCATACTAATTGAAATTGTAAATGTTATAAAATCTGTTATACTGCCTTTCATCGATGTTGCAAAACCAAATAACTTTATTAGACTTACTGTTTAACATAACTTATTTGTTCAAAGATTCTGATAGTGAGTTTAAATTAAGCAGCAAATTAAGTTCTTTAAATTTATTAAAACCAACAGAGGAAGTTATTTTTCAAACGAAGTGAAGCCAGTTCATAAAAGTGGTGTAATTTGTCTTAGTACAATAAAAAGGAAAGGTATTACTTTTCCAATAGATTTCTATTTCGAAAAGTTTTTAACATAGATAACTTAATTGAATCGTCACTTAATGGTATAGAGAAATTGCTTTCTGAAAACAAGTTGGATAACTTCGTTCAAGGAAAAATATGGGCGTAACAAATTAACTAAGTTTCCTAAGAACCAACAAATTATTCCATATTTTCTTTATAGCGATGATCTGCAAATTAACAGCCCTTTAGGATCTCATACATCGTCTGTCTGCTCATTTTATATTTCTTTTCCTTCTATACCCAATTGTCATAAAAAAGACAATATTTTAAAAGCTGCATTAATAGACAGTAATGATATCAAAGAATTTGGTAATTTTATTTGTCTTCATGATCTAGTTGAAAAACTAATAAGCTTGGAAGTTAATGGTATAAATTTCATAATTAATGGCGAAAGCGTAAACGTAAAATTTGTGTTGGGTTTGATATTAGGGGACAATTTAGCACTTAATTCTCTTTAGAATGCAATAGAGTTTTAATGCACATTCTTACTGTCGTTTATGTCAAATAAAAAAACACGATGCAGAGCAACAGTGTGTCGAAATTCCTGAATTATTACGGAACAAAGATAACTACGCACTTGATATATCAAAAAGTGACTCCCAAAGCACGGGTCTTAAACGTGAAACCATATTCAACCAAATTCCTTCTTTTCATTTTATAGAAAATCAAGTTGTTGATATAATGCATGACCTTTTTGAGGGTGTTTTTATTTATGATATGTGTAAAGCCATATTATTTCTAATTGAAAAAGACAAAGCTAAAAATGGTGAATGATTATCACAAATTTCTCTAAAATCTTTAAATTTAAGAAAGAACAATTTTAATTATGGTTCAATTGAAATAGGCAATGTTTCTAATGAAATCAGTCTTCAAAGACTAAAAAAATCATAATTTGAATATGTCTGCAAGAGAATCTTGGACATTTGTCCACTTTTTCCCACTAATGTTTTTGATTTGGTTGACAATGACAGCGATATATGGAGATTTATTTGTATTGTTGTTAATTTGTTAGATATCGTGTTAAACGTATCGCATAATATTGCATCAATAAACTTGATTAAAAACCTTATAAGCGAACACAACCAAAGGTATATTGAAATTTTTGGAGATACCCTAAAGCCAAAACACCACTTTTTGACACCCTATCCAACAATCATTGAATTATCAGGCCCTATAAGACATTTTTCGAACTTTATGTTTGAATCTAAACATAAAGAGATTAAAACATATGCTAACGTAACCAAACAATCGAATATGCTATATTTATTCCGCTGCATTAGATTTCAATTTAAATTTGCTTATCATGTTTTCTTTAACAAAAATTGTTGCAAACAAGCGATTTATAAAGACAGTGATAAAGTTAGTTCTCAATTTAATAATACAATTTTAACTTATGAAAACTTAAAAAAATGTTGACTTTATTACGCTTAACACAATTTCCTATAATGGCACTTTATATAAATCTGGACACCACGTAGCTAAATTTAATAGTTCACAAACAATTGGAAGCATTCGAAATCAAAGAAATTATTTTTTGTATTACAGATTCAAGTGTATTTCTTATTTGCGAAAAACAATTTAAATTAATATTTTCAAACAATATTGTGGGGTATTTTTGTAGAACGTTTTGATAATTTTTTCAACTTCAATACAACCGATCAATGATATAATTGCATTTCCTTTTAATATTACTAATTTACATAACGGTGAAAAAGCTATTAGAGTTACAAAATTTACTTCTAATTAACTATATTCAAAATTATTCCGCCATTCAATGGATTCAAACCGTCAACCTGAGTTATTCCCTCAATATGAATCAAACAACCAACGTGAATTAGCAATCAACAACCGCCAATCAACTTGCAAAGTCCTTAAACTTTCAACATAAATTAAGCAGTCAACCTCAAATTGTCCATCAACAACTGGCAATCAGCAATCAAAGTGCTTTAAACCCCCACATGAGTTAAATAACCTACATCAGATAAATAAATGCGTCAATTAATACTCAAACTGGATTTACAGCGCATGAAAATGAACTGTTCGCTTTTTTAAAGGAAATTGACAACGAAAATGTCTCATACGTAATGCCACTGATACAAGGTAAAATATGAGAAAAAAATCAAACCAAAGTTAACATAAAAGAGCTCAATTAAACACTATCCAAAAATGGTTCCTGTAAAAGAACAAATTCGATACCAAAAATTAATTTTTAATTAAAATAAAATTCAGATAAGATGGCCGACCACTTATATCTTTCGCGGCGAAACATTAAAATATAAATTTAATAAACTTTTTAAGCATAGACTTCATCCGAATTGTTTAATAAAGACTAATTTCCATTTTTACAATAACTGATAGTTCTTGACTCGATAATAGCTCCAAATATAATCCTGTTTTTAACGAAATCAGCAAATCTTCCTCATATATTTAACCTTTTTTAATTATTTTATAGAACACCTTTTATTAGAAGTCATAAGCTCTTAGAAATAGACGAGTCTTTAGGCGCACTTTAGTAAAAATTGGTAAGGACCTACAAAGTTGCCTCAAAATAATCAATGTTAAATGGTAGTTCTTAACTGTGGTTATTTTTGCTCAGTTACCTTCCCTGACACTGAAGTACAAATTTTTCTCGAGATTTTATAGTGTTTGAGCATTACTAACGATTAAGATACATATTCTAAGACCAGCCAGATTAAAAATTCTTTAACAATTAAAATGCCTTTATACTACACTTATGTTTAAAAACTTTTTAGTATAAACTTTAAAACTGACCCTTAAACTGTTCGATTTTGATAACAATTTTCTAGTTCCTAAAATCGGATCTTTAGGGTATTTCGATTATATTTCCTTTATATAGATTTTCATACAATGTAATTTAATACTTTATTTCTGTTTTTAAATAACTTTATATTTACAGAACAAAACATAACGTTAAATCAAGTAAAAATCTTTGATCGATATCATTTAGAAAAATTGTTTGAAATAGGAAGTTTTCAGCACATTCGACAACTTGGAAGGGAAGTCGAATTTATTGGAAAATTTACTGTTTGGAAATCTTCTCAAAACTTAAACAATGTTTGTGGTAGTTTACCTAATGACGCATATGCCCACTTGCCTCGCTTAAGAAATGATACTACTCCCAACTATGTACGTTATACTATATATAAATTATTTTTGATCTCTATTAGCAAAGCAACTTATGTTTATTTTTAGACTTTAAATCACGTTTTCGAAAATAATCCAATTTTGAACGATCTTAAAACCTTTTACGATAAGTATGGGGGTCTAGGCAATACCGAGCAAAATAAGCTAACAAGAGCAATTATTGATTTTTATGTATCAAAAAATGTAAAACTAGAGTCAATTAGTATGGAAAATCTGGCTTGTCAAATAGTGGCATTATTTCCCAATGCATCGGCAGAAGTTTACTTTGAGAAACAAAAAAGCAAAAAGGCAAAAGGTAAACTATTTAATAGATACCAAAATATGATAAAGTAACGTCCAAAGGAAGAACGATTGAAACGTCCCATCAATATATAGAAAAAAAAATGTCTGTTTTCTTGGAAATGGTAAAAACCTTTTAATATTTATTTAATAGTATTTATGCATATGTTATATTTCTAACAGACCAAGATGCTTCCGCAATGAAATCGTTCCTTAAATATAACTTTACAGACAAGGAAGGACATGCCAACGTTGGAAGCAGTGCGTTGAATACAGATTAAAGCAATTGACTGAATGTAGTGATGCTAATATTGCAAACATTATTGACAATTGGCCTGCATATAAGCAAAGTTTTGGTTCCGAGCTGGTAAAAAAAATATTGATATTCATATTTTTCAATCTTTTATTTCTCCAGAGATTAAAAAAAAAATAATGCGAAATTACTTTGGATACAATAATTCTTTGAATGAAAAATTGCACTTAAGCTTTTTTATATCCAGGATTTCAGATTTCATAATGTTTTTTCTCTAAATAAATAAGAAATCTAATATTACCTTCTTTACATCAAGGGCGTACCAATTATTGATTGACTACGTAATAAATTACCTGAAATTAAAAATCTTTGGGATAATTTAGTACAAGAAATACATAAAAGTTTTGTTTAAAGTTTAAACTTTAAACCATCATGTGATTTTTTTAATGAAACACAACCATGCCAAAACCACAATCTCTTATTTACAAATTACAACTTCAAGCGTTTGTAACTATTTAAGTCTTTGACGATCGAACTTAAACGGCTGAAGATTTTTTGACAAAACTTCGTGGAGCCTTGTGCCAATGACTAAAAATAAAATTTGTGCTGCTCTTGGAGCTTTACTGCTCCTCCTATCGGAGAATATACTCTAATGGACTGGCGATCCATAATGGGTTAAGATTTTTGACTATGTTTTAATTTTGTATTTTGCTTTAAGTTTTGCAAAATTCAAAAATAGAAACCATTTTGTATAAACTTTAAAACTGAATTTTTATCATTATAAAAACAAAAAACGTAAAATAACATAAAAAAACAAAAAAAAAAACAAATTTTTGACTTGGGTTCACATTGTAAGGCTATATAGACATCTGTCTAGTGTCAATCACAAATTTGTTAAAATCGTCTTGCATGTTTTCGTAAAATGGCAAAAGGTGAAAATGAAACATTAATAATTCTATATTTTTATATATAAAAAATTTAAATTCGCAAATTGTGGTAAAATCTTTTTAATTAGAACCCGTTAATGTAATAGGGATTATTTGGGCAGTGGGCTAAATTCAATAATGTATGTGGCTGCTATTTGTCATTAAGTCTGTGGTTTGGGTATGTTTACATGATTATGATTAATGACTTATTGTTCAAGTACACTCATAGAAATAAACCTGTAAAAATAACATAAAAACTACTAAAAATTAGTTAAAAATTACGTTGCAGAAAAACTGCACATTTTAAATACGAATAAATAAGATTATTCAAAATAAACCAGTTAACTTTACAAAATTTATTTGCATTAGAGCCGAATTTTAGTTAATTGAAAACACCAATTTAATCTGCTATAATTAGCAAAAACCTTTACTAAATATTTGTAGACTAAAAAAAAACAAACAAAAGCTGTAATATCAACACAATTTTTGCTATATTTGTCTTAAATTTTGTAAATGATAATAAAAACATATTTTGCTAAAAAATTTTAAACTGCTAACTGAAAAATAATATCAAAAAAAATTTGAATATTAAATTTTTTACAAATATTTAGTAAATTTTTTTATTTTACCAGATTAATTTGCTACTTTCAATTAACAAAAATTCAGCTCAAATATAACTAAATATTTGTGCATGCAACAAATTTATTTTTTCTATTCTTATCTTACTAATATTCATATTCATTTTGCAAAAATGTTACTAAATTTTTCTATATATCCATTATGGCGTTTCAACATTTCCACTTTCTTGGATTTTTACAACTCTTGAAACGGAATATAAAAGCTTATTGCACAAAAGATTTTTATGAATTTTGTTAAGAGGTATAAGGTGTCGCTGAAATGTATTTTTTTTTCAAAAACTACATAAACCACTACTTAAGAAAAAATATTTGGAGTACAAATTATTAGTTTAAGGGACACTCTGATGTCTTTAATGTGAAAATTGCAAATTTTGTTCATGAAATGTAGACGAAAGGTATGTAAATTTGCTCATAACTGAAGTCTGTATCAATTGAAAGGTATTTAAAAGACCTATCGTGCAAAAACGATGCCTATTTTTGAAGTTATTGAGGTTTTTAAAATTCTGAATTTTTAGTTGTAAGGTCATATGAGTGTACCTTAAACTAAAAATTTTTACTTCAACAGTTTTTTTATTGTTGTCTGAAACTCTTTAGTAGTGAAATCAAACCGCAAGAAAAAAATATTTTTTTTGTTTCATGACCTCTAGCGACATCTTCAAAAATTTCTAAAAAATCATGAAAAATATATTTCGTTTCAAGAGTTTCAAAAATCCAAAAAAGTGAAAGTGTTGAAATGTCTTAATATCCACGAATTGGCTAACATGAATTTTCATATGTTTTGTGCTGTTTTATATATAGATTTCGATGTGCTTTATCCTGAAAAAAACAAAAACTTTTTTGTTAACTGGAATAACTGAATAACATATTACCAATATACCTTAATATAAATTTGAAAGATAAAAGGTTGAATTCAATATGGTGCGAAAGCTCAAGAAAAATGGCCGAAACTGGATCAAAGTAATTTCTGTTTACAATTAAAAAATAATAGATATATTAAAATGAATTTTTCTTTTGTTTTCAGACTCTAAAGATGCAGTATTTGTATTTGTACTTCATGGTGTTTTGAAGCCGGAACGGCATTTCAAAAACACTGGAAAACCAACTATCGCCGACTCTCAAATATCTACAATAAAGTTTATTGATACCGATATTGAACTTGATTTGTACAGCGGACATCCACCATTTCTTCTAATAAAAAAAATGTTTTTAATGTTGAAGGCATATTTGTTGTAATTGACCAAATAGTCTTCAAAATGGATTCAGTGGCCGCAGCATTAGCGTTATGCTTTAAAGCATACCAAGTCTTTAATTTTAACTACAGCACTAACAGCCTCAACTTTTGGTTATTTGTTCAAAAAGTTTTATTCGGAATAGACCTAAAATCTGATTGTATAGGCAGTAGCTTACGATGCATATCATCGTTTTTTAAAGGATATGATAAGCTATTGTAAATACACTTTTTTATAATACCCACTATATTCAGTTTTAATGGTATTACACATAAACAACATTAGGTACCACCAATGGAATTTGTAAATACAATTTCAAATTCAAATTGATTTCCAAAAAATTCTTTAAGTCTTTGTAAATTGTGGTTTTTTATATAAAAATTCTCCAAAAGAACAATTCTAACTAAAAACAAATCAACAAATGCGTGTTTTTATTTACAAATCCTCATTTTGGTGCCAATTTAAAAAACTTGTTTTTTATGTGTACATAGTTTTTATATAAGTTAGTTTTTTCGTTTGTTTTAATTTATTATACAGCGCTACAAAAGTGACCCCTAAAATCGAAAACAACGGTACCTACCATTGATCCTAAATATTTCGGTCTCGCTAATTTAATTGCCGTAACCAGTTTTTTAGCGAAGTTTTTTACATACAACTTTAAAATTTAATTTTTTTCTGGTAAATACTGATAAGACCTTTAGCAAGATTTGGGTATTAAATCTGTTTAATAACTAAACAACATTAACAAGTGGGTTTTTCATATTTTACTTGATATTACTATTTTTGCACAATTAACCATCTTATTTCGCAAAGCATGAAATCATTATTATGCATAAGCAAGAAACTATCTGAATAATTATTTGTATAAAAAGATAAAAAAGAAAGTACTCTTTATGGGTAAAGCGCCTAACATTTATATGGCAGCATAACGAAAAAGGATGACCTATGATAATACGTAAATAGCTTAAAATTCGCTTAAATTACGTGTATAAAATTCATTCACAAAAGCTTTTGTTAAACTAACCCTCGCAAAAATTAACTTTTACATATTATACTAAAGATGAACTCAAATGTCATCCTTTTCGTTATGCTGCCATATAAATGTTAGGCACCATTCGCTCTTTGTGCATGAAGTGTATTTTTTTTTTTCACGAAATAACTGTTCAGATTTGTCTTTTTGCTTATGCTCAATAATGATTTGGTACTTTCGAATTAAAATAGTAAAATATAGTAAAACCTAAAAAACCCGCGAATTTACTTGCTTAATGCTGCGTATTTATTAAACAAATTTGATACCCAAATGTCAAGGGTCTTATCAGTATTAAATGAAAAAATTAAGAGAAAATATCATATTTTTAAAATTTGATGTAGTAAAAACTTCGTTAAAAACATGCAGAACTTTAATTTTGTGAAAATCTAGTCCATAAGTGTAGAAAGTGCTTATTAGCGTGGTCGAAATATTTAGGATCAATCTGTAAGGTCGGTAAGCTTGGCTTAGTAGTATTATCTAATTTATTAACTTATTCTTTTTATATATAACGTCTTATCTTTTTATTGTAATATCCTTTTGTCTTATTATTAAATATAACCTAAATTTTTTTAATATTCAATTAATCTTATTATTTAGTTTTAAAAATAAATCCTAACATATGTATATTGTTATGTAAATAATACGTTATAATTTTTTTTTTTAAATAAAAAATATAACCAAAAACACAAAAACAAATACAGAACTGGTGTTTTATTTCTTTCAAATTAAATTTGGTGATAGCTAAAATAAACGACAATCGTTTATTTTTACGTTTTTTGGGGTTAAATTTTTGATAGTTAAAATAAAGGAAAATCGTTTATTTTAAGTTTTGGTAGTTAAATTTTTAATGGTCAAAATAATGGAAAATCTTTTATTTTTATGGATTTTCGGTAATTTTTTGATAGTCAAAAAAAAACGAATGTCGTTTATTTTAACGGATTAAGCTTTTATTTTTTAATAGTTGAAATAAACGAAAAGTACTTTCTTTTTATCGATATTTTTAGTTAATTTTTTAACAATTAAAAATAATTGGAAATTACTATTGTTTTAAACGAAAAATCAGTAGTCCTGTTTTTAACAACTTTTTCTATAGTTTTAATGTACAAATTCGTTTGTTTCTAACTATAAAATATTGTGAGTGTAGAGTCTTTGAAATTATTTTTTTGTAGACTTTGCTAAGTCAAATCATCATTATTAAGGGAATATAATTGTAATTCCCAGAAATTAACAACAAAGAAACTTTGAATATTTTTTTTGCGTTTTAATTGTTTTACAACTATAATTTTTGTAATTATTATTTCTTATTGTTGTAATATTAAGGTTCTTTTGAAATTGCTAAGATTTCTCAAAATTCTCTAGGAAATCTTTTTTTTCCTCGGATTTGAGCCTTTATTTTTTTTTTGAGATTAACCATTTCCTTACAACGCACTATGTGTGTAATACGTACAAATTGATCCAATTATGGATTATTTCGTAATATAATAACGTCGAATTAATCCGCATATTAAAAGTATTTATATACTTTACATGACTTAAATGAAACCATGCAATTTCGACTCAGTTTCCGTCTATAAATTTCATGTAGACTTAAATGAAACTGCGCGATACGGACTCGGTTTCCGTCATATTTGTATGATTCACGTTATTGGTTCTTACGAACCAGGAATGGATCTCATTTTCCGAATCAAAAATTAATTCGATTTCGTTGCTCTCGAAAGAAGCAGATTGAACACTTGTGCAGACTACACGGATGCATCAAACACCAAAAATTGATCCTTATACTTCATTATATCACAACATATCTACCCAGATGCAAATACGTTAGTAATTACTAACAGTATATTTACCCTTACTGAATTTTGTTAGAGGTGCTTATAGTTTCAAATGAGACTAATAAAAATTTGAGGGAGACCGTCCATCAAATTTTTAAATAATAAATGGCAGCGCGTTATGAAGATAATTCTTGACGAATTATACACGGTACATTAGCCAGCCCCTTTGTTAATAGGATATTGACCTAGACTCAATCATCCTAAGTCTTGAAAAAGTAGACGGCAAGGCGAGGTAAACGGAGCCCGTTAAATAGGCCATATATTTTGGATGGAATAATAAAAAGTGCACTTTTTGATAAGCATTATAGAAATGCGCAATCGCGATTGTTGTAAGTACCGGGGTATTCCAAACGAATATTTAAAGTTCTGATCTTAAATTGATAGAGCAGCTTGAGTGCTCTGGTCTGATCAAAGCTTAAATATTGTGTCAAATAAAGACAGGAAACCCAATACCGGAACTAGAATTCCGAAGAAGTTGTATACCAAGTCTATTAAATAGACTTAGTGTTGAAGTTAAGGCAAGCTATTGCTAAAGGCATTGGAAATAATTCCACACGCCTCAGGTCCCGAGACCGGCAATTAGAGTCCTTTTCTTAGAACTTAATAATAAAAAAAGAAAAAAAAAACGACGTGCCAAATGAATAACACAACTAAATTGCTAATGTATTCGAACATTACATTAGATATTAGTAGCACCAGAGATAATTTATAATAATGAAAACAGTAATAGAACGATTCAGTAAGAGGAAAAGGGTAAAAAGTTAACCTTGCAGTGATCAACGAGCTGCACTGACAATAGGATTTTCTCATAAAATCTATAAATCATTTAGTAAATCTAAAATTTATTTTTATTTTTCGGTTAACTAGCTTTTACACTAAGTGTAAACAGCAAACATTCTTTGGTTAATACACAGCGCAATTATTTATGGTATTAAAATACCCACAATATATAATAAATATCGCTGATAATTCTCGCATGTCCTTTAATAACAACAAATTTATTACCTGAATTATTACTTATGAACTTGGACACTGGGAAATACAATTATTACCAAGTCCCATTTTTCTCTGAAAACATCGCATTCTTTGACATTAATGACCTTGCGGTAATGGCCATACCGGCGGGTACATGTAATTGAAATGCATGTGATGTGTTTGATATTGACAAATAATTTAAAAATTATAGTATTATAGAGAAAAATGATAAACATAAGTTACAAATAATACAGAAATAAAAATGTTGTTTGATTTCGCTTTTATATACTTAGGCGATACATTCTATTTTTGAAAAATTTTTTTTATAAAGACGAATTACAATAATTTAAATCGTCTCTTAAATACTTTCTCTAATTATCTTTTATTTTGATAATTTATTTTTTTATTTTCATAAAAAAAAAAAAGGTTTTATAATAATTGAAACCAATGTTATTAGAAATTGTTTCTTATTTAAGATCGTTGGATCTTGTTAATGTAATATCTTTATTAAATAAGTTATATAAAAAGATCGATCAATAAGCTACTCTAATTGATCAATCTTTTTCCTGAAAAGGGGAGGTGTAGTGTGTTTGACAAGTCTGCGTTACCATACCGTCTGTATGTA
This sequence comes from Delia radicum, assembly GCA_021234595.1. Lineage (NCBI taxonomy): Eukaryota > Metazoa > Arthropoda > Insecta > Diptera > Anthomyiidae > Delia > Delia radicum. The sequence goes on from CM037852.1 coordinate 145,630,298, forward strand.
ACTAGAGACCCACACTTTGTGGAATGTTGTTTGTCAACAACATACCAACCCTACTAGCGTGTGAATTGCAAGCTATGCAAAATCACACACTAATATAATTTATGTTTAAGTAGTGTTAAGTATTTTTGAATTAATAAATAAAACAGTCGCTCACTAGAGCTGAACAAGAACAGAATTCATTTTATTATTAATAACACTTCAAATTACCAAGTTTCTTAATAGTAGACTTAAATGGCAAACGTACCTGAACCTTTCCAGATGAGTTGAACGTAGTGTTTTTCACGAAATGCTGCTCGCACAGATCTTCTTCTTCCGTTCTTATAGGCTTGGATTTTCAAATTCCTCAATTTCCCAAAAGGCTTTCAACAGATTATCCAAGTCTTGATGTTTTGTGGAAACATTACACGTTAGAGAACGATGTTGTTGTTGATTATTTACTTTACCTCCTACGATCCAACCAAATTTATTTAACAAGAAAAATTAGGAAAATTTTATTTCTCAATTAAAGCCTGATTCAATACCTTTCCAACGAGCTATCACTCGTTGCGATCGCTTTAGTAGTTTTTTTTTAAAACAACTTTCAATGAGGTCCCTTATGAAGAATTCTTCAATTTTGTCACATGACAGTGGTGCACACTACCACTAAACCAGTCATTATAGAGCAATTCCATATGACATGTGACAAAATTGAAGAATTCTTCATAAGGGACCTCATTGAAAGTGGTGCACACCACCACTAAACCAGTCACTATAGTGCAATTCCATATGACATGTGACAAAATTGAAGAATTCTTCATAAGGGACCTCATTGAAAGTTGTCTTAAAAAAAAAACTGCTAAAGCGATCGCAACGAGTGATAGCTCGTTGGAAAGGTATTGAATCAGGTTTTAATTGAAAAATAAAATTTTCCTAATTTTTCTTGTTAAATAATTAAAAATAATTCAATTATAAAAAATATAAAAACAATGAGAACAAGGTGGTCTCTTAAATGCTCTTCTCCTGTCCAAACAAGGAGTCGGGGCCCATTTTTTATTGCTGATTCTTAAAGCAAAAATTATGAGGAATCCAAAAAAATTAAAATTAGCCGGAAAATTTAGGACCTTCTGTGGAAAATCGGAAAATTTAATTTTCATGGGAAAAAAGGTAAATTTCTGAGAAAAAATTAGGAAAATTTTATTTTTCAATTAAAGCCTGATTCAATACCTTTCCAACGAGCTATCACTCGTTGCGATCGCTTTAGTAGTTTTTTTTTTAAAACAACTTTCAATGAGGTCCCTTATGAAGAATTCTTCAATTTTGTCACATGACAGTGGTGCACACCACCACTAAACCAGTCACTATAAAAAAATAAAAAATATGAAAGTTCATTATTTTTTGCTGGGCAATCGATAGAGACTATTTATTTTAAAATCGGAGAGGGGTCGTCCAAAAGGTGATCGCTTTCATATGGAATTGCTCTATACATTTTTTTTAACATGTCATCTTTTAAAAGTCGCTTTTCAAGAAAATAAAACGTCGGCGAGCAGTATCAAAGGAATTACCAAGTTTATTAATAGTAGACTTAAATGGCAAACGTACCTGAACCTTTCCAGATGAGTTGAACGTAGTGTTTTTCACGAAATGCTGCTCGCACAGATCTTCTTCTTCCGTTCTTATAGGCTTGGATTTTTCAAATTCCTCAATTTCCCAAAAGGCTTTCAACAGATTCTCCAAGTCATGATGTTTTGTGGAAACATTACACGTTAGAGAACGATGTTGTTGTTGATTATTTACTTTACCTCCTACGATCCAACCAAACGGCGTATTTATAATACAAGGAAGATTATTTCCGAGCGATATTTTTCCAGTTAGTAAAAGATCGAAGAAAATTTCAGAACTTATCAAAAGATCAATTCGCTGAGGTGTATAAAACTGTGGATCTGCCATCTCGAGGTCATTGGGAATGTTCCAATCAGCTGTATTGATACGTTCTGCTGGATGTTGAGACGAAATAGATTTGGTTACGAAAAAATTAGAAGTCCATTCAAATTCAGTTATTCGAGACTTTATAGTGGCTGAAACTACGAACTTGAGCTGGGAACGAATATTTTCAACTGCAGCGATTTCTTGTTCTGATCGAGTTTATTTTAATCGAAGGCGACTTACCGCATTTTGAGTAATTAAATTAAGTTCCGAGCAAGAATCTAACAACTCACGAATAGGTTGATAATTACCAAAGAAATCTTTGATAAAAACGACAGCTGTAGGTAGTAGATTCATATGACAACTACGAGTTAGAAACGATGAATGTGTAGTTAAATGAATTGCCGCAGAACTAGTTGATGAATTTAACGATGAACGCTGTTGTGGCACAATAGGCTGAGACGATGACGAAGATTGTTGAAGATATGAAGTATGAGGTTGTTGAAACGATGAATTCGACGATAAATGTTGATTTTACGATGAACGATGAGATTGCGATTGATTTACTGATGAATTCTGTGGACTTGACGAAGTTTAAAAGTCATTTGGTAACGATGAATTGGGATTGTGTAAAGTTGTGTGATGTGAAATACGACAAAAACGGCACCGAAAGTTTGAAGGACATTTTGCCACCAAATGTCCCTTTCGCAGGCAATTAATGCAAAGACTTGAACTTTTAACAAATTCAAAACGACGAGGTACAGGTAAAGCTAGGTATGAAGGACAAGATCCAATAAAATGTTTATTATTTTTGCAAAATTCACAAAAAGTAGCTGAAAGTACGAGCGACGAACTAGGACGCCTAGTATTAAGTTTGCATTTGTGACTACGTTGTTGAAAAGACTCTATTTCAGCTGTACGGACTTTCAAGAATTGACAGCGACGATTGAGAATGGAATAACAATCATTCCATGAAGGCAAAGCGTTGAAATCTTGTTTTTCATCATTAACTTTTTTTGATTCAGCATCAATTTTCGAAAGTACGATATGAATAATCATTGCGTTCATAACATCAAGCTCTGATCCTAATGAAAGAAGCGAACTACGAAGACTGGCAACATTATCCAGAATTGAACGCAAAGACGTAGCATTAGGTTCGGTGATAGGAACAATTGAAAAAAAAAGCATTGACGTTGTCGATGAATATTAATGATTTGTTATCATACCTTTCTTTTAACATCTCCAAAGCCAATTTATAATTTGACTCAACCACTTGAAATGGCTCAATAACTGCTAACGCTTGACTAGATAAACAATTTAATAAATAATTAAATTTGTCAATAGTTGGGATATTTGAATCTTCATTGACCAAAGTATTAAACGAGCTGATAAATCGTGAGTATTCCGCATACTTTCCATCAAATTTCGGAAGTTTTAGTTGCGGCAAACGACTATGATGCGAAAACGGCGCATTTGTCACGTTCAACAAACTTTGTTCAACATCGCTATATCTACGCTTTTTATTCATAAGAGTAATCAAAGCAGCCTTAGCCGTAATAAAAAGCTCTTCCAGATCCGATCGGGTAATATCACCTGGATCTAGTTTTTCAATTTGGGATTGAATGTAGCTAATTTGCTTGAAATATGCATTCAGAATTTGCAATCGGCATCAAGCAAATTAGCTACATTCAATCCCAAATTGAAAAACTAGATCCAGGTGATATTACCCGATCAAGCAAATTAGCTACATTCAATCCCAATTGAAAAACTAGATCCAGGTGATATTACCCGATCGGATAGTATCATTTACATCTAATTCATTATAATCAGATAAACTATCTGTTGAGAATGTATTTTGTAGGTGATCGGCAAATAACTTTGCTTTCTGAATGTCAGTTTTTGCCCATTTGTTATTACAGTCCTTTATAGGTGCTGCATGTGTTGTGGTGTTTTTTAGATTTTTAGTGCACTTCCATAACGAGTAATCCGTATTTTTTTCGTTTATTAAATTTGACTTGTTTTTGGTGAATTGCTGATTTTTAAATCTTTTTATTCTTAGGTTAATGTCGTGGGTTATTTGATTAAGTTTTCGCTTTTCAAGCGGAGACCTTGACGTTTGCCATCGACTCCGCTGTTTTCGTTTTTTTCATATTAATTCCACAATTTCCTTTGGATATTTTGTAGGTTTTGTGGTGTGTAACAAAGCAGGAGTACTTCTCCATGGTGCTTGTTGTATTATTTCAGTTAAATTTATTACTTGTTGGTCAATTTCATCAGGAGAATTTGGTTCATCAAAAGATATATCCATTTGTTCTAATGTAGCTTTAAAGTAATGCCAATCAGTAAATTGGTTTGTAAGATATGGGCTTAATTCCTTTTCCATAACTTTTTCAAAAAGTGTAAGAATAACTGGAGAATGGTCAGAATTCATGTCAAATCCATCAGTTATTTGCATACATGATTGGAAATTTTTTTAAAAACGAAAAAATCTATTAGATCTGTTTTTTTATTTATATCAGTAGGCCAATATGTTGGCTTGCCAGTTGAAATATAGTCACATCCATGCAAATGTATTGCTTCATGCAATCGGCTGCCTTTTGTATTAGTAAGAAATAACGGTTAATAAATAAAGTTCGAATCTTAAAAGTTTTTTTTTTTTTTGCTTTTCCTGTAAAATATTGAAATAGGGTTTAGTAAATATAAGCTAATGACGCAGAATTATTTGTTATATCACACACAGAAAACAAATTATTTGCTGCAACCGTATTTTTTACCAACCGAATTTTTATAGTTACATGTACTATCTTATAATTCCTTTGTGAATTCTATAGTTGTAACTAATTCTCTATTACAAAAATAAAATAATTTGATTGCACCCAACGGCATTTTTAATTGTATATACGTCACTTAAATAATGTGGCTGTTGATTCAATCGAATTTGTTTAATTAATCCTACCAAATTTAGAGGAAAATACACCGTTTACATATCTTTCACACTTTTATTAAATTAATATTGACATACAGATTAAAACATTAAAAATAGAAATGAAATAATATAAAGAAACCTAAAAATCGTATTTCAAGAAATTGCAAGTGCAATACCATTTTGAATATTTGATGCAAACAAAATATTCATATTTCGAATTAGTAGAGTTTTTTTTTTAAGAAAATAGCAAGAATAATAAATAATGCGAATATACTTTTTCTAAACAGCATTAAAAATTCAACGATTCTCGAAGCTTTAATGAGTGTACTTTCTTTAGAAACCAATACAAACAGTAATATTTAAGCAATTATAAATATATAAGGAAATGGTTTAATAAAATATATAATTTTGTGATAAAAAAAAAAAACAATATTTTATTAAGTCCGTGACTTTTCGAAGTTACCTCGTAGTTATATGAAACGCAACACTGCTTCCTTCAAGTGCCACCTGTAAGTAGACTACTGTTAAATTTTTAGCAAGTTCCGTCATTTTCTTACGTTTAACAGCTGTACAAATCATATAACATCGTGGATTTTTTTTTTAAATGAAAAAAAGTGAATTTCGAGTGCTCATTAAACATTATTTTTTGCCAAAAAAAAAACCGTCATTCCAACCAAGGAAAAGCCTGATAGATACTTACGGGATTCTGAACCATCGATTTCAATGGTAAAAAAGTGGATTACTGACTTTCGTTGTGGTCGCACAAGTGCAAATGACCGAAAATGTCGAAAAAATCCACAATATTTCGGTCATTTGTACGTTGTGCTGTAATGGTTAGCGCGTTGGACTGTTACACAGATGGTCCCGGGTTCGATTCCCGGTGACGACAGCATCAATTTAGAAAAATAATATGTATGAGTTTTCTATCACTTATATGCATTGCTGCGCCCACCTTCGGTGTTCCCATAGCACTAAACCCCACGGAAGTTAAAAAATGAATCAGGGATATGAAACAAAAAGCTTCAATAAATTCGCCAACTCTACATCAGGTGGCGAGCAAGAACTGTTCTAAGACTTATCATCTCACGCAATTACAGTGTTGCCATGTTTGAAGCCCTTCATCTTTCACCACGTTTCATCTCTCCACTATCCGCTTTCCAAAGAAAGCAAAAAAAAAAAAAAAAAAAAAAAAACATTTCATATGGCAGTGTGGTTTCGATTTTAAATGATTTAAGAAAGCTATCTGCTAGATGGGTGCCGCGTTTGCTCTCAATTGACCATAAACGTAATCGTGTGACAGCTTTAACGGATTGGTTGGAGTTGTTTTAACGCAATTCGAATGAGGTTTTGCGGCATTTTGTAACTGTGGATGAAACGTGGATCCATTACAACACTCCAGAGACCAAGCAGCAGTCTAAACAATGGGTTTCTCCAGGTGAACCGGCTCCGAAGAAGGCCAAGGTAAGTTTGTCGGCCAAGCAGGTGATGATAACAGTTTTTTTGGGATGCACGCGGGATAATCCATCAAAACCGAAAAACAATAAACGGCGAATATTATGCCAACTTATTGGACCGATTTAAAGAGGATTTAAAAAAAAAAAACGACCTCAAGAAAAAAGGTTTTTTGTCAAGATAATGCACGAGAGCACACGTGTGCAGTCTCAATGCAAAATTCCATGAATTGGGCTACGAACTGGTACCTCATCCGCCATATTCTCCGGATTTAGCCCCCAGTGCCTATTTCCTATTTCCAAACCTAAGGAAATGGCTCCGTGAAAAGAGATTTAGCTCCAACGCTGAAATTATTGATCAAACAAATGCCTATTTTACGGACCTCGAAAAATCCTATTTTTTGGAAGGCATACAAAAATTGGTGAAACGTTGGACTAAGTGTATTGAGCTAAAAGGAGATTATTTTGAAAAATAAATATTTTTTGTGCATAAAAAAACTGTGTGGCGCTCAAAAAGTCACAGACTTATTGATCCGCCCTCGTGCGTGGGGAAACCCATTGAGGCAATGTTTTTCCCATATAAATGCTAATGCCAATGCATTGGCATTTATATGAAAAAAACATGCCTCTGTGCTAAAATCCCAAATATGGGTTTGGAGTCTTTATCGCGACATTGAGATTCTATGTAATTTTTCTTTTTGATAAATTATCACATTCACTAAACATGTTATGTAGAAAAACTATTAAATAGGTTTAAAAATGCACTCAGATTCCGATACATATTGCTAGTGAAAAAATCGGTCATAGCTTGAGACATTTCCTTATAATATTCATCTCTTTAGTTACTCTTTATTGCACTTAAGTTTTTGTTGTTTGTTTTTCGCCGTCTTGATGGACGCTTAGTTTGGATTTCTACGCTCCAATAGTAAATATGGGTTGAAAACTTGTATTGTAACTTGGACAGACAATGATAAACGAATTCCTTCGGTACAATATTTTATATTTATATACCTCTTATGAATGATATCCCTGATATCCCTAAAAAAAGAAATTTTATACTTTTCTGGCGAACTATAATAAATATAGTTACTAAAATGTAATAGTGTGTACTTGTTTATCCAATGATCTACTTTCGTTTCCAGTTGGAACCATTGAGGCTGATATTTCTTGTTGCACAGTGTAATGCAATCTAGATAGTAAACAAAACAACTATTTTTAAAAGTGAATATTAAAAGTTGTCGAATACACAAATGCATTAAATACAAGTTTTATAAAGTTTTGAAATTATCATCAATCATATGTTAATGAAAAGCTATTGGTTTGCAATATTCTTTTAGTACTGAAAGTGTTTCGTTGTGGTGAAAATGAATTTAACGGCTTTATATTTCAATTACAGTGATAGATCCAGTGAACAATTCAATGCCATTAATCAGTTTGCTGCAGCTGCTCTATTGCATATTATTATAAATTATTTTTTAAAATGGTCCAATTTTTTTGTGTTGACACTGTCTTGTCATAAGGATCGTACTTGTGATTTTTACAATGATATGATTTATAAAATGTTTAACGAATGGAATGAATGGCCACGTCAAATTGTGGTAGTGAATAGAAATGAAAAGATTAAAGTTCCAGGATTAAGGCAATATAATATGATATTTACTGATTCCTATGAGGCATTTAAGTAAGTTGGAATGTATTTTGAATAAAAATATATCACAATAGTTACACTTTAAACTTTCCAGAGAAACTGAAATACATTTTTATACGGCCAATTACAATAACAACGAATATTATTATATATTTCTACAAACTCACGATCATTTACTATTTCGAGAAATGCAAAAGATATTTGAATATTGTTGGCTGCATTATCTCCTCAATTGCATCATACAAATACAAACGGAAAAGGGAGAAATTCTAATTTACACTTATTATCCGTTTACTGAAAAGTATTGTGGTAAAGTTGAACCGATTTTAATTAACGAATTCAATGGCACATCCTTATTGCACGAGGAATTGTTTCCCAAGAAATTGAAAAATTTTTATGGTTGTCCTCTGAAAGCAGCTCTTTGGCATGTTCCACCTTATTTATATTTATCTTTAGATTCAAATAATGTCACATATATCTCTGGTGGTTTTGAAGGTAAACTTTTATTGGAATTAGCCAAAAAATTAAATTTTACTTTGGATATAAAAATTCCCGAAAATGATAGTGAACGTGGTTTTATGTTAAAAAATGGTTCTTTAACGGGAGCTCTAAAAATGGTGAGTATTGTTTAAATTTGAAGAAGGTTAAAGTTATATTAAATAAAGTCGTTGCATATACGACTACCAGGCGGCATTTTATTGCAAATTGATCAAAAAAAATTTTTTTTTTCATATCCTTTTTTGTTCACCGTTATATGTAGTTATAGTTATGAAACACTAACAAAATATTATTACACAATTCTTCTCTTCCATCTACTAAGTAATATCTTAAGCTTTATGCAATCAGAGATCAGTTATCACGCTCTTAAAAACAGTTATAAATTTTAAAAAAACTGTTTGTAATATTAGAAAAAGTAGCAAAAATTCTTTGTAATTATAGTTATGCAATGCAGTATATATAGTAATTCTTGTTTATATTTTCACTAATATTTAGTAAAGAGTTTTGTTGAATTTAGCATATCGATTTCCATTAAGAGTTTACTGAAATTTTGTTACAAATTTATATTGTTAAAAAAACCAACTTCTACTGACTGATTTGAAATTCTTTTAACTTTTTTTATTTTTAAAGTTTTAATCTAATTGTTTTCTGAGAATAAACAATTTAATAAAATTTCTTTATGTCATCGTACTCAATGCAAGAATGTGTAACAATTGGAAATAGTGATGTCAAAAAAAGTTATATTTTAAGTTGAAATGAGGTGGTTCAACCAATATAAGTACGGTTACGGTTTAAGTATAACCGTAACTTAAATTAAAACATTGTAGACAAATGTAAGATTATAATTTTTTTCAAACCGGACCTCAAAGATCAAAATACGAAATATTTAAAACGTTCTATTAGTATGAATTGTTGAACTTTAAATTCACATTTACATCTGAAACTTCTAAGGAACAAGATCATGATCAAATCTTATCATAACATAGAAAATAAAAATTGTGTTTAATTGCAAGAGAAAACATTTAAAATTCTTGAGTAAATCGTATTTGTGTCTGTTAGATCATGTTTAAAAAACTTATAATATTGTATGTGTTGCTGATCTTTGAAAATGCCTTTCATTTCGAATTATTAGGTTTGAGCTGATAATTAAAATGTTACTATTACAACACTAATTGTTAGTGTTGTGAACCACTATCGACCTAAGCGACTAGGTCCTCTTCAGCCTCATTATAATCCACCACCCACAAAAAACTCAAGGTTTGATAAGTTATATAGAACAACCAACCACAGAAAATCGATGATGTTAATTGATTACCCGAACAACATGAGTCATGCAAACATTTTGGAGTGGAAGTGACATTGAAGTGAATTTTTAACGACTAAGTCGCGTTTTACACCCATATAAATTTGTTTTGTTAATAAGTTCATATATAGTACGGTTCCTTTATAAACTGTTGAGCAAAAATTAACCACAATTATACACTCACAATATTCTTTCCGTAAAGACTACTAAATACACATATTAAATTAATTGAATATCTGTTAAGAAAAGGACTACTAACTTTTCGTTTAAAACAATTGTATATTTTAGTTTATTTTCAACTATTAAAAACTTAATTGACAAAATCGGGAAAAAAACAGTAGATTTTTTTTCGTTTATTTCAATACGCAATATAATATAATAAGTTTTTGTTTTAAATAGAAAATTTTAATTGAATATTTTAACTATTACCGAAAGTCCGTTTTTTCGTCTATTTTGTTTATCGTATAACAGACAGAAAGTTAAAAAATATATTTCATTGGTAATTTAACTAAATATTTCATTGAAACAACTTCACCGATTAACTTTTTATATAACTGTTGAACGCTTTTATGGAAAAGTTCTTGCCAGTGTAGTAAAAAGTTCACAGTCGTTTATTTGTTTTATTTATTTAAATAAAAACAAAAACGCTGATAAAATGAATGTAAATTCATATAACAGTCATACGACGCTGCTTTATTTTCAATTGAACTAAAAATGTAGTCAAAACTGAAATTTCTTCTACAAATGACTGCTTTTTCATTTAAAAATAAAGATTCTGTATTACTACTCAAACAACTACAAGCTTTTCATGGTTTTTCTCAATATAATAAATTATTTTATTAACAAAATACGCAAAAGCTTTACTTAGGGGACAATAATATGAGCACAGACATATTATTGGCCTTTTTAACAAGCCAGCTGCCGGCGATGCAGGTAAAGATAAACCTCAATCAATTGCAATGAAATTTTCCATAAAAGTGGAATGTATTTTTTTATTTTTTTTTTTCAACACTTGCCACTTTTATAGTTAAATGCATTAAAATTGAAGAAAGATTAACTTAAATGTTGTCATTGCCGTATGAGTGTCATTTAGTATAATATGGCTCATACGTAACGTGGGACATTTGAAAATAAATAATGGTCATGATTACTTCGAGATATCCGCACAGAAATTCAAATTTGAATAATTTTTTGTACACACATACTTTATAGACCCTACAACACATATCCACATTCCTGTTTAAAATTTTGAAAAAAACGTGATTTTTTCAGGGTTTAATTTTAAAGACAATTAAAATATCCCAGAAGTATGTAACTTTGAAGTGCTGCAACCGAATTGAAAAGTGTATTTTAATGGTGACAACTTATAAATTCTGTTATTAGAACGATATTTAAGTTAGATTTCTGAATATTTTGGGTGTTGCAACTAAAGTTCAGTTGAATTAACCAAACTTTGTTGTGAAAACTAATGTTAAGTTGTGCCAACCGACTGAAATTCGCAATAACAGCATTTGAGTCTAAGTAACCGAATCTCAGTTGGCAAAGAGCTAAGTTTTTCCCTGTGTGTATATAATCGAAAGTTGTTATCGGATTTCGCTGATTCGAAAAGCATTAGATTTTTATGGTTATCCTCCATCACGCTTATGCAATAAAATTTGAAATTTTTAAAGGCTTTTTTGAAAAAAAAATGTTTGAACATGTTTCAATCGAAAACATAACGCTTTTTATATAAAACTGTTTAGTTTAACTTTTTGAAAATAAATTTAGTTTTTTTCTGTAAAATATTTTCCAAAGATTCCGCATCACATTTTAGAGTTATAGTTCGACTAAAAATTGATTTTCTGTAGAGCTATAAATACATACCTGCTGTGTGCTTAAGGGGCTAAAAGCTGCAAAATTTATTCAATCTTCATGTCTTTTGGTGCTCTATGGGGTTTGATTTTAGACTTATGGTTTCTTGGGAAAATATTCATTGAATTTTCGGTAGTTTACGTTTTTGCTAAACCATTTTGTATAAAAAAAATGTACACATCATAATGTACATATTTTACAATCTATTTATTACAGTTAACAGAACGAACAGCTGATATTACCTTGGGATCATTGCGTCTAAACACTTTACGTCGTACTCTATTGACATCTACTACGAATTATTACCAAACCAAACTTTCTTTAGTTGTCTTATCCGAAGCATACCGTAAGAGTTCATTGCAAACATTATTATTTCCATTTACCACAAACTCTTGGTTTTTCCTGCTTGCTGTAAATTGTATTGCATTAATTGGAGTAGTCATACTAAAACACATGTCTAGACAGAAATTACCACATATATATAATCATGGTGTTTTGGATATTTTACTATCGATATTGGGAATGCCAACAATATATAGCCCAACAAAGAATGTTAGCAGAATACTAAATATATCATGGATGATATATACTTTAATAATAAGAACTATGTATCAGGCATTATTGTATCATTTGATACGTATGCATGTTACTGATGATGTTCCTCAAAGTCTAGAAGAAATGATACGGAAAAAATACTCTATTGTTGGAAGCTTTGTATCTCTTGAAACTGTCAAACAAATATCATTATTCAGTTCTATGAATATTATTGATCTTAACACTTCATCAACCATTGCTGTATTAAACTATATGAGAAACTTACCACTTAAAGAAGCCAATAGGTACGCGACTATAATTCCCCTTAATTTTTTACAACATTTTGCTGTAAGTTCACATACAGCGGGAATATTTAAAGTGTTGCCATCGGATATACTTAATTTTCAATATTGCATGTTTATGACAAAACATTCATTCCTAGTCGATCAATTTGATGAGTTATTGATGTATATAAGTCGATCCGGTCTAATGGAAGCTTGGTTAAGACAAGAAATCGATGAAAATTATTACAATAGTCAACACTTACAACTCGATCGTCTTTTTGGTTTACAACAATTACAAGTGGCATTTTTTGCTGTTTTGGGTGGTTATATTGTATCAATTGTAATCTTTACCTTAGAGTTAATTTACAAATATTTTAATTGACCATGTAAATAGTTTGTTCTGATCAGATCTAAAAATATATGATTGAATTTAATTAGATATAGTTTAATATAAAAAGATCTGTTGCCATATCTGATCATATATGATATGATCTAGCATTTGCGTTATGCTTTGTGGCCAGATGTGTTCTGGTATAGTTCCAGATCTGTTTATATCTGAAGTGATCTGGGAAATTGGATAGCTTTTTTACCCATATATAAGCAGATCTGTTATTTAGCTGCTTACAGGATAAAGATAGGTAAGTGATTTAAAAACCTTAAAATTATTCAACAGCTCAAGTACAATACTATGAAAATATCCATGCGTATTGATGGGGTGCAATAACGGCCTTAAAGGCTTTATTTCTCAATGGAAAGTGAAATAAGGCCTTTATTTCCAAAAAGGTTTTATTGCACTTTGAAAGTGAAATAAAGCCGTAAAGGTCTTATTTCACTTAAATTTTTTTTAAATGAAGCAATAAAATTTCTTATTCTTATTCTTCTTATATTTTATTGAACAATTATAAAAAAATTTCATATTAACAAAAATTAATAGAACATTAATAATTAATCCCACTTCTGGAAACGAAATAAATCCCACCAAAATGAAAAAAAAATCACTTTAATCATTACACATTTTTGCAAATATGATGATAAGCAAAACTTAATAGAACATTAATAATTCAACCAAAAATTTAACTGCAACAATATTGAAAATCTTTGCTTTATAAAGTTTTTGTGCGTGGCGGCCTACGGCCGCTCTTAGGGGTTTTCTCCTCCATGGGACGCGGCAGGTGGCTTCGCTGAATAAAGTTTCCATGCGCGCGTCACACTAGGGAAGATAATGAGACGCGCGCAGGAAAACTGTATTCAGCGAAGCCACCTGCCGCGTCCTATGGAGGAGAAAACCCCTAAGATCGGCCGCAGGCCGCCACGCAGAAAAACTGAACAGTGTAACAAAAGAATCAAAAAATACAAAATAAAGGCTTTATTGCACCATTGGCTAAATTTCAATAAAGGCCTTATGTCACTTTCAAAGTGCAATAAAGCCCTTTTCGCAATAAAGGCCTTATTTCTCAAGTGGAAGTGAAATAAGCCTTAAAGGCCTTATTTCGTAAGGCGTTATTGCACCCCACCATGCGTATTATGTACGAAGCATTTCATACATTGTACGAAATATTTCTTTATTTAGCACCACGAAAATCTTTCGTAAAAATTGCAAACTCCACTAAATTTTTGTGTGCATTTTACTAATTTCGATTTCTTTTAGTTTCTACGAAAGAATTCTTTTAGTTTCTACGAAAGAATTTCGATATTTCGTTTGCTTTATTACACAGTGCAACATTTTTTAACACATGATTTTGGGTCTTAATTCTGGGAATTGCACGTGAAAGTAGCCCCAAAAAAATAAAATTTTTCATCATTCTTGACAAAACAAGTTGGATGCAGTAATAATTTAATTTCCATATGAATTTTTTGCTCAAGGCGTATTTGTAGCACTTTTTCTATATTTTAACACGGATATATCTCGGTATACCGGACGGAATATCTATTTTGTGTCGGAAGCAAAGTTATAGATATATAATAATCACAAAAATATACATTTTGTTCAATAACTGGATTACAAATCCACAAATATGCTTTTTTTTATAAACTTCATTTTACATGAAAATTCCGATTTCCCCAAAAAGTGCTAAAAACAAGCCTCGATCCAAAAAATTCGTATGGCCATTAAATTATTACTGTAGCCAACTTAGCATAACGAATGATGCAGAAGTTCTTATTTTTGGGGCTACTTCACGTGCAATTCTCAGAATTAAGTCCCAAAACCACGTGTTGTTCTGTGTTATGAAAAAAATTTTGAAAAAAAAAATATTTAATAAAAAAATATTTTAAAAACTATATAAAAAGTATTTAATGCGATTTTTGGTTTTAGGAAGCCTAAATAAATAATAAACAATAGTCGCATGCTTGTCGCATTTTTGCTGTAAATTAGTGATATTTATGAAACAGTTTCATTTGACAAAACCCAATGAAACTTTCACCATATTTATGAAAATTTTTAATAAATATTATGATCGTTTAAGTGTAGTTTTCAAATGAGAACTTTAACCATTTCCAAAAAAGGGTGTTTGTTTTTTGTGTAAGTAAATCATTCAGCCGTTTTTTAACATTTCAAAATTAAGGAAATTATTGCAAAATCTAGGCAGGTTTATCAAAATTAAAAATTTTTGATAATTGTCCATCAATTATAAATTTATTAATTATTTAAAAAATATATTGCATTTTTAAATAAATTGGATTTTAAGCTAACAACTTCTAAACAAAATATAAACAAACAAAATAAAAAAAATAATGCATAAATACTGGATATACCAAATAGTAACCAAATAGATAATTTTATCGGTTCACGTTTAACACGGCTAGAATGTGTCGTTGCAAACAGATAATACGATTCGAAACGTTTTATTAAACCCGCTGCTAATATTCGCAAGATCAATTGCTGCGTTTGATGTCTTAGAAATGTATCTCGTGGCATATAAAATACTATGGGTGCTGAAATTAAAGGTTGTGCTAATATATCAACCTTTTCATTTGGATTCTCCTGATTGTACGACAGAATGGACCAATCTAATAAACATAGTGCAATTTTGTCATTGTCCGTTTAGAGATTGGATTATTTGCATCAATCATGGTAGTTTTAGCATCTGGTGCTGCAAGTCTAACGAATCTTTCTATAGCTGGAAATGCATATATTGTATAATTATTATCTATAACTTCACGTAAACTTCTTATGGAAGTACGAGCTCGACCTTCTTGTAATAGTTTAAAAAGTTCAGCAGAATATGCAGACCTTAAAACAAATGTATATAACATCCATACGACTAAAATATAGCGTGCAAAAGTTCTATAGGGTATGCGGTTCAATGTTGGACCCCCGAATAATGTTGAAAGAAGATTTGTGATTGGTATGCGAGTTTTTTGACCATACACAAAATCGATAATGTTTGATTTTTCCAGAAAACGCAGATAATATATGAAGAGTATGGCAAATAGTATAGTGGAACTAAAGCACGACCATATTATATAACGAAATGGTTTGTATAAACGTTCAAATGGCGACATTTTTCGTCCTTGTGGTATGGCCAAGGTATGTGGTATCGTGACATAACTATCACTGCACACAGAAAACTGATTTGTTGCTCCAACTGAATTTTTTGCGAACCGAATTTTGATAGTCACATGTACTATCCTCAAAACTGATTTCCGATTTGATTGTTGTAACCAAGTTTCAGTTAGAACTATAAAATAATGTTATTGCACATACTGACATTTGTAATTATCCCTACTGAATTAAATAAGTATGATTGCTTATCCAAACGATTTTTTTTTTTTTTTAATAAGTACACCGTTTCCAATTAGTTTAAAATATTTTTTTTTTTTATTTTTGCTAATTTAAGCAAAATAAAAATACAAGTTAAATAATACATTTCGAAGCATAAAGCCACTTTCAAACAAGAGGCAAGATATGTGTTTTGCCAAAACAGCAGTTTTTTTGCCAAACATTAATAAAATTTTTAAAAAAACTCGAATTTTTTGCAATATCCTATGACAACCCAAAAACGCTGATTTTTTTATTGTAATACTTAAGAATTAATCTTGAAAATCGTTGAATTTTTCCAAAGGTTTTTTTCACAACCCCCTTATTAGGTCGTTGTAATTTTCCTGCAGAAACCCCTTTTGGATTATAAGACATTATCAGATTAAGAAAAAAATCAATATTGTATGAGTTTTTCCATAAAAAGCAGTATTTGAAGGTAAAAATTTCCAGAAATCTTTAAAAAAGTACTGTGTATTTTTTATGGTTCGAAAAATTAAAAATTATGGTAATTATTTCCATCAATAGATGCCTTAAGATCTTGCCTTAAAATTCTTTTTAAAGGTAATCCCCTCAAAATTATTTTTATGTGTAGCATAATTGTTGTATAACATAAAAAATTCCGTACGATGAAAATTATTTAAAAAAAACCTATATTATAAGATTTCAAAGAATATTTCCCGGAAAATCATTATGCTATAAACACATAGACGACTGCAGCTACACGACTACAGCCTGTCAAAAATAAAATACACACGTTTATATGAAAACGATTATTTTGGCACCAACACAACTACACGACTACCCGACTACTTTTGCCGCTGTAGTCAACTTAGGATAATTTCTATTTTTGTTGGCTGCAGAACAAAAATAGTGTTGACAATAAAACAATATATGTAACAAATTAGTGCTTAAAAATATTTTATTTTGTTAAACACAAAAAACGTCGCAACATTAAATGGTATAATTGCATTAATATTCAAGAGGGGTTATATAAATTTATTTTCACCTTATAATAATGTATTATAAATAAGTAATTGTATTTTTAAGTGAACTTTATATACGTGTCTACAACCAAGCATGTTGTTCTATTTTAATAAAGAAAAAAAAGATGTAATTGGCACTACTGAAACAAAAATGCATTTGTATCAGGGATGTTAAATGGAGTTTTCTATTTGTACCAACATCCAAAAAAAATTGTACTTTTTGGACGTTGACGGTACCATTTTTTTTAAATTTATTAAAACAACAAAAAAAAATACATAAAAATTCTCTTGTACAGAAAAAAAAAAAAACAAAACCTTCCAATAACATACATTATATGTATGAATAAAATAAGGCATAAAAAAGTCTTATGAATATATGAGACCAAATCATGGAATTATTTGTTTAGTTAATAAACTATTTGGAATTTCTACATCATAGCAGCATAAATTTGTCGCTCTTAACCAATCCTTAGTCTGTATGAGACTTGATAATGTTGGCTAATGTAGTCTGTTTCTTTCCTTAGTTTTTATTATATTTTGAAAAGAAAAAAACTCTTTCCACATTTGCAGACCAGTGTGGAATGGATAAAATTCCAGCAACGACTAGAAATGTCTGGAAACATATTGACATTCAGTTCATTTTGAAAATTAGCTACTACCGACCAAAAACTACAAACGTTTTAATTTTTTAACGACTTCAGTTAAAAAAATTTTAGTTTTTACTCTGGCTCAAGTAAGAAGACAAGAATGGAGCAAAATTAATGATTAATCGGTTTTTTGTTAAAGTTCTGCCTATTATGGAGGCTATAACTTTTCTAAAACATTGGGTTCTGATGAGATCTTTAACCAGATCGAAATATTAGTATTAACCTAGCTAATATGTTTGATTTGCTTTATTTTTGTAAATATACGGAGGTTGAGAGCTCGTTCTAAATTAAACATATATAAGATTGTTTGGAATTTTCTTTCATTTCTTTAACAATAATTTAATTTTCGTTTGAGTTTGAATTTTAACGTCTTTTTCAGACAATTGCAGTTAATACTATAATTAATATGCAATTTTATTTAATTTAATTGTGAAAGGCGTGGTAGAGAAGAATGAGTGTATTTTCTAAAAATCATAACTACATTGCAAATATTAAATTTTTTCTGAATCAGACTGCGCAGTTTCTGGTATTGAACGTTCGTCAGTGACCCTGTTTTTTTGAATTTTTGAATAATGTAATATTTGTTGTTTTTATTTGTTCGATTGCGTCTATATGAAATTTTTCTGTGCAATCACTGACCGTGGTATAGATAAACTGATTTCTAATGCCACATGCACTCGCACTACACGTTAGACAGAGCGATTTAGCCCTCTGAGCTATAGTTAGGTCGAGTTTTGTTGTGATTAAAACTAGTTTTATTCAATACACGGTGTTTTTGTTCTTGCATACATAATCTCAGAAGTACAACTCCAACAACACAACAGTTCTATTTTTAGAAACTCACCTCACTCTAATGTCCACTGTTTTCCCATATGTTATAAGTGATGCCATATCTATATATCAATTTTCACTTCTTCAGAACTTTAATAAATTCAAAATAAAAGTGAAGTTGGCTGCAACAAGTGTCAATATATGTAAGAGCTGCCAGATAAATTTTGTAAAAAATCGTAAATTTTTAATCGATATTAAAAAAAAAAAATTGCCAACTTTATTCTTCAAAATCCTTAAAATGATGATAAATCGTAAAATCTGGCGGATATAGTCGCATATATTTTAAGAGCTCATTACATAAAACGAATAAATGCAATGAAAAAGGACACAATAACAATTTGTTTGCTATACTAAAAATTCAAAAAGGGGAAAAATTAAAAATTTTTAAATTGTACCAAATGAGTCGCGGTAGTACCACGGTACTTTATAAGGTCAAAATGTACCAAAAAAAGTACAATTGTACCAACTTTAACATCCCTGATTTGTATAAAAAACAGCTGTTGATATTTTTAAATTGAATCGTGATCAGCTGTTTACTATGCTGCTGTCGTTTCCAAAATAATAAGTAGCTGACCACACGGCGACGATTGCAGTCAACGGCATTTGCAGTCGTGTAGCTCTGCAGTCTGCTGTGGTCTTTGTGTTTATAGCATTAGACTTTTTCGTGTTTACAAGAGTCAGCGAAATGTTTTCCTTTGAAAATATTGTTCTTTTTCTAGGATAATCCACAAATATAGTATATGTAATTACTTTCTGTTGGTATTTCAGACTTTAACTTAACGAAAGATTCCCCAATTCTGCATTGAATATATACCGAAATATAAGTGGTTTTTTAATACAAAGTCTTAGTGAATTTGAAATTTTAAAAGTACTTTTTACAATTTTGTATCTCCATGTTTTCCAGGATAATAATTTCTGCAACACCATTCCTTGCAATGTAATCAATTTGAATGTTCTATTTCTTAAAGTTTCAAGCAATTGTTGAAAATTCCTGCAACGAATACATAAATATATTTGGGTATTATTATTTGCTGCCTCTCATTTCGAAATTTAAAATATAAATAGAATACCTTTCTGAACCATTCATTTCTGATGTATGTTGGATGTATGTTGGATGTTGTTATTTTTTATTTATTTTTTTTTTTTTTTGAATATACATTTTTAAATATTTACTTTTTAATTTTTTTTGTTATTTTTATTTTATGATAATTTTTTATTTGTTTTATTTTATGACATTTAAAAAAAAGCTAATTCTTTGGTTGCAAGAATTGTGTTTTTAAGTTTCGGTACTATCTGTTTTTGTGTTTGTAACCAAATTTATAATATAAATGACCACCTAATGGTAAAAATTACTTAATAATTGGTTATTTTATTTTTTAAAATTAAAGCCAATTCTGAAGATAATATTTTTATACATATAACTAACAAATATGTCCAAGTGATAAAAAGGTTTTTTTAAAACAGCTGTAACCATTACGAATAAATAAGAAAGTATTTATTTTTTAAATAAAGTTTGGATAACAAATATTTAGGCATATGTACTACTTTTTGTTACAATCACTGTCGTTTTATAAAAATGATATTTAATTGTTGAAATTATATAAAGAAAGTATAAGTTATCGAATTAAAATCAAAATGAAAGATTTTTAGTGGTACTAAATGAATTCCAACTAATATTTTCCCTGTATGTGGGCTGCATTACTCTTGAACGTAATTCATTATACATCAGAGATATAATTGTTTTATTTGCCTCCCCTCAATGATCTGTAAAATATTAACAATAATTTTTGATATACTTAAAAAATTATTGGTTTGAGCATTGATAAATTAGTTCATACACTTTGAGTTAAAAAAAAAAACTATAAGCATAATATATTTATGCATAAAGGCAGCCGAGTTTATTTACAATCAAATAGTTCGGTTTTAGCAAACTAACTTTTCAGTTGTACCCACAAATTTTATTCTAGGCAACCAAAGAGTTACAGAAAAAATAAAAATTTCCTCCTAACTAATATTCTGTTGTCATATCCGAAAAACTCGGCTTCCACAACCGAGTCATTTGATAGTCAACAAATTCAATTGTCAGCACGAATATGTTTTTATGTGTGCCTAGCAAATTAAATTACACTCAAAATAATAAACTAGTTGACAAATCAGATAAAATGGATAGCTCAAATATTATATATAAAATCAGTTGCACAGGCGACGGCAACAATAATTGTAACGAAGTTTACGTTGGAACCACAAAAAACAAATTAAAAACACGTATAGCAGGGCATAAATCAGATATAAAAAACAGAACAAAAGTTGTAATACAAAAAACAGGACTAGCAGCCCACTGTGCAGAAAAAAGTCCAGAAAAAGCACCAGACTTTGATAATGTGGAGATATTGCAAAGAGAGGAGAATATAATAGGAGAATAATGTTGGAAATGTTACACATAATAAACATACCAAAGGAGAGGAGAATAAATTACAAAAGCGATACTGAAAATTGCGCCCAAAGCTACAGGCACACTTAGAAAATTATGTTGGTAAAGACGACTGCAATTGTAGTCAAAAACAAATGAAATTTCATTTAAAAAAAGGACGACTTACATTTCATTAAATTCTACCAACATTGTCATTTGTTTTTTAATGTTCAAAAAATGACTAACAATTGTAGTAAAAATGAACCACATGGTAGTAAAAAATAAACAAACATTTATTTATTTTTATTTTTTTAAATAACAAAAAACAACTGTAAAAAATGAATGTAAAATCATAAAACAGTCATTTGATGTGAGTTGTTTTTTTAAATGAACTACAAGGTAAGTTAAAAATTTTATTTGTTCTACAAATAAACATTTACATTAAAAATAATGAAACTGTATTACAACCCAAACAACTACATATTTTTTAAAGCAGAAGTTCCCTGAGTGCATATTTTAAACAAAAGGAATAATTCAAATTAGTACAATATTAAATGTAAACAAGTGAACATCGTTTGATTATTGTTACTCGCGTAAGCATTAATGTAGTTGTTGTTATTATATTTGTTGTTTATAATTTTGTAATACAGTTGTCTAAAGCTATGTTTTCATTAAATGTATTAATTATTTAGATTTCCCGATGATGCTGTCCAAAGGGCAGAGAAATATTGAAAAATAAAAATATTTGAAAGAATAGACCTCGAGCTTGACTATTATTTAAACTTAATTAAGTTAATATCTATCAAAATAATGTACAAAATTGGATGTATCAGCTTCTTCGGACTTTTGAGATTTGTTTTTTTTTTTAATTGTGTAAGTTCAGGAATACTGGCTACTGAAGTTTATTCTTTGTTTTAAGAATATCTTTCTCTATATATTCTAATAAAGAAAATGGAATAATTTTCAGCACATTGGAGTTTTTACAAGTTGGAAAATTCTCGATCTGATCTTGTAATTTAACAAATACGTTCATATTGAGCAAATTTGTCTGACTCAAAACTTGGTCCCGTATGTTCTAAACCAAAAGATAACATCGATATTTTATTTATTTGTATTATTAACGTATAAATAATGTTAAAAACTGCTTACTTCTATGTCAAAAATTGTGTTTTTAAACACATTTTATGGCAACAGTGAAACAATAATTTTAATATTTCAAACATTATTCAAATAACCAAGACTTCAACTGTGTTTATAATATCGCCCTTCTATATGAATTTATCAGCCTTACAATTAGGGATTACTTTAAAGAAATATCAGGGGCCGAATTACGGCATTCGTAATCGAGTGAAATCGTTCGAAAACTGATTTTTTAGTGAGTAACTACAAAATTACAAAGTTATATATTTATTTCTAATCAAATACCAAACCAGAACATCCCCGATGAAAAGCATTTCGTTAAAAGTTTTTTTTTCGGAAATAGGAATTAATTTCGATTGAAAAATTACGATCACGAATGCCGCAATTTGGCCCCAATCCGGAACGGTTTAAGCTTAGCTACGAATTATAAAAGCGAGTTTTCGTGGTAACCTCTAAAACTATTTTGGTAAATATCGCCTAAAGTAGGCAGCGAAAAAAATTGTAGTAGCATTTTTATTTTATTTGTCATGCTGAACATGAGGTACAAAAGGCTTGTCCTGTCCATGTCCTTGTCCTCCTATCTCATAAAATCTTGAGAAATAAGAGGCATATAAAGTTAGATTCAACAGGATTGCCAGAAAAACACGATCGGCACAGTGTTGGCAAGCGTTGGCGACGGTCGGTTAAGCGTTTTCAGAACGTGGGATTAACAATCTTGAAAGTATTGTAGTGTTACCCGATTGATGGCAGTAGTCAACCGCCAGATTGAGCGAACTTGCTACCGTTGGCATAATGTTAGTAATTTAAAAAATTTGGTACATCTAAAATAATTTATATTTAAATATTTTGAGAAATATGTACATATTATAACACACATTAAACCTCTGCTTTTAACAAAGCTCTATATTATTGCAAGACGTACACTTACAAGAACTTTTTCATAAAAGTTCAACAGTTATTTTAAAATTTAATCGGTAAAGTTGTTTTAATGGAATATGTAGTTAAATTACCAAAGAAATATATTTTTTAACTTTCTGTTTGTTATTCAATAAACAAAAAACGGACTTTCGGTAATAGTTAAAATATTCAGTTAAAACTTTATATTTAAAACATAAAGTTGTTATTGAGTAGTGAAATAAACGAAAACAATCTATTGGCTTTATCGATTTTGTCAATTAATTGTTCAACTGTTTTAAACGAAAAGTAAGTAGTCCTGCTTTTAACTGATTTTCAGTTAGTTTAATGTCTATATTCCCAGTAAAATAGTAAAATACATATAACTGGTTGCAGAACAGCCAGCAGGTTCTAATTTCTGTTCTACAACTGGTTCTTTTTATACAGAGTTTGTCCTATTTGCAATAGGTTCTTAATAGAAGTTGTTCTAGAACATGTTCAGAGGTAATATGTTCTAAAAAATTTTGCTGAGTTCAGTAGTCTTTACTTAAAAAAATATTGTGAGTGTGTGAAATATAACAAAATATTTGAAACAAATTCTACTAATTGGTTGTTATATTGGTAAAAGTAATAATGGCA